>CM040239.1:306423683-306697213 GCA_022545495.1 Chrysanthemum lavandulifolium | reverse complement strand
AAAAAAAAAAAAAAAAAAAAAAAACATACTGCTACCATCCTACATCTATCTTTTAAATTTATGTTTGTTTATTTCGGTTATCTAGAGTTTAGAGTGTCGAGTCTTGGCTTAGCAACGCCATTCTTCATATGCGATTAACATAAAGATTTTTGACTTACCACCACTAACCTATCCCACCAAACCCTTATTTCCCTACCGTAAGCCTAACGTTACAACCCTTTAAAGACCTCTTTGATAGTCTTTCCTAGGTGCTTACGCCAAAGCGATGGAGGTTTGATCTATTCTCAAGCCTATGGTAATCTATGTACTAGGACCGGTTAATGAGTGTTTATCTTCCATTTCCTATATTGTTATATTTCATTTATACACACGAGAGAGATGTGAGTATCCAAACACCCCATGTGAGGTGCTAGTATGTAATTTCGTGCTTGTTATGACTTTCTTGGGCTTATATGTGTTGTGGACCATTTTGAATTAATGCTGAATGACCCCTAACTTATAAATTAATTGGCTAAAAGCACATTTGCTTGAGGACAAGCAAATAACAAGTGTAGGGATATTTGATAAGGTTTTAAAGGTACCATTTTGAGGGTCGTTTAAGTCCTTATTTGATCACTTTTGTATCCGTTATTGCTTAATATCGCTCCTTTTCACTTTTTAGGTCTCGTGAAGGCAAAATGCTCGAATGGCACTTATTTGGACGAAAAGGCGAATATATGAAGAAAATGGCCAAAGTCGAAATTGAGACACTCACAATCGCTGAATGTAGAAGGCGCGGCGTCGGGAGTTATTTGCGACGCCGTCGGAGAATTATTGTGACGGTCGAACTCAAACTCGTGTTTTCAAGAGACGGCGTCTAGTTGTGAAAGAGTAGGCCGTCGCTACTCGACGGCCTAGATGCGATCCGACGGCGTCATAAGTCGAAGAGGACGGCGTCACGGACATAAGGTGACGCCGTCGCAAGGTTAACGTGGCCAAGACGAAACCCTAATGGCGGCGACACGGCGTCACTAAACATAAGGTGGCGCCGTCGCAATTGTAATCTTATATATAGAATCCGAATTTTTCGGTCTTTGTGTGGAGAGTCTTTGAGTAAAACCTAAAACCGAACCTAAGGTGTCTTGTACAAGATTTTAGGGTTTTAACCCTATCTTACACCAAGATAAGTCTTTGCTTCATTAATTCAATTATGTCTTTGATTATTTGTGTGTATGCTTGCATGTTCTCCATGTCCAGCTAATTTATTTGTGTGTTTGCTTAGGAAGTATGAAACTTAGTTATTGAATATTGATTGGTTGTTTCTTATCTTAGTTGATTAATGATCTAGTAATGCGATAGGTCATTCGTTGTGTACTTAATGCTTGATTCATCTTTGTGAACCTTAGAGTATGATTACACGAGTGATTGTAGGCTAAAACATCCGAAGAGTGCCTTAGAGTAGAGTCTATAATCTCTACGTGGATTTGTAGACAAGACCCTTTGGTAAGTTCAAAGAGTTAGGGAGAAACGATACCCTACAACTTTAGAAACACAACGCAACTAGGAATAAGACGTGACACTCAACCATCAATAGGAGATAATTAAGGAGTAATACAAACTAAGTAAACACATCTTTAAACTATCATACGAGCACACATTAATTAGACATAGACTCCCACAACCTTAGTTTAGATAATTAGATAATAGTAGAGTAATCGGTAGAAATACCAACCCCCAAATCCAATACCCGAGATTCAGTACCTTTCCATTTTCATAAAATATAAAAATACAAAATAATCTTCCTCAACCTCAACCTTAGCGTAGTAACTCCTACTAGCATTCCTATTCCCTAGAGAACGACATCAATACCGTGGCTTACCCTAATTACTACACTACAACGATTAGGTTTATCGCCTAGGGTGTTATAAAACTTGCTCGAAGAAAAGGAAGTTTCCTTGACCCCGAACGAGCGTGTAGCGTTATCATTGTCTTTGTCTTTGGATTGTAGTTTCGCACTTTATCAAAGTATCTTTAGTCTTTACAACATCATCCAAGAAGCTCCATCTTTTCAAAGAACACGAGAACATATGACGGTTTGTACATTAATTCGCTTTAAGTTGCATGCTATTCTCATCACTTCCGGTGTATTAACTCCCGTGAGAGGTGAATCATTGAAAATTAATGGATTTTAATCTCTTTACCAAAGCCATTAACTCGGAGTAGCCAAATGTTTTGGTGTGTAAGACCATGGTACATTGATAACCATATGATTTTTAGCAAATCACCACTATCAATGATTTGATTTGTCTTTACCAAAAGTCGTACCTTACGGACTAGTTAGTTCTTTTATCTAATGGTGAACTAATTACCAATAATGGTTTTTCCACACCTTTACCACAAGCCATTCTCTTGTGGGCTAGTCAACTCTTCACATTAACGGATATGGTGAGTTGATTACCATACAATTTATTAGCAAGTTGTCAACTAAAAGCGGATTTGAGATATCTTTACAGAGCCGTTTGCTCATGGATTAGCCAATCCTTTTGTAACCATGGTGCATTGATAACGTATTGATGTTACCATCTCAAAACCATTTATTCAACCTTTGTTTCAAAATATTTATTACTTAGCAAAGGTTTCTTCTAAAAGCATTTAACTGGTTTATTTATGCAAGCAGACTTTGATGAAAGTATCGTCGATAGTACTTTGAATAAAAAATCGATATATCAAAATCATTTATTCAAATAAAGTTCATACCGGTTATTGATCATCCTCAAGAATAGATCCAGTTAATAAACAAATTGATGACCATGAGAGCAAGTGTCATTATCCTCTTCTACTTCCATTCCATGCTCTAGCATCCTTCTCATAAGATCAACAGTGAGAGAATATCTTCTATCTGCAAACATGTGAATCATTGTCCCATTTTCCAGCTCTAGAACATGTACTCCAGATTCTTCAAAGAATCTCCAACAAACAATTTCCCATTGCTCTTGATTCTTCCAAATTTCATCACTGCTCTGTTCTTCAGTTTCCCATGCTGTTGTGAGATCTCCAAGTAAAATTAAACTAATTCCTTCTGATGGATTATGTTCAACATAGTCTCGCACCAAATGATATAAATGAAATAAATCCACTATGTCAATAGCATGCAATACATCCCATAGCCTATTGAACAATTTGAAACTTCCATCATCTCTGTGAAACATCATATAACTTCCATCTTTGGATTTCACAGCTTCAAAAACAGTAATCTGAGATCTGTTCATCTTCATATCAGCATCTTCTTTAGAATATTCAAAGTCTACTACTCTGAGATAATTTCTTAGTTCATCCCTAGTCTCAGTTCTTAGCTCAACTTTCTCTTTCTTTGAAGACTGTTTATCAACTTCAGTTTTTCTTTTTCTTTTCAGCCATTTTTTTTATAGTAATGACAGTAAAGTGGGAGCTCTTAGATCTGAATAAATGGTCGGTATATGTGAACTGAGTGAGGTTGAAGAAAAATTTAGATCTTGACTTAAAAGTAAAAGGAATGAAGATGGTCCACCAACATCTCACGCCACTTTAACACTCGGTTCTCGAGTTATATTTTGATAGGAAAGGAAAAGAAATGGAAACTTTTTGTGTTCTTGAGTTTTTAAAGAAGGAAAGGAAAGAGAAAGGAAAAGGGAGGAAGTTTTGTTTATAAAATCTTAGGCCAAAAATGGGAGGAAAGGAAAGGAAAGGAAAGTTATGTTGTAAAGACTAATATGCCCTTTTAAAAGATTTTACATTAACAACTAAAGGGCATATATGTAATTTAAACAAGTTATTTTCCTTTTCCTCCCACTCAAGAACATGATTACTTTCCTTTTCCTTTCCTATTTCCTCTATCTCAAAAACATATCAACTAACAATTCCTTTCCTTTTCCCTTTCTTTTCCCTTTCCTATTCTTTTCCATTTCCTTTCACTTAAAACTCGAGAACTGAACGTAAAATGAATGGTAAGGATGCAATAACTACAAATTGGGTGGACCACACCAATAATGTTAGCAATAAGCCAATAATGAAAAGGTCCTACTACCCAAACACATCGTACAAGGAGTATTTGGTTTTATCTCTCATACTTTATTGTGATTTTGCTTTGGTTTGTACGCATGGGATAGTTTATTATTTGATCACATGGAGCATGTCACCCATTGGAGTTTGTCTTGTTAGGTGTATGGAATCATAAGGGAGGAAGGAGTGGTTGCCTAATACCCTAATATCCTAAGGGTGCCACATCACCTCTATCCAATAAAAACATTCCATCTCAAAACTACCCCAAATACTACCCTAATACTACCCTAACTAGACGGAGTGGTACCCGATCCTACCATAACACTACCTTTCATAAAAGACAAAAAATACGAACAAAGCTTAAATCGGCGGGTTCGAACTCGATTTGATACAAAAGTTCAAGTACCCTAACTAGTGGGCGGTGTACCCTAGTACCCTAACACTACTCAAGCACTACCCGATGACCACTCCGTCCACCCTAATAATCGAATTAAATTGACATTCATGAAATTAATCACGTGGGGAGTAGTTTGTGATTGGATGGTTCGAATGAATATTAAAGTTTGTGATTTGTTCGAATTCATTAGTAGGAGGGCTAGTGTACTTTTTGTACTATTTTTTTACCCTTTTTGGGTCATATATTGTTTTTTTTTTTTTTTTTTTTTTTTTTTCTTTTTGTAATGTTTTTAGTAATGTTTTTAATTCACATTGTACAACCAATTAAAACACATCTACCAAATTAAAAACAACCGACTAAAACACCACTTACTAAAAAGTACAATAAAAGTTTCATGTTTTAATGTTTAACGTGTTGAAATTTTTTATACATTTTTTACGTTCTTTTTTTAAATCGGAAAAAGTTTTTAAAAATCGATTAAAAACTTAATTTTTTTAATCGAAAAACTTTTAAAAATCGATTAAAAAATTGGAAAAACTTTTTCAAAATCGATTAAAAATAAATGGGTAGATCCTCCGTTATGAGATCACCCAACAAGAAACCCGCAGATTATTGGGATTTTTAAAATTTTATTTTTCATAACAATTCATGTATTATATGTTAGTCTCGTTTTCTTTCTATGAACAATCGAGTAATAATAATAAGTTTATTTGATAAAACAATCGTTATTTACAAACTTGGTTTACATGGTACTTATACTTTTCTAACCGACATATACTAACCGACACAATTGTAACACCCCCAAATTTGGTTCAGCGGAAGTGTACGTGTTATCTGGGAGCGTTACGAAATTGGTAAATCATAGCACAAGCAATACAGAACGGAATACATACTCCGTTTGATTTCATAAAATGGTTTTAAAACATTATCTTACAACTTTGTTTAGATAAAATGGACACAACCCATAAGTTCAGTGGTCCCAATTTGAAAACATCGTTATGTGTAAAAAGAACACTTCTTTATATTTTACTACGACCATTTACCACCTCTTGCCTTGCATCCATGATTACAAATTAAGCACCTGAGAAAAATATGCTAAAAATGTCAGCTAAAAGCTGGTGAGTTCATATGTTTAAGTTAAAGCAGTGAAGTTTCGAACCATAAGTCAAGTCATATGATCATTATAAAGAGTATAATGATATATGGATGAAAGTCTATTACGTTAGCTCTAAGTTCATGCAACCGATACTACGACAGTTTAGTATGCTAAAGATGTCATACAATATAGGGCCCATAGCAAGTGTTTTGTCCTCAACACTTGATTCCGACATGGTATAAGTTTCGCCTTGGCCTAAGCATGGCCAACCGAACGGAGGAGTCACCCTCAATAGATCTATTTATAACATTCGCGTTTCCCAATGGGAATTGTGGTTCATGAAAAGGGCATTCTCTAGGGACATAAGGGCTTAGGCTAAACCACGTAATAGTAATCATGTAATAGTTTTGGTACATAAAATGTTTTGCATATTTCTCACCCCAAAGTGTATAAAACAGTTTATCAAGTAAAAGTGGGTGATGAGTGTGTAAATACTCATCATTTTTAGTCAAATATGAACTGAAAAACGTTTAAAAATGCTCAGAAATGCATCAAAATACTGAAAAATATCTCAAAATTACATTTTATATGTTTCAGATGCAAAATGTTTAAAATCGATGAAAAATGAGCAAAGTTTGCATAATTGGCGCTTCAGTCCCCAAGTTTCTAAAATTGTCAAAATAGTCCCCGAGTCAAAATTTCAAAGAAAAGTCACCAAAGGTCCTTTTATATCATAACTTGTCAAAATTAGTCATTTGGTGAAAATATCAAAATTTTGAGAAATTACAAAATTAGTCCTTCAACTTTGAAAATTGCCAAAATGGCCCCTGAAATTGGAAGATGGCAAGTTTGGTCCTTGTACTTTTGAGATTTTCATTTTCAGCCCTTGGATCAACTTTGTGAATTTGGCAGAACAGGTCCCTGAACTTTCGAATTACACAACTAGTCCTTGTGTTTTATAAGCCCTTATACCATTTTGGACCCTTACCAATTTTGGACCCCCTGTCACTTAACCCTTTTGACCCCTTTGATTATTAAACACTGGTCAAATCCTGGTCAACACCCCAAAAGCGCGCTAAGCTTCATCTTCTTCTTCGCTTCGCAAGTTCCTGTAACACTCCACCCCTCCTCACCTTATCACTAACTTGTCCCCCCTCCAAACACTACATCCAAGAAGCATTGATTACTTCCCCCATCATCTTACTCAACCTCAACTGTTAATTATCCATTTCCCGCCAAAAACCAATCTATGGCCAAAAACCACCCAACTCATCCAAGGGTCAGGAACAATGGTGGGATTAGCTCAGAGAAAGACAAGAAGAGAGTTGGAGTATAAAAAGAGGAGAAAGAGAGAAGCTAGAGGGGTAGTTAGTTTTACAATTTTTTCTTAATGTCGTTTTTAAATTAATGTTTTAGTTTTAAGTCCAAATATTGTAATCTCAGCTTTTATGTATCACAATTAAGTTACTTTATCATTGTAATCAGTTTTAAGAATCAATTCCAAGGTTTGGTTAAAATTCTAGTTCTTGTGTTTACTGTTGAGAATTTTCAAGTTCATGTTCTCATATCAGAGCTTCCAAAATTTTATTTTATCATTCAACTCAGCTTATATAAGATACTGAATGCTTTTGATATGTCTACAATTAAGTTTCAAGCAATTTAGTAAAAAGTCAACCAAAGTCAACTGTTGATGCTCATTGGGTTTGATAATGGACAATGGAAGATGCAGTGTGATATTGGGTTAAAATAGGTTAGGTCAGTGTGGAATTTGGATTGGTTTCAGTCTGCATACCAGTTGGGCCCTTGTGAGTTCCATTTTCATTTCCATTTTCTTTTCAATATTGCATTTTATGCTTATAGTGAATCTGTGGTCATTAGTGGTTATAACTTGTTTGTTAAGTTTGTATTAGTGATAGTGAACTCGGTTTAAGTGTCTTAATTAGCTCATTCAAGAGTTGGCTTATTTTAAGTTGCAAAACATGTTTTAAAGTGGTGTTTGGATTTCTTGATAAACCTGTCTTTAAGTTTAGTTCGATGTTTAACTCTTGTTGTTATATGCTTGTCTAGTTCATATATACCCATATCTGTCTTATTTATGTGTCGCACATGTCCATAGTCAAAATTGTATGCCTCTTGTCTTAAGCGTGCATCTGTTGAGATTTTGAAAAACAAAGTCTTATTTTGTGTTTGAATTTCATAGAGCTAGCTTTCTTGATCTTATTTCATCATAATATGTCAATTTCGGTCCAAAAATCATGATCAAAATCCATAAAAGTCAACTTTCCATGTTTGTGAAAAAGTCAATTGCATAAACTCGGTTTGGGCTCAAATAGGGTGAATTTTCTTGGATTCATTTCGGGTCAAAATCAATGAAACTTATGGTTTTAAAATCTTCACCTGGTCTTGTTTCTTATTAGCAATTTTTGATTTTACCAAATTTTAGAAGCTTCAAAAGAGCTTATCAAATGGTGCTAAATGCCCCTGCGAGGCATTGAGCACTCTGAGGATTTTGCGAGTTTTACTGGGCTTGGGAAAAGCTCATTTGAGCTCACCTAGGTCTGATTTTTGGCTTATGCATTCTCAACCAGGTCTTCTTTAAGTTTTAGCATTTGCTTTTTAGTCTCCACTTATTTAGGTGCTTATATTCTAGCTCAAAGTAGGGACCCTTTTTTTTGCTTTTTAGCTTATTTCATCAAATCTGACTAGCTTGTAATCCGAGGATATGGCTTGTTGATTTTAGTTGCTTTAGAGTACCTTTAGCTTATTCTAACTTGTGTTATCGGTTGGTGGTCTATTTTGTTCATTTGGCTTATTCAAGAGCTTATTGATAAGCCCTTTGCACTTCGGTTTCAAATCCTCCACATAACCCCATGTTTTTCCAATTTTCCTAGCTTCCTAATATTATTTTAGACTTTTCCTGAAATTTTCAGATTTTCCAAGCTTGTTTGCTATTTTCTTAATTTAAATTAGTTTTAAGCATTTTTAATTAGCTTTAAATACAAAAATTAAGAAAAGGTTCAAAAAAATAATTTTTCATTTTTCTTAAGTTTAGATAAATATAAAAAGCCAAAAAAATATTTTTCCATATTTTTCTTAGTTAAATTTGTATTTTTAAATAATTTAAGTAGTTTTAATTAGTTTAAAATTCATAAAAAATAGAAAAATAATCAGAAAAATACAAAAATAGTTTTGAAAATTCTATTTTGATATTTTAGATTTTTCCAAGTCTTAATTTTATTTTTCTAGCTTAATTTCATATTTTCTTGTATTTTAGGTAATTATTTAATAGTTAAAAATAGTTTTTAATTAATAATAATTAATTAATTAGTTCTAAAAATAATTTTCTTTTTCTATAAATTTTCTTTTATCATTAGGATTGTAAAAATGTATTTTTCATATTTTTAGGACTTTTATTTCTTAAATCTCACTTTTTATTTTGTACGCTACGTAGTTTTAAATTCAGTTTTATAAAAACATAAAAACAAAAACATTATTTTAAATATAGTGATAGCGTTTATTTAATATATTTTATCTTTTTAATTTCTTTTAATTTGCATTTAAGCCGTTGAAATTTGTTGGCTTTTCCTGTAGTTATAATAATCCAAATTCTCCTTTCCCGTTCAAATCTCTCGATCACTTTACGATTGGTAATCCATTCACTCATTTGGGACATAACGACCGGGAAACACTATACTCCCGGATCTTCATTGCATTCGTGCTTGAGCGGTTTAAGTCGATTACGGTGCGCCATTCACAAGTGGCGGGCTTGAGTGATTTAGCTTGATTGTTTTGCACGCATCAAATTTTTGGCGCCATTGCCGGAGTGTCTTGATTATCTTCGCTTAGCAGATTAGTGATTTGAATATTCACTCTTTGTTCATACCATCCATCAGATATGTTTATATTTTCTATTCCAAAATACAAAACACTCTTCTCATTCCTCTTATCCGTATGATTCTATTTCTCTTACCCTCGTACCATTTGATTCTACTCTCCTTTAACCTCAAAACCGTTTAATTCTATTTCTTTAACCTCTACATGTTTAATTCTCATGGCGACGTTCGATTATCCTCGTTGTTTCCACCGCAAAGCCGTATGGAAGAGGATCAACTCTCTTGTCGAATCCGGATTGTGTATGCAAGCGATGTGGAAGGATGGGTGCAAGCAAATATTGTTATTGGTGTGAATTATCGATAACTCTCGATGATTCTTCAAGTTTTCCGACCATCCGCCACAACCCGATGAACCCGTTCAAGAACCGGAGACCATAACGGAAGTGGTGGAAATTGCTAGCTCTCGAGCACACCACTTGTCCCACCTCCCGATTTTTCTGAATGTTCTTGAGACTTGATAGTCATTCGGATCACCATGTTGGTTTTGTTGATTCTTTGAATAAACCGATTCCTCTCATGACTCTCAAATGCAATCGTTTATTCCTTGTGTCGGTTGTGGTGAGCCGCTCTTTGGTTCACCTCGTCGTTGGTGTACTTGTGTACAATGTGGTAATGATATTCATAACGGAGTTGTTTGTTTTGTGGTTCGAGGAATTCATTTGATTATGATCCTAATCGAACTCATTTAACGACCCTCAAACTTTTCCAATTACCCACCACAGCCCGACTTATCTTCATATGATCAACATTTCGCTGTGAATTTTGTGGAGGTCCTCACCAAGGATTTGAGTGTCAATCCGGAAACACGTTTGTCTATGAACAGTTTTCCGGTGATGCTCGAGTTTTGGTTATAACCAAAATCCATATGATTCACCAATCCGGACTCAACAGTTTCTTGTTGTGAGTCTAATGGAGGTCCCCACTCACTCGATTGTCAAATAGGAACCCATTTCCTTACAACAATCATGACTCTCACATGTTTGATAATTTCCAACCTCCACAAAGACCATACGGTTCAAACTCCACCTGAGCCGTTGTCTCAAGAAATCTCCCAAGATTTTGAAACCACAATGAAAACACTTGATGATATGATTAGTAATTTTAAGAATCAAGTGAGTGGTGAAAAGACCATAGGAGAATTGCTGGCAAGAACGAGAAGAACGAGAGGCTCGCAAATCTAGGGAAGAATTATTAATCCTAGAGCAAGCAGCTCTAAGGCGTTCCAAATTTCTCAAGGCAGCTCTATATGACGATGATGAGGAGAGTTTTATCCTTTACGAGATAATACTTCTCAACTCCCTCGGTCAATTGATATCCCGCCAGTTGAGATTCCATCTCAAACAACTGCTATCACACCCGAGATTCACACTCACTCTCTTATTATGGGGACGAGCATCTCGACACTTTGTTCTCGAAAAGGAATCGGACGAATTCATAAAGTCTAGTGTTGAGAACCTTGTCCCAATCCCAAGAGAGTCACGTGGAATTCTTGATCATGTGTGATATCCCTCCTCTCTTGTCTTCCAAACAGATCATGTTGAGATGCTCTCCGATTCGATGATGATGATTCGTTATCTTGTGGAGACATCATTTATGTGGAAGATTCACCTTCCGAGCTTGTTTGCTTAGAAGAAGAGAATGATGAAGTTCTTCGACATGAAATCAAAGATGAAGCTCTTCGAGCAACATTATTGAATGTCGGTCTTCTCATTTCTAAAATCGAGGCTTTCAAAGAGAAACCTATTTCATCCCCTATCCCCATTAAGGATAGTGACATTCTTTCCAATGATTCTATTCACGAAATGAAAGCCTTCTTTTTGCTAATATGGGAGAGAAGATTAGTGGCGATACCACTTCTCATTCTCATAATTCTCTCCTCGATCATGAATCATTTACTTTTGAGGAGTTCGCCGGTGAACCCACTCATATCAATTCGAATATGATTCATTCACCTTCATGGAGTTCTCGGATGAACTCACTCATATCATATCTCCGCGGAGTATGATAACTTCTACTTTGATCTAGACACACGGGATATGTCTAGACCAATTGAGCTTAAATGATGAGATTCATGCTATTATGAATTCTCCTTACGATGATGATGAGTTAGTCATGATTTTTATCATGATTTTCATCTCTTCTTCACCTATCCGTGGCTTCTCCTGTTCTTCACTCCTTCGGAAATGAAGACATTATCTTTGATCCCGGCATTTTCATGTACCATTATCTTGAGCCGGAATATATCTCATCGGTGTGGAACTTTCACGTGCTTCAAATGTTTGTCCAAACATCTTGAATGAAAGTCCGATGGAGATTGCTTCTTCCACTTTGCTTCCCATGAACCAATTAATTGGGGTCGAGTCAAGCTAGCGACTCGGTAATCAAAAACGATAGCTAAACATGGGTTTTCACCCATGTGTTCCACCTAGTGTGGGGAGTTGCCCACATGTTATATATATATTATAAAAAAAAAAAAAAAAAAATCTTCTTTCCAAATAATGGTCGTAGTATTTCCCTTTACGTTCTCGGTTTCGGCATAACAGCGGTACTTTGAATATTGAGGGCAATATTCATTTCTAAGTGTGGGGGAATTCTCACGAATTTTATCATATAATTATACCAATTCCCGCTTTTGGCCAATTTTTTTTTTTTTTTTTGAGTAAGTGTTTTACACTTACTCATTTGGTTATCATCCGCCTTGTCTAATAAACTAAAGGATTGGCTAATCCAGAGCAAACGGCTCTTGGTAAAGATATATCAAATCCGTTTACGACTTGCAATTTGCCCAAAATTGTATGGTATTCACTCACCATATCCTAAAAAGTGAAGAGTTGGCTAGCCCGCAAGTTTATGGCTTGTGGTAAAGGCGATGGAAAATCCATAATTGGTAATCACTCACCAAAGATAATATTGATAATTTATCTAAGAGTTGGCTAGTCCGAAGCAAAGCGACTCGGTAAAGACAAATCAAATCCGTTGAAAGTCGGTGGTTTGCTCAAAATCACATGGTTATCGATGTACCATGGTTCTTACTTGAACTAAAACATTTGGCTACTCCGAAGTAATGGCTTTTGGTAAAGAGATTCAAATCCATTAAGTTTTCTCAAAAGATTGCTAGGGACTAGCAATAGTTTAGTGTGGGGATTGATAAGTGTGTAAATACTCATCATTTTTAGTCAATCTGAATCGAAAACGTTTAAAAATGCTCGAATGCATCAAAATCTGAAAATATCTCAAAATTACATTTTATATGTTTCGGATGCAAAATGTTTAAAATCGATGAAAATGAGCAAAGTTTGCATAATTGGCGCTTTCGGTCCCCAAGTTTCTAAAATTGTCAAAAATAGTCCACGAGTCAAAATTTCAAAAGAAAAGTCACCAAAGGTCCTTTTTATATCATAACTTGTCAAAATTAGTCATTTGGTGAAAAATATCAAAAAGTTTGAGAAATTACAAAATTAGTCCTTCAACTTTGAAAATTGGCAAAAATGGCCCCTGGAAATTGGAAGATGGCAAGTTTGGTCCTTGTACTTTTTGAGATTGTCATTTTCAGCCCTTGGATCAACTTTGTGAATTTGGCAGAACAGGTCCCTGAACTTTCAGAATTACACAACTAGTCCTTGTGTTTTATAAGCCCTTATACCATTTTGGACCCTTACCAATTTTGGACCCCCGTCACTTAACCCTTTTGACCCTTTGATTATTAAACACTTGGTCAAACTCGTCAACACCCAAAAGCGCCAAGCTCCGTCTTCTTCAATGCTTTGCAACACCCTGTAACACTCACCCTCCTCACCTTATCACTAACTTGTCCCCCTCCAAACACTACATCCAAGAAGCATTGATTACTTCCCCATCATCTTACTCAACCTCAATCTCGTTAATTATCCATTTCCATAAAAAACCAATCTATGGCCAAAACCACCCAACTCATCCAAGGTCGGGAACAATGGTGGGATTAGCTCGAGAGAAAGACAAGAAGAGAGTTGGAGTATAAAAGAGGAGAAAAGAGAAGCTAGAGGGTAGTTAGTTTTACAATTTTTCTTAATGTCGTTTTAAATTAATGTTTTAGTTTTAAGTCCAAATATTGTAATCTCGACTTTTATGTATCACAATTAAGTTACTTTATCATTGTAATCGGTTTAAGAATCAATTCCAAGGTTTGGTTAAAATTCTAGTTCTTGTGTTTCTTGTTGAGAATTTTCAAGTTCATGTTCTCATATCGAGCTTCCAAAAGTTTATTTTATCATTCAACTCACTTATATAAGATCTTGAATGCTTTTGATATGTCTACAATTAAGTTTCAAGCAATTTAGTAAAAAGTCAACCAAAGTCAACTGTTGATGCTCATTGGGTTTGATAATGGACAATGGAAGATGCGGTGTGATATTGGGTTAAAATAGGTTAGGTCGATGTGGAATTTGGTTTGGTTTCAGTCTGCATACCAGTTGGGCCCTTGTGAGTTCCATTTTCATTTCCATTTTCTTTTCAATATTGCATTTTATGCTTATAGTGAATCTGTGGTCATTAGTGGTTATAACTTGTTTGTTAAGCTGTATTAGTGATAGCTGAACTCAGTTTAAGTGTCTTAATTAGCTCATTCAGTAGTTGGCTTATTTTAAGTTGCAAAACATGTTTTAAAGTGGTGTTTGGATTTACTGATAAACCTGTCTTTAAGTTTAGTTCAGTGTTTAACTCTTGTTGTTATATGCTTGTCTAGTTCATATATACCCATATCTGTCTTATTTATGTGTGCGCATGTCCATAGTCAAAATTGTATGCCTCTTGTCTTAAGCGTGCATCTGTTGAGATTTTGAAAAACAAAGTCTTATTTTGTGTTTGAATTTCATAGAGCTAGCTTTCTTGGTCTTATTTCATCATAATATGTCAATTTCGGTCCAAAATCATGATCAAAATCCATAAAAGTCAACTTTCCATGTTTGTGAAAAGTCAAATTGCATAAACTCGGTTTGGGCTCAAATAGGGTGAATTTTCTTGGATTCATTTCTGGTCAAAATCAATGAAACTTATGGTTTTAAAATCTTCACTGGTCTTGTTTCTTATTAGCAATTTTGATTTTACCAAATTTTAGAAGCTTCAAAAGAGCTTATCAAAATGGTGCTAAATGCCCTGCAGGCATTGAGCACCACAGAGATTTTTCGGAGTTTTACGAGGCTTGGGAAAAGCTCATTTGAGCTCACCTAGGTCTGATTTTTGGCTTATGCATTCTCAACCAGGTCTTCTTTAAGTTTTAGCATTTGCTTTTTAGTCTCCAGCTTATTTAGGTGCTTATATTCTAGCTCAAAGTAGGGACCCTTTTTACTGTTTTTAGCTTATTTCATCAAATCTGTACTAGCTTGTAATCCAGAGGATATGGCTTGTTGATTTTAGTTGCTTTAGAGTACCTTTAGCTTATTCTAACTTGTGTTATCAGTTGGTGGTCTATTTTGTTCATTTGGCTTATTCAAGAGCTTATTGATAAGCCCTTTGCACTTCAGTTTCAAATCCCTCCACATAACCCCATGTTTTTCCAATTTTCCTAGCTTCCTAATATTATTTTAGACTTTTCCTGAAATTTTCAGATTTTTCCAAGCTTGTTTGCTATTTTTCTTAATTTAAATTAGTTTTAAGCATTTTTAATTAGCTTTAAATACAAAAATTAAGAAAAGGTTCAAAAATAATTTTTCATTTTATTAAGTTTAGATAAATATAAAAAGCCAAAAAATATTTTTCCATATTTTCTTAGTTAAATTTGTATTTTTAAATAATTTAAGTAGTTTTAATTAGTTTAAAATTCATAAAAATAGAAAATAATCGGAAAAATACAAAATAGTTTTGAAAATTCTATTTTGATATTTTAGATTTTTCCAAGTCTTAATTTTATTTTTCTAGCTTAATTTCATATTTTCTTGTATTTTAGGTAATTATTTAATAGTTAAAATAGTTTTTAATTAATAATAATTAATTAATTTGTTATAAAAATAATTTTATTTTTCTATAAATTTTATTTTATCATTAGGATTGTAAAATGTATTTTTCATATTTTTAGGACTTTTATTTCTTAAATCTCACTTTTTATTTTGTATGTTTACGTAGTTTTAAATTCGAGTTTATAAAACATAAAACAAAAACATCATTTTAAATATAGTGATAGCGTTTATTTAATATATTTTATCTTTTAATTTCTTTTAATTTGCATTTAAGCCGTTGAAATTTGTTGGCTTTTCTGTAGTTATAATAATCCAAATTCTCCTTTCCGTTCAAATCTCTCGATCACTTTACGATTGGTAATCCATTGCCTGAGATCATTGGGACATAACGACCGGGAAACACTATACTCCCGGATCTTCATTGCATTCGTGCTTGAGCGGTTTAAGTCGATTACGATCCGCCATTCACAAGTGGCGAGCTTGAGTGATTTAGCTTGTTGTTTGCTTTGGCATCGATCAGGGCTATGAAAACTCACCTTAGCAATTGCGAAATCCAAAAGTGGGATTTAGTGATTGTTGTGGAGCGACACCGACACGCGACCTAGGTAAGGAGGGCAAGGTTTAGTTCATTATTTTAAGTATTAATTCCTTGAATTAATTGTTTTTATAATTGTATTAAAACTAGACTTATGTTTGTAAAGAAAATGATTAAATTGTTTTACAGTAAGTATACGAAATATATATACTTTTCATGTTGACACTATGACCATTAAAATTCAAAATTTGGTTTGAAAGCGTTTATGTTATTCTTTTAGTAAGTATATAATGTGTATATACTTATCTATGTTGGCACATGATAGTAGTGTCAAAATCAATGTTAGTTTATTTATTTCCTAATTGTATTTAGAAAATATTTGAGTTAAATTTGAAGACTATCAAATTTAATAAATGATAGAATGATGTAGCGGTCTTCATTTGTTTATCAAGAAATGGGCTCTTAATATTTATAATTTCGACTAGTGAATTACTTGACATAGGTATGTTTATCCGAGTTCACTTGACGTTAAACTTTGGATGTAGCCTTATTACGTATATCTTATTTTTAAGCGCTTGCTTCCTGTATTAGACCCCTTTTTACTCTTGACATTATGGTAGTATATAACGAAATGAAAGAATGGAGTATGCGAGGACGAGTTTAGTATGGACTTTGGAAAACATCTATTTTAATTGTTGACCTGACAAGTGACGAAATGAATGTCTTTATTTTCGCAGGTGGGCTGCGGCCCAATGGCATACGCAAGCAGTTGGACTTAGGCCCATCGACCATCCAAGGTTCTTTTACAAGTCAAGACATGGGCTGTGGCCCAATGTAACACAAGAGAAATTTTCTTTGTACAAATCTGTTAATAACATAAGTTTCACATGCAAGTTTTATACGAGTTTTTGGAGGACAAATAACATTTTCATGCTCTAGTGTTAGTGAACTCACACTAGGTTTTTAAATTGGACAGGTCTCGAGTCGTGATGGCTAGACTTCTCGACAAGAGCTTAGGCTCACAAGACTCAAGTTAACACATTAAAATTGTTTAGGGAATAAGCATCCTCCTTTCGTGGTGGCAACCACGGGGAGAGTTCTCTTCCTTTCGACTCGAAGCAATATCATTACATTGTTAAAAAAAGAAACACTTGGATCATTTAAACACAAGATTCATACGCAACTTTAATGTGACATTGATAAAAAAAAGACCTATATCGTGGTACTACCACAACATTGTCACTAGTTCGATATAGTGGGGGTGGAGAAGGCTCGACATGTAGTACACAAGTTCACATGCTACTCATGCATCCGGGTCGTTATGACTCCGGTTTTACTTGTTTGTCCTAACAACACTTAGTTTTGAAAACCCGACAAGGTGTCACAAACACAATCCCATGTCTAGATTTAACGCAAGTCTTAAGGTGACCAACTTACCACTAGATTTCGAAGCAACTTATAATGGCGAAGAGGTGACTCTTTTAGCTTAGAATGTACATCTACATGAAACAACGACAAGACATGGAATGACGAATACTTGATGCCAGTGGGTTCTTAGTCGAGGCAAAACCCATCATACTAACAAGGAATGAGATGATTAACTCGATTAAATGTATAGCCAAATTCTCGATAATCAAGTTTTGAGTTCTAGAATCGATTGACACAACTAACACTAGTCTTTCAGATTCAATACTAAATGTCACTAGTAAGTCTTTTTATAAAATTTACTCTTTTGTTTTTCTTGGCTCTTACTCCTCGACAGAAAACAACCCAACAACATGGATGACCAAATCAATTTCAACAAGTTCGTCATGTACTTAGCATCGAAATTTTGATTAACAAAACAATTACCAAGCTTAATTATAACATAATCGATTACATAACTTGACATACAAATGAAGTTGTGAACATTAAGGAAGACTCATTCTTACAAAATATGTGGCGGTAGGAATAGAAGTCGACCCAAGAAGATTCAATCGACCACAATTTACGCTTGATATCACCAAATTGAGACTTGCCTCGGCTTGAACACTCCTTGAATTGCAAAACCCCAATCTAATTTTTAAAAGCTAACTTCCACAAACCCTAATTTTTGGTACAAATGATGAGGAAAGCGGGTTGGGCGTTTCACATCTCTACTAGAGATAAAGGGAGTGTTTTGGGAAAGCCTTGATCTTCTTTCTCTTCTTGGTGTCTTGGTGTGTAGCCGAATTTGGCTAGCTTCCAAAACCTTAGGCGAATCATGGACTTGCTCAAGGTAGATTGAGGTGAAGATATGATTTTCTTGTGTGATTTTATCTTGATTCTCATTTGGTTCGTACGAGTTGTAACCGGCGCATCAATGGAGGATTTGGAGAGACCAAAAACTTACATGGTTTTGGTAAGATAGAGAAGGATGTGATGGGATAACATGTTGGGCTTTCCCTCTTTGGAAGATTCGATCTAGGTGGGTAGCTAAGGGTAGAGGTTGAAGATGAGATTTGATATCTTTTTGGTTTCTGGTCTTTGCACTAGTTTTGTCGTGTGTGGGAAGAGAAAGGACAAAGAGATTATATCTCTAAATTTTAATAAGGTTTTTCTTTCATGTATTATGTGCTTGTATATATGCAATATACTTAGTATTATTTGGGAAAATGTATGTATATAAATTACACTCATGATTTATTTGTGTACATGTATGTATTTGTGTTACACTTTCATACTTATTGTGTTTGAGTCTTATAGAGGTTATTGTTCAAGTGTAAGTGTGTTAATTATTTTGTGTCCCGCGATATTATATTGTGACCGTAGTATCGTTGCTTGATAACTTTTATGACGTAGTATCTTATTGTTGCTTATCCGGAATATTTTTATCTTTGTAATATTCACATCACGGACATTTGTCATTTGTTTTATCATGCCCTTGTCATAGTGTCGGTACGCGTGCAGTGTTGGTCACTGGGGTAAACGAGATAACCTCTCGTCTTACAATTTAAATCATAAGACAAAAATGAAATATTCATAAAATGATATGAATTGCAAAAGTGATGCAATAGTCTACAGTATGCGAGTTAACTACTCAAATGATCAGGCAAAGCTTATGCATGCTTAATGACTTATGCTTAGTAATAATAAATTACTAATTATCAGTTAAATTTTAGTGAAAATTTACCGTGTGTCACACAATGTTTCAAGATAACTGCCATAACCATTTATAACTGACATTCGGTTATGGACTTTACTTTTGACACACTAGGACCCTTTACTTTATACATATATATACATAGGATAAAGATCAAATAAAAAGACAAATATCCGTAAAAGATAAAAATTTTTTTTTTTCAAAAAGTTCTCGAAAAATTCCCAAAAATCCCACAAGATCGGGTATGATGGTGCATGAAAAAGTTGTGAAAATTTTTTCTAAAAGTGGATATTTTTTCGAAAAAAATTATGAAAAAATACGTTTACGCATTAAATCGTTTTTGTGCATCAAAATTGGTTTTGCACCCAACTTATTTTGACTTTTTCATCAAAATAACATTGCGCATCTAACTAAAACAAGTCAAAAATTTTGTGCATCAAAATTTTTTTATCAAAATTCTTTTTGTGCATTAAAAAAGCGTATCAAAACTCAAAATTATAAAAAATATTTTCACAAAGTTTTATGCACCAACATACCGATCCGGTGGGATTTTTTAGAATTTTGGTGAATTTAAAAAAATAAACCTTTTATTCTTTTTACGTATATTTGTTTTTTTTTATTTTAACTTTACCCTATATACATAAACGCTAAATATTCTAGACTTACATGGATTAATAAGTTAGTATCCAATACTCCTCCTTAATTTATTAATCCATGTCTTCGATATCTTCAAGCTCCTTTATCTTTATCTTTGAACTTGGGCTTGCTTCCAATTCCTTTGTCTTGCTTTTCAACTTGATCATCTTTGTCACCAGCTTTCTTCATTTGAATTGTTTCGTACTCTGGAATCTTCAACACACTATTTCTAGTATCACGATCTTCTGATTCAGCTTTTTTTGTTTCTTGACTTGATGTCTTTCTCAATCTGTCTTTCCTTCTGAAATCTTGATGGCGTCTCTCGATGTTTCTTGCATTCACCCTTGTCAACTCTCTCTTCTTCTAGGAGTTTCTTATCTGAAATAACTCCATGGTTTTGTTTCTCAAACTGTTCTCTTACTGTCTTTAACTCTTTCATCTATTTGCTTGTGCAAGCTCTCAACTTCTTGAGGTTCTCGATTCTCTCTGTATTTGTTTCTCAAATGCCATTTCTTTATTTCTCATTTTCTTCTCAAACTCTTGTTTTTCAATCTCTAACTCTTGAAGCATTCGAACTTCCAAAACTCTAATTTACTCTTCAAATCAATTTCTATTTCGACCGCATATATTCTAATTTTCCTTTTGAATTTCATCCTTCTCAATGATAATTCCTTTCCTTCTCGGTTCTTCTTTTAAGGATGTTATCTCCTTTTCAAATGTGTATGTATTATTTTTCGTTTTTTTGATGTTGGCTATCGTTGTATGATCCATTATCGTGGTTGTAAGATCTCAACAATTGGTATCAAGTGTCGAGATTCAAGAAGAAGTAATCATACAACTTAGACGAAGCCATTAAGAGAAGAACGAACTTGCGTTCGTCATATTTTGCGCAACAGTGATAGAAATGTAGAATTGACATTGTGCGTTCGTTAACGGTTGGATCTTCGTGATTTTTGGGCAGGATGACAAGAACCATAGATCTACAATCTCACCAGAGGGATCAATATAAATGTACCAGTTGAGATTTATAGCTTGTCGAAAACCTTTGCCGATTGTTGTGTTGGTAGGTTTTTCAAGATAAGTTTTGGTGTTTACAATGACAATAAAGATCGGGATTGAAGGCGGGTTAATAATTGAATGTAAGCCGGTATAACCTAGTTGTGATGTGGGCGACGTGTTGTTCAAAGATGATCGAGACTTGATGGAGTATGTTGATCGCGAGGGTTCATTGTGTCGAAAGTCTTCCTAACAAGGACATGGTTAAGCGGCATGTCCCGGTTGAGAGAAAGCGGGATACAAGATGATAGATCAAAGTCATTATCGTTGAAGAAGAGATCCACATCATTGCAGAGGTTTTAGTGATTTTGAATCAAGAGAGAATTTGATGGTAATTGGTTCACATTCCTAAAATAGAGTTGTTAATTTAGTAATAATCTAAATCAAGTAATGATGTTTCTTGCCTATTTTAATATGAGTTAATTATTGGAGACAAACTTATATGTGGAAGATTAAATATTATTTACATACTAAACTTTTCTCACGTATACTAATGGATCAATCGAACTCCACCCTTCATCTTTATTTAATCTAATGGATGAGATTAATCCCAACAATTTAAAACCCACTTTCATCAATTTTTAAAAATATTAATATCTTTTAAACCGTTAATCGTCAACGAAAAAAATATACCATCACGACGAACATTTAATTGTCATTTTATACATAGGCACTTTGATATACTTTCGACAAAAAAATTATTTTTTTTCTTTTTTTTACGTTCTTTTTTTTCGTTATTTGAAATTTGCATGAAGAAATCATACGTAATTAAAAACTAATTTGAATATACTAATAAAATCATATGTGGTATTAGTGTTAGATCACATATGATGTGTAATAAAATCACATGTGATATTGGAGTTAAATCACATATGATTTTATTACATATCATATCTGATTTAACACTAATATCTCATGTGATATTATTAGAATATTCAAATTAGTGTTTAATCATATGTGATTTCTCTTGCAAGTTTCAACAAAAAATAAAAAGAAAAAATGACGAAAAATGTGAAAAATGAATAAAAAAATTCTGTCGAAAATATATCAAAGTGTCAGTCTATAGAAGATAATTAAATGCTCGTCGCGATGCTGTAATTATTTTCGATTAACGTTTTAAAAGAAATTTAAGTTATAAAAAATATGTGAAATATTAAAATATTTTTAATCTCAACCATTGATAGATGAAGGGTAGGTATGAGTCCCTTGGTACGTAAGAAAAGTTTAGTATGTAAAATAACTCTCCTCATATGTGGAATTAGTAACCTTGGTGAACAAGCTAACGTTTTCTTGAAGATAGAATTCATTAGCTATGGGTATTGGAGAGGATGTGAGAAAAAGGAGAGGCCTTATGAGAGTCTCCCTCCATCCCATGTGGTGGTCTCAGTGATTCAATAATGATGGAGGCGAATTTCATTATTGTAATCAACTGTTGAGAGTGGTGTGAGGATATTTAAAAGTGTCGAGAGTTGAGCATCTCAAATTTTGTAATATCTTTTATATAGTGAATGTTAAGTGGCCTCACGGTCTCATTGTGTTTACTCTCCTTAGAGAGGTATGTGTGTATTATTTTCATTTTCTTTATTGTTTGTTTTGTTGTGTTATCCATTGTGGTTGGTGTAAGATCCCAACAACAATACACCAAAAAGATTAAATTCAAAAGTATGATACATACCACTAAAAAATAAGTGGTATTTTTAAACTTCGTCTTAATAACATATAAAGATATTTTGCATAAAATAAGTGTAGGAAAAATATTTATTCGTTTTTAAGAATAAAAATTCAAACATGTAATAACTTGTAATTGATAATTAACGCATACTTTGTTTTTGTTTTGTTTATTTGTGTCAAATACTTGTGTAAGTGTTTTATAATTTTTGCAAGAAAATGGACCTTAGAAAACAAGTTTTTCAAGAAAAATTCTAGAAAACAAAAGCGAAACAAATCTGTCGGTCGACTTGACGGCGTCGACTCACCGTAGTACGCTTTTTTCGGATATTTGTTAAATGTCTAAAATTAGTTTTGAAAAATTCCTGGAATGTTTATATGTCCAGATTTCTTGTATAAATTAGTATTTCATAAACCTTAAGTATTCTATCTTAATTTGTTTTTACTTAATGATTCAATATGTTGTATATTATCTTCCATCGATTTTACGCGGGTTATACTTGTCTTTTTCTTAGAATTACAGGTTATATTGGATAAGAAGCGTTCGAGAACTCTTATGCTTATGCCTGTTGGAGGAAGATGTAGCCGTATTCAGTTCTTCGTTCATTCTGAGCAAACCAAGGGAGTACTAAGTTTTTATTGTTTTCTTTCATATTTCTTTTTTTGTTTTTCGGGTACTTTTAGAACATTGGGGACAAATGTTCAGCTTAAGTGTAGGGAGGGTAAATAAAACCTTAGAAACTATCGTTGCGGTTTGTTGTTTGCTTTGTCCTTAGAATAATGTGTAATAGGCTGAAAATGAGTCTTGTTAAGGTAATTTCAGCACAAATTTATTTTTTTTATGGCATTTATTAGTGACATTGGTTTTAAGTGTATCATGGATAGAACTTATAAACTAGTACAAAAGCCCTACCACTCAAATGTCACCCCCAAATTATGAAGACGCCTTATATAGCATTTGTGTGTAAGGCTTGAGTGTGTCGGTAGTATATTAAGTTCTAGAACTTGCTTTAATTGGTGCATTCCAAGACCGCTTGTGGGATCACATTCGTATGATTAAGATTTACTAAGTGATGATAGGTACTAGGATTTAACACCGTTGTAGCATGCGTTTGTTATAATTACATGGCTTCATTGGTCATGTAATTGCTCTTACCCTTTTGTTGCACTCATCTTTAGTGCAAGATTGATAAGGATTTAAAACGTACGCTTTTAGGGGGTTATTTAAGCCCTTAATCGACCACTTTTATATCCGCTACTGCTTAATTTTGTTCCTTTTCACTTTTTAGGTCTCTTGGAAGCAAAGTGCTGGAATGAAGCACATTTGGACGAAAAGGAGCGAATACATGAAGAAAATGGCAAAGTCAAGATCGAAGCCACTCAAGTTGCTCAAGCAGAAACGACGACGTCCCAATCAAAGGCGACGCCATCCCTATATAGAGACTTGATCAAAACATGCACCAGGCGGCTCGGTGGAATTTTTGTTCGTATAACTGACGGCATCGGGCTTTGAAGAAGAAGGCGTCACTCGGACTTTTCATCTCAGACGGCCCAGATCTAGAACCAAGATGATGTCCCATCTGAAGACTGACGACGTCAAAACTCTAAGGTAACGCCATCCCATCGATGACTTGTCAAAGACGAAAACCCTAATGACGGCGAGCTGACGGCGTCCCATCCAAAAGTAACGCCGTCGCAAGCGTAAATCTATATATAGAATTCGATTTTTCTGCATTTAAAGAGGTAGACTTTTGGAGAAAAAAAACCTTAAACGTTTGTAGTCCGATTTGGACAGTATCTTAGGGTCCCAAACCCTATTTTACACATCGAGATAAGTGTTTTAATCCAAAGTATTATTATGTCTTCATTTGATTGTGTGTATGTTTGCTTGTTTACCATGTCTAGCTAAATTTCTTGTGTGTTTGTTTAGATCTATGAAACCTAGTTATTGATTATTGTTAGGTTGTTTCTTATCTTAATTGTAATTGGCTTAGGAGTACAACTAGGCATTCGTTATGTTTAATGCTTGAGTATTCTTTGCGAAAGTGAAGCTTATGAATGAAATAGTTTAAGGACTTGTGGATTTCGTAGGCTAAACCCAAAGGCAACCTCAAAGAACTAGGGCATATGCACACCCTACGATCTTAGGAATACAACGCGTTAAGATAAGGTGTGACAATTCAACCGACCAATAAAAGATAACTAGGGAGTAATAGTATCTAGGTAAACACATTTTTAATCATCATATGAGCACCCCTCAAATAGACATAGCTACCCCGTAGTAATAGATAATTAGATAAGTAGAAGTAATCGGTAGAAATACCACCCCCCAAAGTAGAAGTAATCGGTAGAAATACCACCCCCAAACTAGAAGTAATCGGCGAGTGGAGGTGGTGTCGTGGCGATAGGCGGCGAGTGGTGGCGAGGTATCCACGTTGGAGTGGCGAGCTTGGTTCGTCATGATACCCATCTCTAAGTGACAAATAGATGGTTGGTTAGTCTAAAACCCGGGTAATCAACTAATCCCATTACATATACCATAGGTTTCTCTCTCATTTTTTTTCTTTTTTTTTTCTTTTTCTCTTTTGGTTTATTTGCCATCTAAAAGGAGGATTTTTACATATTATGATCTATTAAATTTTCAAAACTTTCAAATACACATCTTGGTATCATTATATAATATTTTAGTGTAAGATAGATGCTACATTTGGCTTTTCATATTTATAGGGTTCAAATATTCTTTTTAACTTTGTCATATGACATTTGATATTTCCTAAAACAGGAAAGGTGACTACTTGGAGTACCTTGTTGAGTTCAAGATGTTGAAGACAGACGAGGAAAGAAAACTTATATAATTTAGGGTTATTAGCATAAAAATGCATCACATTTGTTATTTTTTGTCATTATATGTTGCGTACTTTTTTTTCTCATCTTGACACTAACCTTTTGAATTCGTGCTATTGTGTATACTTTGCGACTATTTCAGCCATGAAAATGATCATTTTACCCTTCAAAATTTGAAAAAAGTAAGGGTAAAATGGTCACAAAGTACACACAATAGCACGATTTTAAAAAGTTGGTGTCAAGTTGAGAAAAAAAAATACGCAACATACAATGACAAAAAGTGTCAAGTATAATGCCTTTTCATGCTAATAACCCTATAATTTATAGAGTTAATTGCATAAATGGTCTTTATGGCTTGTCGGGTGTTACGAATTCAGTCCATTTTTCAATTTCGTTACGGGTACGGTAACTGTGGTTTTGACATGTTACGGATCCTGTCCATATTTCATTATTCCGTTAACTTTAGGTGTTAAGTTGAGGAAAATGACCAAAAATACCCTTACCTTTCTTTCACATATATCATCTTCATCACGCTCACACCTACCCATGTTCATAACCAATTTCTCCAGTCATCGCATTGCTACCCCACCCAAACACTCATCTTCTTCACATAAAAATACTAGCCAATACCACCACCAACCTTAAAACATAATTCAAAATCAACAAAAACCCTCTTTCATAGAATCAATAACCTCAGATCAAACAAAAAATCACACACATCTACCACTCATAGTCCCTTAAATCGAGCATTTAAACCTAACCAACCGAGTATGAAAACTAAAATAATTTGCACCTGCAAATACTTCAATCCCATCAAACCCCCAAAAAACACACACACGAACACAAAATACACCAACCACACCACAGATCTGCCTGTGTGGTCGTGGTTTCACATTTGGATCCAGCGGGTTCGGTGGTGTTCCATGTTGCTTTTCTGACGGTGGTAGAGGGTGTCGGTTGTGGTGTGTTTGGTTGTGGTGGTGGATGGTGCCGATTGTTGTGATGGTGGTAGAGGAGGGTGCCGATTGTTGTGATGGTGGTTGTGGTGGCGGTGGAGGGTGGGGACTGTGGTGGCGGTGGAGGGTGGGGCTGTGCTGGTGGGGTAGAGAAAGAAATATGCTCAGTTCTCAAGTTTTTACGGAAGGAAAATGGAAAAGAATAGGAAAGGGAAAAGAAATGGAAAAGGAAAGTAAATGTTAGTTGTTATGTTCTTGAGATAAAGGAAAAGAAAAGGAAAGTAATAATAATCATGTTTTTGAGTGGGAGGAAAAGAAAATTACATATATGCCCTTTAATTATTAATGTCAAATGTTTTAAAAAGAGTATATTAGTCTTTACACAACATACGGTTCCGTTTCCTTTCCCTTTCCTCTCAAAAGTGGGAGAAAGATTTACTTAACAAATCTTCCTCTCTATTTCCTTTCCATTTCTCTTTCCTCCTTTAAAAAAAAACTCAAGAACACAAAAAACTTTCCATTTCCATTTCAACTCGAGAACTGAGCGATAGGGAGAAATATTTTTTTTGAGAGTGAGCAAGTTATATACAGATAAATGAGTATGGATGTAGTGAGAAGAATTATTTAAATGAGAAGAGTGGGAAAGAATTGTAGCCACATATTTTAAATAAGAAAAAAGAAATAATAAGGAGATGCATCTATTTTTATGGATGAATCTAATATTTGTGGTTGTGATTTCTTCTCATTCTTCTTATCTTAATTATATTTCTCATTGGTCCTATCTCATAGATATATATGTATTATGTTTGTATGTTTTGTGTGTGAAATGTCGAAATTACCCTCTCACTTAACGTTCGAACTAACAGAGTTGGGCAAAATGGATTGGATCCGTAATATGTCAAAACCATAGTGACTAGATCCGTAACGAAATTGAAAAATGGATTGAATCCGTAAAATCTGGCAAACCACATGAATCATTTATGTAGTTAACTCTAATTTATAATTGTTACCTTGCCTTTTTCTTAAATATTATGTAACTAAATAGAACATACGTTGTTTAGTTTGACAAAGTTGATCCATATTGATCTGGACGGGCGGAGCTATGTATGATCCACATGTGGCACGTTCCACGCACGATTGACACCGACTAAGTGTAATTTTTTTTCGCATTTTTTATTTTTATGAAAGTGCTATACCTAGTTTAGAGAAGTGCACATGAATGAACAAAAGTAAGAGAAAAAAAATAGCTTTGAGTTTTGGTTTTCAAGAAAAAGAAAGATGATACCAAGGTTGATGACAATGAACAGTAAATGTTGAAGACAAGGAACAAAGGCCTAATAGAGACCCAATGCATTAATGATTTGTATATTTAATGTACAAATCATTAATGCGTTAGGTCTCTTTTAGGCATATTTATTTAGACCCAATTATCATTTATCTTTTTGGTTTTATGAAAGTTCTACGCCTAGATAGTAGATGCTCAGGGTCGTCTTTAAGGGTGTGCAAAGTGAGCGACCACTCAGGGCCTCAGAATTTTTAAGGCTTTGTCCCGTTAATAATTATATACATGTGTAGACATATTTTTCACGAAGAAAAAAGTATTTAGATGGAAAAATATTTTAAATGAGTAATATGTTAGAACGTTTAGATAACTAATTGCATTACATCATATAAACGGTGACACTCTATATATAATTTTGCTTAATGAAAGCTCTCATTATATAATTTCACACAGGGCCCTCAAAAATTTCGCCGATTCATGAGACGACGCTGTAGATACTTATGCTACGTTTGGTACAAAGAATTTCAAAGAAATGAAATTAAGCAGAGAATATAAATTCAGAGAATATAAATCAGTAGAGAATTTTGTTCAATTTTAATATTTGGTAAAAACAGATACTTGACCCGAGAAATGAAGATTTTTTTTAATAACATTTTGTCATACGTGACTTTCATATATTTGTTTGTTGATTTTTTTAAATTTATTTTCTAAATAACATTCTAAAAAAGTTATTTAAACTTTTTTAAATAATTATTTTTTTTTAATTATTTTTTAAAAAAAAACTTATTTTAAAAAAAATTATTAAAAAATATTTTTAAATTTATTTACTTTTTATTTTTTAAATTATTTTTCTAAAAATATTTTTTATTATTTTTAAATTTATTTAAAAAAAAAAACTTATTTATTTTTAAATTTCTTTAAAAAAATTATTTTTAAAAATGTATTTATTAAAAAAAAAAATCTTACAAAATACTCTCATTTCTCCTATTTCTCAACTAAAAGTAGTGGAAATGAAAGTTAAAAACTTGCACTACCAATTCTCCACAAATTCTCCACCTTTTTATTTATTTAAATTCTACAAAGAAATTTGATTCATTTTCATTTCTCCATTCTCATTTCCCTCTACCAAACATGTCCTTATAGTAGTTTGTCATTTAGTTAGATTTTTTAGATATTTTTATGCACTCCCTACAAAATAATACTCCGTAGTGTACTACAAAAGGCCATAGGGGAATTCAAATTTATTTGATGGTATCGTTAGTTTAATATTAGGGGAGTAAAATGAAACTAATCAAACTAATCAAACAAATATGTATCAAATTACATAGCTAGCTCAAAATCCCAAATACATTTCCTTTCAGAAAAGCGAGTAACCAAAACAAATCACCAATCTAAAACAGCAACATGTAAAACTATCAAAACCGCAATACCAAATTAGTCTAAAACTTGAACTTGATGCATCAAATAGCTTTGTCTTCACTCTTTTGGCATCATTTGTTAAGGCGAAGTAGTCTCATCTTTCATGACTCACTAGCCTCCATCCAAATGATCCACCAACTCAATGCCACCAATAAACTGCCACTCGAAACACCATGAGCATACGAGGAACTCTTTTGACTATGCAATACTGGCATGACATGCACTACATGATATCCAACTGCCACTCTTTTAGTATAATTTTTGACATCTATGAGCACACTTGTGTTATTGCATTGTAATGTAACAGTCAGTTTCAACAGATGGTATCAAAGAAACTCCATGAGCTTGAATTCTGACACGAAAACTACAAAGAAGATGCAGCAAGATCTTTTGTTCCAATACTTCTTCACGGCCGAAAGCCTGTTGGCCCTGAAATCATGGCCAAACAAATAAAATGAATTAGGCCCCAATTACTCTCAAGTAGGCCAGTTACCGCATTAGACTAGATCTAAGTTCTAGTGCTGCTATTTATACATACTAGATATGGACTCACTTAGAGTGTAGGTCCAACAATGCATCACCCATTCGATTTGGCTGGTATGTTGCGGATGAAAGCTTGTAGAGAAGTTCAGTCGAGTCTTCAACTACTTGTAAAAGTAGCTTCAAAACTTCCCCATAAATCAGGTGTCTCAGTCACTATTAAAACAAAACTGAACAATAATAGCCATATCAAAGTCAATTCAAACAAGTATACTGTACAAAGAAACTATTCATATGTTGTAAATGGAAGTGAAAATAATCATTAGTTAGGTTAGGTACGTACCAGCTCAAAACTCAAGAAACACATGCGGTTGCTTGACAAATTCAACTCTCTAATTTATAAAACGTTCACCATATTAGTGCATCCTTGACTATGCATGCTGCATAAGCTCTGCCTCATTCAAAATAGCACAAACTCACTTTCTCTTTGACTTGGTTCAATTCTAGAATTAGAAAACATGTCAGTACATTGAATCATTATTCATTCAAATCCTAGTCCATCATTAATTTTGGATATTGAAAATATAAACTGTCGTAATTAATTAAATGAAAGAAAAGCTTCTTAGTTACTTATAAAATACACTAGTAAATAGAAGTTAAATGGCATAGAGAGAACACACCTTCATATTATGTTTGTGATTCAAAGTCTATTTCGATGCAGGGGATATGGGAGATTTGGGGCCAGTAGGAGCCTCCTCTACTGCATCTTTCTTCCAGATCTGGACATCTCCGTATTTCCAAACTCAAAAGTGAATGCAACAACGCTACTGGTAGCTCTTTCAAATTCGGGCAATCACTAATATACAATTTCAAAAGTGAAGGCAACAACGTTACTGGTAGTTCTTTCAAATTTGGGCAATCATCAATATGCAAACTCAAAAGTGAAGGAAACAACGTTTCTGGTAGATCTTTAATCTTTGGGCAACGTTCAATGTTGAGATGTTGGAGGGAGGTGAGGTGTTGGAGTCCCTCTGAAACTGTTTCCAAATTGTCAAAACTCCATATTTTAAGAGAAGTAAGAGATGAAGGAATATGAAGATGAGACAGTTGACTCCAATTAGTTGCTGCTTCTGCTTCACCGGTTAAGGTTAGTTTAACTAGTGTGGTTGGAAACTTCTGTGGGCCCCATTCTGAGATGGGCTTCTTCAACAGCCCAATTGAAAGGACACGCAAGTTGGGAGGCCAAAGCCCAGTTGCAACATCCATATCTGGACAATCCGATATAATCAGATCAGTTAACGAGGTCTGCAATTGAAGGTCTGCAAATAATGACTCCGCCGTACTTTGACAATTCCGTATTATCAATCTGGTGAGGTGAATGAAGTTACCCCCAAAATCAATGATCGATGCCACATTTGGATGATCTGATATATATACATATTCAAGCATTGGCATGCTTTTGCTGTTGATACGTAACCTATTCTTCTCTCCTCTTCCTCCCAACTCCTCCTTTAACAATAGTTTCATACAATCGTAAAACCTAACTGACTTGAGCCTCTGCCCTCCTCCCGTTGAGAAAGAGACACATGCCATTGAATGACAACAACTGATTTCCAACGTCTCAATGTTGTTTGGACAACTCAAATGCATGAAATTGTCACAACTCCATACCTCTAACGACCTAAGAGATGTTAGAAGGTTGCTCCCATAATGATACTCCTCATCTTTCTCCCCTAAACTCACCAAATTTTTACAATTACTTACATACAACTTCCTTAAATTCACAAGAACCTTACTACTTGATTCCCAAAAGTATGTTATTGCATGACACCATTTGACTTTCAAATCTTCAACTGCCTTAAGATTCAATATAACATCTCCCCACACCTCATTAGTAAGCCCTGAAATAGATTCTATTTCCAACTTGGTGACTGATGGAGCTGCATGCACCAGACTTCTCAACAAACCAGAACCACATTCTTCTATTATCAAATACCTCAATGAAAGTAGTGGTGCTTTAAGTGAGACTTTAACCAAATTTGGACAACTTGTAATACAAACCTCCTGAAGGCTTGGAAACACAGAATCTCCTTCATGTGAGAATTCAACCAAATTAGGACAATATTCCATACGGAGCTTTTGAAGGCGTGGAAACACAGAATCTCCAACCCCACTTCTACTATTGGTTGACCATACCTCCCACCCCCACATACCTCGAAACTGTAGTACTTCAAGTGAAGGAAATGCAACACCAGTCCCAAGAAACTCTAAACCCACATCTTTCACATCATCCATATCTTCGATATATAACTCCTTGAGTGACGGTAGTTGCCCGAGTGGTGGTAGAGAAGTACACTTTTTACAGCCATGTATAGACACACTAGCCAACCGGTGAAACGAGGGATCCCCAACCCATTTTGGAAACTCTAAACCCAGATAGTTCACAATGCCTAGCCTCTTCAAACAATCATTATCTGGCTTCAATGCATCAAGGACATCGTTTTCAGTTGTCTCCTTTCGGGAAGCATCTGATACGCCACTCCATTGCACCTCTAACTTAGTAAGTCTCTTTTGTGATAAGACTGCTTCTCGTGCTTCCGTTGCGTTTTTTACATTTTCCAGGCCCTGTATAGAAACTTTCCCACGAAGATTCTCCAAATCTTTAAGTTGGCTTATTGAAAAGTCATTTTCTCCTCCAATAATGATTTTTGAAAGAGTTTGAAGGCTTTTCAACTTAGCAACCCCTAATGGCAAGACTTTTAACTGTGGAGTATCTCTAATGTCTAAATGCCGCAAATTCTTTAACTTTAAGAAGCTGTTAGGTAAACTTGTTAAGCTTGAACACCCAAAAACAATCAAGGTCTCTAAGTTACAGAGATCACAAACATTTTCAGGTAAATGTTTGATTTTAGTTCGAGATAAATTAAGATACCGCAAGTGCTTCAAACTACCAATAGACTCGGTACCTCACTTATCTCATAACCACTCAAACTTATTACCCTTAACAATGGTAGCTGGGAAGTAAGTCAACTAGAACCTTATTCGACAAGTTGTAATTTCGCCACCTTTCGTTCATCCCAGCAGACAAGAATGTTCTCAAACCTTTAGCACCTTCAAATACCTCAAACTTCTTGTAAGGTACATATTCCTCACAAACAAATGACATATGACGACACTTATCAAAAGCTTGTTTCCTAACATTCTTTCCCGATTCCTTCTCTAACCTAAAATAGAAATCTCCAGCAACAGAGGTGGCCAAATCATTCATCAGATCATGCATAACAAACAAAGACTCGTTATTAGGTGAGTGTTGAAAAAAAGACCGTGATAACAACTCATCAAAGCATTCATTACCCAAGCGTTCTACAGTTGACTTGCTTGGACGTACTTGGTGCAAAAATCCTTCCGCCATCCGAGTAGAACCAAATCCTGCTTGTCAAACGATAGTCCTTTGGGAACAAGGAGCAATATGCAAAGAGTCGCTTTAAGTAGGCAGGAGTTCACGGTAGCTTAGTCTAAGAGCGGAATAATCTTGCCTTCCTCTTTAAGCTCCATATCTCACTATCCTCTATTTCTTTCCATTCTTCTTCATCTTCTTTTGTCCTCAATAGCCTTCCAAGTGCTATTAAAGCCAAAGGCAAACCATCACACTTTCTCGACAATGCCTTCACCAGGTGCTTTAAGTCTCGGATGTGAATCAAAGTTATTTTCACCCAATGCGTGTTGAGCAAATAAACACATGGCATCGTCATGAGAGAGACTTTGCAAATGGTTTAATTTACCACAACCCAATTCTCTAAGCAACTTCTCCTTCCTAGTTGTCATGATTATTTTACTTCCGGGAGCACATGCTCTCAAAGGGGCCACTAGTGATTCCCAATCATCACTATTTTCACTCCACACATCATCCAACACTAATAGAAACAATTTATTTCTAAGTCGATCTCTAAGATCTACTTGAAGGAGATTTAGATCTTTAACTTTTTCTTTTTCCCCGGTCACAGACTGAAAAATAATACTGCTCATACTGAAGGTGTCCCACTCATCAGACACACAAACCCAGGCCTTAAGTTCAAAGTGATCATTCACTTTTTCATCTTCATACAATAATTTAGCAAGAGTGGTTTTACCTACACCACCCATACCAACTATGGGCACGATGCTAAAGTTTTCACTATTACGTGGTTCATCAACTAACAGCTTGTGAACCAATGCATCCTTATCACCTTGTCGGCCAACAATCCTACATGCATCTACCAACGAGGTCTGGGATTGTCTATTTTTATCTTTTGGCCTATCATCCTTTACTTCTAAACTTCCACTCTTCACCGTTAAACCAAGAGATTCTTTTTCCTTTTCTAGATCTAGTAACTTGTTGGTGATATTATCTATCTTAGGATACAGCCTAGTACTTAGTGAGAATTTTGTGCAACAAGCTGGAATGAGCTTTCTTAGCTTGCTGGTGCTGGCTCTGGATTGGTCGGTCAACTCCTTATGCATAGCCTCGGTTGCCAAGTCATCAAGTATGTCATCTATCTCATAAGCCAGATGCTGGAGATCATTGAGCCATACTTGAACAGCTTCATTAGCTATTTCTTTATCCGAAGCATCATTGAGCAGTCCTTGGATCCTGGACAAAGTCCTCCTAGTTTCTTCAGCTCAGAATGAATTCCTTTGCTCGAACAACTTGCTTCACGGCTTCATCGGCCAGCTTCTGAAAAACGGCTTCAATAAGGGTAGAAGCAATGACTTCAGCCATTTTTTTGTAGTAATTACAGTGAACTTAAAGCTCTTTAAATCTGAATAAATGGTAGGTATATGTGAATTGAGTGAGGTTGAAGAAAAGTATAGATCTTGACTTAAATCCAAAATGAATTGAAGATGGTCCACCAACATCACCCAGCGTTATGCCACTTTAAAATGAATGGTAAGAATGCAATAGCTACAAAGTGGGTGGACCTCACAAATAATGTTAGCAACAATGTGATCACCCAACAATAAATCTGCAGTTATTGGAATTTTAAAATTTTTTATTTTTTTCAGAACAATTTATCTCTACAACAGTATACATTTTGTTTATCATAATACCAATGGCTTCTCGGGGTTTATCAGTGTCATCTAGTAGGTATGAACTTTCCTAGCTGCCTTAGCGGTAAGTCATAAAAATGGTGTTTGAATCAAAACCTGGAAACACTTTTTCATGGCTTAAACCTATGAGAATATATCTGCTTTCAATTTACAAAGTACAACAATATATATTCACATAGCTTACAACAAAACCTCAAAGAAAATGAGTATGATGCAAGTGATACAAAGAATGCTATGAAATGATGTCGTGAATTTCGTGTTCATTTTCAAGCGCTAGTGGCATATAGACAGCCTCTACTAGTAAGCTATGTTTCCTTCCGTAGAATACATAAACCAGTACTCCAATCACCAGCCACACTGAAACGCGTATCCATGTACCAACTCTGCATGTTTGAAAATGTTCCATTTAGCATATCATGGAATTGTAACATGGTTCATAGCATTTCACACAATGAAAAGAGACACTTAAAAAGACTAAAACCAACGAACTCACCCGAGATTAATAAGAAGGTAGGCATTCACAAGAATACACGCGACAGGCAAGAAAGGCACAAATGGACAGAGGAAACCTGAAAGATATGCTATGCAATTAGTACAATAAAAATACTGATATAACACATTTAGCAGTATCAACATAGTACATTAAAAACTTATATACAGAATAAAACATAAAATAGACTAATAATATTTCATCTCAGTTCTCAGATATGTATTAAGAAAACACTAGATTACAGAGATACCTCCAGTTTCTCCAAACGTGAGCCTAGCATCATCCTGATCTATACAAGTCAACACGGTCAAACCTGACAATAGAGCAACACCTCCTAGCCCACACAATATGAGGCGAGGAACACTGATACGATAGGATTTAAATTAGTTATGTATGAGATGAAAATAACATAACCAACTTCAAGTTTATAACATACCTGGGAATGCTTTTAGCTGAAGCAGCAGATGCAAGCACAAGCACTCCTGCACAAACAACAGTTATGCTCCAAGCAGCCATCTTCCGTCGTCTTGCCTCGTTTCCTATATCTACGCATGAAAATAGAGCAAGATTAGTATATAAAGATTACATTTGAAAAAAGATGCAACAGCAGAAAAGTATTGCACACAAAATTAATAGGAAAGACACGCATTGAAGCATACATTGGCTACACCTTTTTGAGTATGACAACTGGTCCCAAGATCTTTAAGATTTTCGCTGCTAATATCCATAATATCATTACTGAATTCTGACGAGACTAAATCCGCCGATTCCGAGGAAGGTGATTGAACGAGGGTGATTTCCGGGGGTATATATCTGAGTATCAAGATTGAAACTGCTACTGCTGTAAATGCCAACAATGTACCCACACTAACCTGCAGGAAGTAGTAGAAGGAAAAATTACTGTAAACTATAACAAAATATATATTTTCCATGTTTATCCGGAAATAACCCTGGTAACCAATGTGTAATAACTTAATTTACAATCACCACACAGTTTCACGACCTCTTCAACTTACCATGCCTGCTAATTGATCGACATTCATGGAAAGTGATAGGAATGCAATAAAGATTCCTGTTGCAATTGTACTTTTGACTGGAACATGTGTGCGTTTATTTATATCTGAAAAGAAAGATGGTAATAAACCATCCCTAGCCATTGCCATCAGGATCCTTGGCTGTAAAAACAAGAAAGTATGATCATATCAACATAAGATTGGCTATCTATTTATAACCACACACACACACACACACACGCACAAGTTACATACCTGCGGAAGGATTCCACCAATTAAGGCAGCGCAGAGAGCAGTAACAGCTCCGATTGTTATAATGTATCTGCAATCATGATTGTGGTATAACTAAAATGCAAGATGTAACACAGTTTCTACGAATCGAACCAGAGGACGACAAAAAAATTTATCATACTTACACTGCCCAATTCATTCCATAACTAGCAAAAGCCGAGGCAATAGGGGTGTCTGGGTCTAATGCAGAACAGGGAACCAAGCCAACGACAACAGCTGACACAAGCATATACAAAACACAGCATGTAAACAATGATACACCTATACCAATTGGTAAGTCTCTTTGGGGATTCACCACCTGTAATAAAACAAAGAAATTATATTAGTAAAGAGACATGACCAATAGAAATAATAAATACACAGACTAGTTAGTAATTACCTCTTCAGCTGTGCTTGTGACTGCATCAAAACCGACATATGAGAAAAACACCGTTGCAGAGCCAGCAACTACCCCGTTAGCTCCAAAAGGGAGATACCTGAAAATTCAGAAGGATTTTGTATTTGGTATAGTATGAATCTTAAGGGTAAGATTATATTGTAAATCAGAAGGAACATTTTCAAATTATTACCCGCCAGGAATTTGATATCCAACCCATTGAGTCTTGAAACCAACGTATCCACCGGCTACTATGATAAAAAGCAAGGCTAGAACATTTATGGTTGTAATTACACCTTGTGCCAATGAACTCTACAAAAGCAGTATATCAGTGTAACGTATGAAAACAACAATAACAATACCCAATCCCGCCAAAGTATGAAAACAAATAAGATGAAATTAACTTAAATAATTATAAAAATACTCAGTCCAGAATATTACCTCTTTGATTCCCGTACACAGTAGTCCAGTTATAATGAAGACTAAAACAGCAGCAGAAGGATCAACTACAATTCCAAGAATGGTGGGACGAGCTAAAAAGCAGGCAGGCTATCTTGACCACCAAAAACAAGGCCTAAAATATATTGGTTCAAAATAGAAACGAAATATCTTTTAGAATTGAATCTTATACTGATATTGTATCAGAGACACAATTTATAGATCTGAGACAACAAATTAACCGAACCATATTTGGAGATATGCCACGTGCAACAGCTGCTCCACCAAGTGAATACTCCAATATTAGAGACCAACCAATCAACCAAGCAACACTGAACGCGAATGCAATATAAACGTCCATTAACAAAAGAACCAAATATCGAATTTAGAAAATATAAATTGAAATAACATGTTTCAAAACTTAAAGTTTAGTTGATTGTGATATCATTAAAATTTTAAAATGAAAGATTTCGATATATGAACTTACCCTTCACCAACACATAGATATGAATAGTGATACGCACTACCAGCAGATGGACAACGACAAGCAAGTTCTGCATAACACAATGCAGAAAGCCCAGCAGCTATTCCAGCAATGAGAAATGATATCGTGATAGCAGGCCCTGTTTGCTCTTTAGCAACTGTTCCAACAAGAATATAAACTCCAGCTCCAATTGTTGCTCCAACTCCTAATAAGATTGGTTTCAAGTTAATAAAAAGAAGTATACACATCACCCAAACACCAGGAATACATATACACACTTTCTTATTATGTATAACTCGGACATGGTTTGAGAAATGTATTCGACTATTAGTCAAACTTCCCAAATTCAAATAAGCCCACAAAATAAGCTAATCCAAACAGTCAAACACCTACTATCCTCGTATATCAAAAACTTTTTATTCATCAAAATGGAAAAATAGATGTCATTAATCATTACACGCATATGGATGACTTGGTGGGCCATGGCCACCCATGAAGATTTGTAACAATGTATAGTATTTGTATTAGCCAATTACAAGTTAGACAAATTCATGTCATTTTAGCCCAACCCAAGGCAAATTTACATTACAACTATTTGCTAATTTGTTTACCACCTATGTTATATAAATGATGACCGGTTGTATTATTGTTTTATGGTACATCTCGGCCTACCCATAAGTGAAATCCTGATTACACACAATGACAATGACATACAAGATCACTATCCTCTTTCAATTATTCCACTAAAAGGTGTAAATTGGCGGGAACACCCTGACCCCGAGTGCCTTTTGGCACCAGCCATTGTCCACCCCACAAGGAATAGTTCCGGCAACTCTCCTGGCCTAGTGGGGCACCAACTGGAGTGAGCACGAGTCAAGACTCGGACCCTTGAGCTCTTATTCCACAAAGTCTCTCCAGTGTGCCCATAGGTTTTGCGGAGGTGGGTACCTATATGAAGAAAATGCCAAGGATGGGACTTGAACCTGGTCAATTGACTCAAACACAAGTACTCCAACCATTGGACTAATGGGGTGTTTGGAACCACCACCAAATGGCCTAGTGGTAAGGTCCTTGACTTTCAAACAAGAGGTCAAGGGTTCAAACCTCACTAGGTGTGTACATTTGGGGGTCGCCACCCCTGGTAACCTTGGGGGAGGTTGTTTCCCTTGGAGGTCTCGGGTTCGAGGCTTGCCAATGGGTTTTTCCTCCTAGGCGAAGCGGAAAAAAGGAGTGGGGTTTATTCCCTAAAGGCGAAGGTTCGAGGAAGGCATACTGTCCGCTTGGATGTCACTGCACGACTCGAACCACTAACTACTAACTAGGCGTTCTAAAAAGCTTATTTGACTATGAAAAAGCTCATAAGCTCAAGAACATACAACAAAAATCAATTATTTGGCTTAGGTGGTTAATTACTTAAAATGTATCAAAAATGACATTAGGAACAAATTTTGATTATTGTGGAACTCAAATAAGCCCATACCCTTCGTATCATAATACTATGGGGGCATTTGGATAGCTTATTTATCGGTTGGCTTATAACCTTATTGAGATATTAACATTGCATAAAAAGCTCATAATCACACTTTTTTTAATACTGGGGGCTATAAGCTTATCAAGCTGATCTTATGGAGCCAATAAGCTCTTATGGAGCCAATAAGTAGGCGAAAATGTGAGCTTATAAACTTCCCAAATTCAAATAAGCCCACAAACTAAGCTAACCCAAACAGTCAAACACCCCAATAAGATCAAAACAATGAAGAACAGATAGACATAAATTACCAATGGCAATAAGATCAATAACTGACAAGCGCTTAGCCAACTGAATCCCATCAGCTTTATTAGCAACATCAACTTTCTTTCTTCTTACTAAACATCCCATAAACCCACCGCTCACTTTTTCCATAACTAACTTTCATTAACTGAATGTTTTAGGGGATTAGAACCCTAAATAGCGTAATATGTGGAGGCTCAAATACGATGTTTTATACAGTAACAGTAGTATTTTTTATTTTATAAGATGATACGTGTAGTGGCAGAATATGTCGTGTATGTTATTATTTGAAAATAGAGTAAATTACACCGTTCGTCCTTGTGGTTTGCGTTGACCGCAGGGTTTCGTCCTTTGACCAAAAAAGTTGCACCGTTCGTCCTTAAGTGTGAAAAAGTTATGCGCCGTTCGTCCCTCCGTCCACTGGGGCCCACAAATTCCCACTAACGTCAGTTAACTCACTTAACCATGAGGGCATATCCGTCATTTCAACACCATAAGGACGAACGGTGCAAGGACGAACGGTGTAGTTTAATAAGAATTGCCACTTTTGGCCCCTCCTTGCGTGTTACGTCCGCGCCCTCCAAGTTATACGAATTGGCGAAAATGGTCCCTGGGAAACTTTAAAACCCTTCCACCCTCCTCACTTCTTCATTTCCCAAACTTGATAATACAGTACATATCTCTCTCCCTCCTTGTTGTGCAGCCGCCACACCTCAAAACCCTAGCCACCCATCGGTCACCGCCGCTTACCACACCACACCGCCACCATTAAAACACCCCTTGTGACTCCCTCATCACTATTCCCCACCGTACGCGCCATATAACACCACATCACCATCACCACGCGCCTCCACCGCCACTACCACATAAAGAATCGAGTAGATCCGTGAGTTTTAAAGGTAGGTCACACCGTTTCACCCGTGGTTGTGACTCGGTGTGAGTCAACTCGTGTATAACGAGTTGACTTTCATCACTTTTGGTTCGGGTTTAGGTCTAAACACATGAGGGTTAACATTTTAATAACAAAAAAAAGAATAAATTAAAGTTTGGTATCAAGTGTTGTGTGTGTGTTGTCGAGTCCAGACACAACCGTGAGGTTTAAACTCACGGCTGTGACATTTTGGTTGTTTTGATTTTTGTGTCGAGCTTATGAGTCCTTGTGTGATGTTACTTTGTGGTCGAGCACCATGTTTGATTCGATTTGAGGTTTGATGATTTTGAGGCGGAGTTTGGATGTAGAAATTTGATAAGTTGAGTTTGTTGAGGGATTTTGGCCGAGGAAGCCAAGGGTCCGCTTGGTTGTTGTGGTGTCGAGGATGGCCGAGACCCTCATGGTCTCGGCATGATGATGATAGTATTGGGTTGTTGTTATTGTTGGATTGAATTTGGGTTTTCGTCCGCTTTAAAGTAACAAATGTACGATCATGATAAAGTCCATTCGACTCTAGATAACATTGGTAAACTACACCGTTCGTCCTTATGGTGTTGAAATGACGGATATGCCCTCATGGTTAAGTGAGTTAACTGACGTTAGTGGAATTTGTGGGCCCCAGTGGACGGAGGGACGAACGGCGCATAACGTTTTCACACTTAAGGACGAACGGTGCAACTTTTTTGGTCAAAGGACGAAACCCTGCGGTCAACGCAAACCACAAGGACGAACGGTGTAATTTACTCAATTTTAAATTAATCACAAAAATCATCTAAGTTTTAATATTGTTTTATTATATGTAATTGTTAAAAAAAAAAGAATTAAATATTTATATATACATTATTTGGTTGTACCTTAACAATAAATACTTACTCTCGCACACGGGTATAATCCCTTTAACCAAAAAAAAAAAAAAATACTTACTCTCAATTTCATTAACCCCAACCAACTTAATGTACAACTAACTTATGCACATATGAAAAGAGATATATGTCATAAAATAATAACCAAGTTTGAAAACTATTTCATTTTAGTCACTCAAACATAAAATTTACCAGTGTTGCAAAAAAAGGTCTACAAGGCCGATTAATCGCCGCTTAGGCGCTATAGGGCCACCAACCTTACCGATTTATGTAACTGGGTCAAACAGATAGGTCAACCGTGGTCAACGGCGATCAACGCCAGTCAATGATGGTCAAACTTGCCGAAAACCCACAAATCTTGCCAGAAGTACCCAAAACTCACTGTAAACTTATTTTGAACCGTTTTAATCTATTACAAGTTGTTTTTTAGAAAAAATATTGCCGAAAATACATAAAACTCGGCAGAAATACACAAAACTTGGTGGAAATACCCAAAATTTTCCAAAAATGCCAATCCGATTAATCAACGATTAATCCCGCCTAGACCGATTACAAGCTACAAGGTGGTCGACCGCCCGACTACCGATTTGCGATTTTTGCAACCTTGAAATTTACATAATAATATAACACTATTAAAAATTTGAGTGACTAAAATGAAATACTTTTCAACCTTAATTATTATTTTATAATAAAAAAAAGTTACAATGACTAAATTGAAACAAAACTGAAAGTTGGTTACAATTTCATGATTTTCACCCTAATTTTTTTTTTATAGTATTGTGTAGTTATTTTTTTTCTAAATTTATGTAATATAATTTTAAATCGTGTAATAGTGTGTATTATTTGATTCATTTACTCTTAATCTGATTAAATAAGAGCACGTAAATTGAAAGATAAAATGATCAATTAATATATGATCACACAATTGATAGGATTTTTTTAATTTTTTATTTTTTTAGGAATGATCTTAGTTTATTTTATTTTAGAGTTTGAAGATAAACGAACAACAAACTGCCCCGCTAGCTTTTTTTGGATTGTAAAACTAATTCCTTTAAAAACAACATTTGTGAATCTAGTTGTCATAACATTTCTATGCATAACACGTTGAACTCTGTTGAGAAGATCCACTGCCTCAGGTGCAAGAAAACCAAAAATATCAAACGCAAAAGGAATAAAAACATGTTAATTTTCAATGCACGCTTTCTCGTGTTTTGTCACTTAGTACGAGGTGACTTTCAAAGCAGCATGTCCTGCTGTAAAACCACGGGTACTTAAACCCACGAGAGGAGAAACCCCGGTTAGATCCACACACGCATGTTTTCCTCCAACCCATCCAAAGCAGCATGTCCCACTGTAAAACCCCGGGTACTTAAACTAATGTTGATTCTGATGAGGATGAAGTAGAGAATGTTTATGATGAAACGGGTACCTTTATGGAATCGGATGGCAATAACACAAAGGGGGCAAGCACTCCCCGTTATAGAGGTTCCCAATGTTTATTGTCGCCTCATGGAATATTAGGGGCTTGAACCGTGCCCCTAAAAAAAAGGACGTTCGACAAGTGATCAATGATAATCACTTGCATGTTTGTGGTATATTAGAATCACATGTGGATATTGACAAACTGGAAAAAGTATGTGCAAAAGTGTTTGTCAATTGGAAGTGGGCGTCTAACGGGAGCCTTTGTTCTAAAGGTTCACGTATCATTCTTGGATGGAATGCGGATATGGTGGATATTATGGTTGTCTCTCAATCGGACCAGGTGATACATGCTCTTATCATTATGAAAACTGACCAAAAAGCATTTTTCTGTTCATTTATTTATGCAGCAAATTACTACATTCATAACCGTGAGTTGTGGCAGAACTTGTGTCTTCATAAACATTTTGTGAAATGCGGCTCTAAACATTGAAGATACGTTCTGTGGATCTTTGGATATTAATATTGCCATGCGAGAATTCCGTGAATGTGTTGAAAATACTGAAGTTATTGATGTGAATAGCTCGGGACTGCATTTTACGTGGAACCAAAACCGAATGCTGGAATGGGAATGCTTAAAAAGATTGATCGTGTTATGAGTAACCTTTTTTTCACTAATGACTTTTCTGGTTCTTATGTGCTCTTTCATGCATATAGGATATCGGACCATGCTCCTGCGGTGCTCAAAATTCAGCAAGCTATGAAGTCAAAAAAACAAACCGTTTAAGTTCTTAAACTTTATTGTGTATAAACCGGAATTTAAATCAGTGATTGAGGAAGGATGGCAACAAGAGATTAGTGGCTATAATATGTTTAAAGTGGTTAAGAAGTTAAGATTTTTGAAGAAGCCTATTCGTAAGCTTGTAATGAGGCAAGGAAACCTTCATGATCGTGTTGTTTCTCTTCGTCGTGAGTTGGATGAAGTTCAAATTGCTCTTGATAAGGATCCCTCATCCAGTATTCTTTGTGAGGAGCAAGCTAGGTACCTTAAGGCTTTTAATGAAGCTGTGATTGACGAAGAACGGTTTTTGAAGCAAAAGGCAAAAGTTGAGTGGCTTAAAGTGGGAGATTCAAACTCTGCTTATTTCCACAAGAAGGTAAAGTCAAAAGTTAATAGGTGTCGCATTGAAGCTGTTATTGACTTGAATAATGTTTTACTGAGGGTCATAATGTTGCTAAGTCATTTGTTATCCACTATTCAACTTTTCTTGGGAAAGAGGGGAGTATTGTTGCTCTTGACACTACAAACCTTTTCACCAAGAAGTTGGACCCTAACAAGGTATTGGGTATGTGTCGTGACGTGTCGAATAAGGAAATCAAGGATGCCATGTTCTCTATAGGAAACGACAAAGCGCCTGGACCGGATGGTTATACTTCTCTATTCTTTAAGAAGGCATGGGATATATTGGGCGAGGAAGTGTGCAGTGCTATTCGGGATTTTTTTTTAACTGGAAAACTTCTTCAGGAGCTAAATCATACAATTATTGCTCTTATTCCAAAGGTATCTACACCTTCTCGCATTAACGATTACCGTCCTATTTCATGTTGTAACGTTCTATATAAATGTATTAGTAAAATTATTACTAATCGTTTAAAGGAAGGTCTTGATGATGTTGTTAGTGATAACCAATCGGCATTCGTTCCGGGTAGGAGTATATCCGATAATATTCTACTTACTCAAGAGCTTATGCATAACTATCACTTAAACAAAGGCCCTCCAAGATGTACATTTAAAGTTGATATCCAAAAAGCTTATGATACTGTCGATTGGAATTTTCTTTGAGTTATTCTTCTTGAATTTGGTTTTCATCCAAAGTTGATTACTTGGGTTATGGCTTGTGTGTCCTCGGCTTCATTCTCATTGTGCATTAATGGTGAGCTCCATGGATACCTTAAGGGCAAGAGAGGTCTTAGGCAAGGAGACCCAATGTCCCCGTATCTTTTCACATTGGTTATGGAAGTCTTAACGATTATTCTCAAGCGTAGAGTTACGGCCAATGACCAATTTCAATACCATAAGTATTGCCACAAGCAGTGTTTTGCAGATGATTTACTCTTATTTTCTCGTGGTGATGTAACTTCCACTCAAACAATTATGGAGGCCTTGGATGAGTTTAAATGTGTTTCAGGCTTGGTTCCAAGTGTTCCAAAGAGTACCGCTTTCTTTTGTAATGTGCCTAACCATGTAAAAATGTCTATTCTCCACATTATGCCTTTGAAACATGAACTCTTCTGATTAGGTACCTTGGAGTCCATCTTATTTCATCTCGGCTTTTATATAAAGATTGCAAAATTCTTGTAGAAAAGGTGCAAAACCGGATTGGTGATTGGAAGAACAAAAGTCTGTCGTTTGCGGGTAAACTCCAGCTTGTGGTTTCGGTTATCTCTTCTATGCATGGATATTGGGCCTCGGTCTTTATTTTGCCTATCCGTATTATTGAAGACATTGAAAAACTAATGCGTGGTTTTCTTTGGTGTCATGGGGATATGAAATGAGGCAAGGAAAAAGTTGCATGGGACACGTTATGCATTCCTACATACGAAGGTGGGCTTGGTATTCGTAATTTACAGATGTTTAATATCGCATTGAAGACTAAGCATATTTGGAATATTATATCTCATAAGGAGTCTATGTGGGTTCGATGGATTCATGCATATAAGTTAATGGGTCGAAACTTTTGGGACATGCCCCCTAGAGGTAATGTAAGTTGGGGTTGGCGCAAAATTATTCAAATTAGAGATATAGTTCGTCCATACTTTTGGAATTCCATAGGTAATGTTATGAAGACGTCTTTTTGGTTTGATACATGGTGTGATCAGTCCCCTTTATGTAGGCACTTTACTGTTAGAAATATTACTCGGGAGGGTTTTACACTTCTTGATTCAATAGCTTCTATGGGGTCGAATGGATCATGGAACTTTCCTTTGGCTTGGTATGACTTGTATCATGTCCTTAATTTACTTCCTCTTCCTTTGCTTGATGAAAATAAAGAGGATACTATAGTTTGGAAGAAGGGTAATGGTGAAATATGTAAGTTTGCTATAAAGGTTGTGTGGGATACAATTCGTCCAAGAGGCCATGAGGCTGCATGGTTTCGTATGGTATGGTTTTCATTTTGCATCCCTCGTCATGCATTTAATCTATGGCTTATCATGTCTCCCAAACTTAAGACACAAGACAAGTTGAAGCAATGGGATGTTGGCGAAAATGTCGATTTAACCCTGCTTCATTGTACATTGTGTAAAACGGTACAAGATTCGCATGAGCATTTGTTTTTTGAGTGCCCTTATTCTTCGAAGGTTTGGAGGCTTATAATGGATAGGGATGGTTTGTATGATTTACCTTCAAGACTGGAAGACATCACGACACAACTTACCCTTATCTCCTCTAAACGTTCTTTGGTTAGTGTGGTGTCTCGGCTCTTCTTTGCAGCATCGTGTTATTTTATTTGGCAAGAGAGAAACAATCGTATCTACTCTAAGGACACAAGAAAGGAGGAGCAAGTGTGTGAAGCTATTTTTGAAACCGTTAGGCTTAAACTTGTTTCGTTACGATTCAAAAGAACTACGAGTGTGATGAAGAGCTTGCAAGTATAGAATCTCCCTATTGACATCACGTAACAGCTTGGGTTTAGATCACTTGGTGGAGGTGTATATGTATTTATTTGTTTTAGTCCAAGTGGTCTAGTCTGTTTAGTCCTGTTTAGCTGGTTATTTGTTTCTGAGTATGTTCAAAATATTGATGTTTTCTTAGGCAAGTGGTCTAGAGTGGTGTTTCATCACTCTCTCTTGTAAGTTGTTAGTAACAACTTTTATTCATTTATTCATTTCACCGGGTATGAAAACCTTTACCAAAGAAAGATGTATACATTATAAGCACTCTTTTATTTATATCTTTTATCTATATGGGACAAGTGTAATAAACAATATTAATTATACAAACATGTTCAACAATATATTTTATTTACTTATTATGAGGTGTTGATTATTACATATATATTTCATAAAAAAATGTTTCTACTTACTTGTGACTACGGACTACTATCAACTAATTTGACCATAACCCCATAACATTACTTACTACCGCAACGCAAAATCACGCCACTTTCAATTGTTTTTATATGAATTAGTTTGATATTATCCATCACTTTTTTTAAAGTTACTCAAACTCATTATGTTTTCGCTATTGGTAAAGTTATTGTAAGAGAAAACATAAAATTGAAAACATTTTTTGCCGAAAATTTTATTACTTGATACCCGCTGTCGCAACGCGCGGGTACCCTACTATAATATTCTAAAGAGTTGAAATATGCGACATGAAACTTTTGGCATCCGAAAATTTATCGTCACATAAAAATGTGTCAGATTATAAAGCATGGTTCATTGAATTTTTTTATTTCAATGTATCCGCCGCCATATCGCGCGAGTACCCTGCTAGTATACTTAACAAAAACATCCACTTCCAAATCCCTTTTGTCAAGTTAAACATGAAAGTTCTTATTTCGCCTCGTCCATAACCCCCAAAGTGTCATTATGAATGTCTCCCAACTTGAAGAACTATTTCCTAGAATCATACTACAAAAGTCTTCCAAAGTGTTAAGACTAATCGCTTCATACAGATAATCAAAACCGCATTGAATCCACACTTCTTTGGCTGTCGAACACTTGTACAAATCATGCATTACATCTTCATTAAACTCACCACAATGAGTCAAGCTAATTATATTGATAAACTTATATAAGCCCATAAGTCTCAAATAAGTGCAAATTTGGAGCTTATGAAATATAAAAAAAAAAAAAAAAAAAAAAAAAAAAAAAAAAAAAAAAGACTTATAAGCCACATTTAAGCTTAAAAACACTCCCTAATATATACAAGACATTGCATCCTATAGTAAATAAAAACAAGTGGTGGCAGGTGGTGATATTGGTAACCGGGTATTTCATTTGGAAAGAACGTAATAATCGGGTTTTCAACAAATAAGGTTACAACCGTAAACAAGATAGTACAAGATATTCAATTAAAAAGCTTCAATTGGATTTCACGTCGGTCTAAAAATGGTTCGTGGTGTTGGCAAGAATGGTTAAGAGATCCTAATAAGAGTCGAGTCAACATTCTCACAGCTCAACGGTAGCTCGTGAGGCAATTATGTATTTTGTGTTCGAGTTCCAGGTGCTGCTGCAAGGTGGTGTTCAACTTGTGGTCCGTTTGGATGGTTATGCTTCATTTATCTATTTGTTTGGCACTTAAATGGTGGGTTATACCGTTCATTCAGATGTTGAGGTAGAACTTACGATATTTTGGTCTTTTGGATCTTGTGAGTATGTATTTTTCAGTTATTTTTATGGTACTAGTCTTGTACTTTTTCTGGGTTGTTTGCCTCTATAACTGTCTTGTTAGAGAGGTGGGATGCCTTTATTTTGTATTGGTCTTTGTTGGTTATAAAATGTTGCCTTTCTTAAAAAAAATAATAAAAAAAAATGCATATATTCTACCTTCAAGATAAGCAAATACACGTATTATTTTGAGATTTTGGATCAAAAGCATATTGTAGAAGTTAAATTTTATTGTTATATATTACTACATTCGTTCCATAATAATTGTTCATTTTGACTTTTTTGAGTCTTTCTTATTCAACTGTGACCATAAATATTTTAGTTGTGTTATACGATACTTGATGATAAATATATGAATGGATTAAGTTTTAAGGGTATTCAGTATTAAGTTTTAAGGGTATTCAGTATTCTCATTGGTACAATTTTCATCAAGTATTATATAACAAAAATAAAAATATTTATAGTTAAAGTTGAACAAGAAAGACTTAAAAAGTCAAAGTAAACAATTAATATAGGACGAAAGAAGTATCTCGAAGTAATAGTTAAGCTAAATAATGTGTAGCGAGTTCTTTTTCAAACTTGGTAGTTTAATGTTAATTTGAAGTATTAGCGTGAAAACTTCTCTCAATTTACACTCATATTATTTCTTACTAGACGAGTATTCGTGCATAACCACGAGATTTTTTAGTGGCAGATAGTTTTCGTGATAATAAAAAGTTTATGAGTTATAAATGAAAAATAATAAAAATTTGAGGATTTGGGATTAAATATAATGTTTTGAAATCACTTGAATTGGGTGATTCAACCGGTTGAACTGCTCGTTGAAAACGGGTCAAATTAAACCGACTCAACCCGCCGAGTTTAGGCGCCCGGTCAACCCGGTTTTCAATTTTTTTCTTTTTTCTTTTTTTTAAACATATGTCATATAAGTCATATTTTTGAATACTTTCAATATTTTCCTTTCCAAATGCATGGGTTTGACCATTTTTCGACATTTCAACATTAACCATTTTACTTTATATGTAGTATAGATATTAAACATTGACAATTTTTACTTTATAAGTTGGCATATTCGTCAAGAAAGGTCAACTTATATGTGTTTATTAGTTATGGCAATGAGTTAAATAGACTAAGATAAAATATTTATCCAATGTACATACCGTAGTCTATATTTGGAAAGAAAAAAAAATCAAATATAGATTGCTCGAATTTTTGATTTTTTTTCCCGACTTCACTTTTATTTTTTGCTTGATTTCACTATAATTTGCTCGAATCCACTATTGGAAAAAAAAAAGTCGCGCAATATATAGGTTGAAAATTAACTTTCTTTTGGTCTATTTAAGTAATTAAATCCATTAGTTATTAATATTTTGTTGGAAATCCGTCAGAAATAATGTTTATTTGTGATGGATTTCCGACAGAAATATTAAAACCAAATAGTTTATATTAAATCAAAACCTTTTGTTGGAAATCCGTCGAAAAGTTAAATTCCTTGGAACTCCGTCGGAAATTGGTCGACGAAGCATCGCTCGAAATTAGCAGCAATATTTGTTGTTAATATGATGGAAAATCAACGTTAATTAGCGACGGAAAGCTATCCTTCAGAAAACCCGTCGGTAAAAGTCAAATTTCTAGTAGTGTCTTAAACTAAAATGATTAGAAAATTTGCATTTATAATCTCACAGGTGATTTTACGTAATCATGTCTATTATATAGACATTTCATGTAAATTATGAGGCACAATTACCATGGTTGATGATTTTTAATATATATTTCATACCGAGTAACATTTCATACTTTTTTTATTAAAGGATTGCATACATCTATCATCATGACGAGTTGGATAATATAATCAAATATATTCAACAATTACAACCGTTAACAACCACCACCGACATTTTTTCTTCTTTACTATTATCAGATATGGCGTCAGCTTTTTCTTATTTTTGTATTTTTTCACACAAGATTATCGCATACCATGTATTATAAACATACTTTCCATAAAGTTTCACCAACAACGCAAGCAGTTGTATGACATTGGACAACGTTTGTTTATCATAATACCTTCTTGTATGACATTGGTCGACGTTTGTTTATCATAATACCTTCCTTTTACACAATCCAACTAGCTAGTGTTCACTGTTGAGTGTCATTTAGTAAGTATGAACTCCAAAGCTTAGCCTTAGTGGTAAGTCATAAAGCGACGTGTATCTAATGTGACACACGCTTTCAAAATTGATTTATTATATTGTTGAGTTAGTTTGAGTAAGGGTTATATATCAATTGGCTTGTAGGACTAAACTTGGTCCGGTTCATCATAACTTCATACAAACGTGTGGAGTTATAGAAAAGTAGAATAATGTACTGATAATGCTTCATTACTCTATTATACATTAGAGTGCGAACAATGCCATTTTGGTGGAAAAAAGTCAAACGACATCGTTTTGTGGTTTTGCCTATGTCGTTTGACATCTTCTTGGATTGTTGACGTCTTTTTATAGCTAGCTCAAAATCCCAAATACATTTCCTTTCAGAAAAGAGAGCAACCAAAACTAATCACTAATCTAAAACAAACAGCAAATATTTGAACCGCTTATAGTAAAACTATCAAACAGCAACATGAACCGCAATACCAAATTAGTCTAGAAACTTGAACTTGATGCATCAAATAAGCTTTGACTTCGCTCTTTTGGCATCATTTGTTAAGGCGAAGTAGTCTCATCTTTCATGACTCACTAGCCTCCCTTCAAATGATATACACCAGCCCAATTCCACCAATAAACTGCCAATCGAAACACCATGAGCATACGATGAACTCTTTTGACACTACATGATATCCAACTGTCACTTTTTTAGTAGACTTTTTTAGACATCTATGAGCATGCTTGTGTTATTGCATTGTAAACGATGGTATCAAAGAAACTCCATGAGCTTGAATTTTAGATCTTGGATCCCCAGACCCCAGTTATGCAATTGACCACTTATCAACACTCCCATGCAAATGTTCTGACACGAAAACTACAAAGAAGATGCAGCAAGATCTTTTGTTCCAATACTTCTTCACATCCGAAAGCCTGTTAGCCCTAAAATCATGGCCAAACAAATAAAATGAATTAAGCCCCAATTACTGCATCAGACTAGATCTAAGTTCTAGTGCTGTTAATTATTAATAGAGATGGACTCACTTAGAGGTGTAGGTCCAACAATAATGCATTACCCATTCGCTTTGGCTGGTACGTTGCGGATGAAAGCTTGTAGAGAAACTTCCCCATAACTCAGGTGTCTCGGTCATGATTAAACCAAAACTGAACAATAATAACCATATCAAAGTCAATTCAAACAAGTTTACTGTACAAATAAACTATTGATATGCCGTACAATTTACATTAGCCAGGTTAGGTTCGTACAAATTCAAATCTCTGCCTCATTCAAAATAGCACAAACTCACTTTCTCTTTGGACTTCAATCAATTCTAGAAATCCAAAACATGTCAGTCAACTGAATCATTATTCATTCAAATCCTAGTTCATCATTAATATTGGAAATTGAAAAATAAACTGTTGTATTTAAATTTAAAAAAAAAAAAAAAAAAAAAAAAAAAAACCCTTATTAGTTACTTATAAAATATTCTACGGCATAGAGAGAACGCACCTTCATATTATGTTTGTGATTCCCCGTCTATTTCGATGTAGGGGATATGAGAGATTCGGGGCCAGTAGGAACCTCCTCTACAGCATCTTTCTTTCAGATCTGGACAACTCCATATTTCCAAACTCAAAAGTGAATGCAACGACGCTACTGGTAGTTCTTTCAAATTTGGGCATAAACTTATACGCAAACTCAAAAGTGAAGGCAACAACGTTTCTGGTAGATCTTTTATCTTTGGGCATTCAGTAATGTCGAGATGTTGGAGGGAGGTGAGGTGTTGGAGTCCCTCTGAAACTGTTTCCAAATTGTCAAATCTCCTTATTTTAAGAGAAGTAAGAGAAGAAGGAATATGAAGATGAGACAGTTGACTCCAATTAGTCGCTGCTTCTCTTTCACCGAATAAGGTTAGGTCAACCAGTGTGGTTGGAAACTTCTGTGGGCCCCATTCTGAGATGGGCTTCTTCAACAGCCCAATTCTAAGTACACGCAAGTTGGGAGGCCAAAGCCCAGTTGCAACATCCATATCTGGACAATCCAATATATCCAGATAAGTTAACGAGGTCTGCAATTGAAGGTCTGCAAATAATGACTCCGCCGTACTTTGACAATTCCATATTGTCAAGCTAGTGAGGTGAATGAAGTTACCCCCAAAATCAATGATAGATGCCACATTTGGATGATCCGTTATAAATACATATTCAAGCATTGGCATGCTTTTGCTGTTGATAAGAAACCTTTTCTTCTCTCCTCCTTCACCCAACTCCTCTAACAATAGTTTCTTACAATTGTAAATATTAACTGACTTGAGCCTCTGCCCTCCTCCCGTTGAGAAAGAGACACATGCAATTGAATAACAATAACTGATTTCCAACGTCTCAATGTTGTTTGGACAACTCAAATGCATGAAATTGTCACAACTCCGTACCTCTAACGACCTAAGAGATGTTAGAAGGTTGCTCCCATAATGATTCTCCTCATCTTTCTCCCCTAAACTCACCAAATTTTTACAATTACCTACACACAACTTCCTTAAATTCACAAGAACCTTACTACTTGATTCCAAAAAGTATCTTATTTCATGACACGAATGGACATTCAAATCTTCAACTGCCTTAAGATTCGATATAACACCTCCCCACACCTCATTAGTAAGCCCTGAAATAGATTCTATTTCCAACTTGGTGACTGATGGAGCTGCATGCACCAGACTTCTCAACAAACCAGCACCACATCCATGTATTCTCAAATCCTTCAATGATAGTAGTGGTGCTTTAAGTGAGACTTTAACCAAATTTGGACAATTTCCAATACAAAGCTCCTGAAGGCTTGGAAACACTGAATCTCCTTCAAGTGAGAATTCAACCAAATTAGGACAATCTTCTATACGGAGCTTTTGAAGGTGTGAAAACACAGAATCTCCAACCCCACTTCTACTATTGGCTGACCATACCTCCCACCCCGGCATACCTTGAAACGTTAGTGTTTCAAGTGAAGGAAATGCAACACCAGTCCCAAGAAACTCTAAATCCACATCTTTCACATCATCCATGAGTTCGATAGATAACTCCTTAAGTGACGGTAGTTGCCCGAGTGGTGGTAGAGAAGTACACTTTTTACAACCATGTATAGACACACTAGCCAACCGGTGAAACGAGGGATCCCCAACCCATTTTGGAAACTCTAAACCCAGATAGTTCACAATGCCTAGCCTCTTCAAACATTTATTATATGGCTTCAATGCGTCAAGAACATCGTTTTCAGTTGTGTCCTTTTGGGAATCATCTGATGCGCCACTCCATTCCACCTCTAACTCAGTAAGTCTCTTTTGAGATAAGTCTCGCTTCGTGCTTCCGCTATGCTTTTTACTTTTTCCAGGCCCTCTATGGAAACTTTCCCATGAAGATTCTCCAAATCTTTAAGTTGGGTTATCGAAAAGTCATTTTCTCCTCCAATAATGATTTTTGAAAGAGTTTGTAGGCATTTCAACTTAGCAACCCCTAATGGCAAGTCTTTTAACTGAGGAGTATCTCTAATGTCTAAATGCCGCAAATTCTTTAACTTTAAGAAGCTGTTAGGTAAACTAGTTAAGCTAGAACACCCAAAAACAATTAAGGTCTCTAAATTATAGAGATCACAAACATTTTCAGGTAAATGTTTGATGTTAGTTCGAGATAAATTGAGATACCGCAAGTGCTTCAAACTACCAATCGACTCTGGTACCTCACTTATCTCATAACCACTCAAACTTATTACTCTTATCAATGTTAGCTGGGGAAGTAAGTCAACTAGAACCTTATTCGACAAGTAGTTTCCCCACCTTTCTTTCATCCCAACAGACAGGAATGTTCTCAAACCTTTAGCACCTTCAAATACCTCAAACTTCTTGTAAGCTACATATTTCTCACCAACAAAGGACATATGACGACACTTATCCAAATCTTGTTTCCTAACATTCTTTCCCAATTCCTTCTCTAACCTAAAATAGAAATCTCCAGCAACAGAGGTGGCCAAATCATTCATCACATCGTGCATAACAAACAAAGACTCGTCATTAGGTGAGCATTGAAAAAAAGACCGTGATAACAACTCATCAAAGCATTCATTACCAAGCGTTCTACAGTTGACTTGCTTGGACGTACTTGGTGCAAAAATCCTTCCGCCATCCAGAGCGAACCAAATCCTGCTTGTCAAACGCATAGTCCTTTGGGAACAAGGAGCAATATGCAAAGAGCTGCTTTAAGTAGGCAGGGAGTTCACGGTAGCTTAGTCTAAGAGCCGGAATAATCTTGCCTTCCTCTTTTAAGCTCCATATCTCACTGTCCTCTATTTCCTTCCATTCTTCTTCATCTTCTTTTGTCCTCAATAGCCTTCCAAGTGCTATTAAAGCCAAAGGCAAACCATCACACTTTCTGACAATGCCTTCACCAGGTGCTTTAAGTCTTGGATGTGAATCAAAGTTATTTTCACCCAATGCATGTTGAGCAAATAAGCACATGGCCTCCTCATGTGAGAGACTTTGCAAATGGTTTAATTTACCACAACCCAATTCTCTGAGCAACTTCTCCTTCCTAGTTGTCATGATTATTTTACTTCCGGGAGCACACGCTCTCAAAGGGGCCACTAGTGATTCCCAATCATCACTATTTTCACTCCAGACATCATCCAGCACTAATAGAAACAATTTATCTCTAAGTCGATCTTTAAGAGCTACCTGAAGGAGATTTAGATCTTCAAATTCTTTCTTTTCCCCGGTCACAGACTGAAAAATAATCTTGCTCATACTGAATGTGTCCCACTCATCAGACACACAAACCCAGGCCTTAAGTTGAAAGTGATCATTCACTTTTTCATCATCATACAATAATTTAGCAAGAGTGGTTTTACCCACACCACCCATACCAACTATAGGCACGATGCTAAAGTTTTCACTATTACGCGGTTCATCAACTAACAGCTTGAGAACCGATGCATCTTTATCACCTTGTCGGCCAACAATCCTAGATGGGTCTACCAAAGAGGTCTGGGATTGTCTATTTTTATCTTTTGGCCTATCATCCTTTACTTCTAAACTTCCACTCTTCACCGTTAAACCAAGAGATTCTTTTTCCTTTTCTAGATCTAGTAACTTGCTGGTGATATTATCTATCTTAGGATACAGCCTACTACTTAGACAGAAGTTTTTGCAACAAGCTGGAATGAGCTTTCTTATCTTGCTGGTGCTGGTGCTGGCTCTGGATTGGTCGGTCAACTCCTTATGCATAGCCTCGGTTGCCAAGTCATCAAGTATGTCATCTATCTCATAAGCCAGATGCTGGAGATCATTGAGCCATACTTGAACAGCTTCATTAGCTATTTCTTTATCCGAAGCATCATTGAGCAGTCCTTGGATCCTGGACAAAGTACTCCCTAGTTTCTTCAGCTCAGAATGAATTCCCTTTGCACGAACAACTTGCTTCACGGCTTCATCGGCCAACTTCTTAAAAACGGCTTCAATAAGGGTGGATGCAATGACTTCGGCCATATTTTTATAGTAATGACAGTAAAGTGGGAGCTCTTAGATCTGAATAAATGGTAGGTATATGTGATGGTAGGTATATGTGAACTGAGTGAGGTTGAAGAAAAATTTAGATCTTGACTTAAAGTCAAAAGGAATTGAAGATGGTCCACCAACATCTATCCCACTTTAAAATGAATGGTAAGGATGCAATAGCTACAAAGTGGACCACACAAATAATGTTAGCAACTGGTATTAAAAAAATTTAAAATTTATTTTTTTAGAACAAATAACTTGAAAAAATACGACATGTAGTTCTATAGTAACACATTCACAAAATATAATATAAATTTATAAACAAATAAAGCATCATATGTAAATCCATAAGTTTTAGAGACCCATTTATACATCTATAGCCTAAAATGTTACATATGTAAAGTAAACTCAAATCACACTTAAAAGTATACAAAATGTGATATGTCTTTAGCAAATCACGTCTATCTATTACCATCACTCCAATGTACATAAGATGTGTCGATAGTATATATGTTACCTCCATTATTACCGTGGCCTTCAACTATTCTTGGCAAATATAACAAGTTCTTGTCGATAGTCATGTTCGAGATTGCTTATTAAGATTGCTTTTAGGGAGTCTTTGGGATTGCTTATTAAATCTAACTTTACAAATGAATGATACATTAATTCAATCAAATATATACGCGGGCAAGCTTGACTTTATATTAGAATCGTATAATTGAGCTATGTTGCACGGGGACGGATACGATATGATGATGACTAAAACGGCACTTAGAAACGCCAATATCCCAATATTCAAAAACAGACTACTGTAAACTTTGTGTAATTTATATAATTATATACAAATTTATTAATAAAATTCAAGAAAGTGCTACAATTATAACATTTGTAAACTATTGAGTCTTCAATTAGGCTTAAATATGTTTTTAATAGTAGAAACGCTTTTAAATGGGCCAGAAACGTTTCCAATACGCTTCTACCTAACACCAGATGTTTCCAAATGACGTGAAAAGTTTCCTATCTTCCAGAAATGTTTCTAAGACGTTTCCAGCTTCGCTTCCAAAACGCTTCCCAGACGAAACGCCACCGACGGAGTTTTCGTGCAACATAGTAATTGAGCATAGAAAGATGCAAAAATGCAGAGAAACATAATATTTGCGTTAAAGTAACTTTGAAAGTTAGAAGGGTAACATACACTTTGTTTGGAAAGAAGCCACCAACAAGCCATGTATCGGTATTTGGTAATAACAAAGGCTTGAACCAACGTAACTTCGTTAACTTTAGCATTCTTGATGTATGTTTAAAAGATACTAGCATAGACCACAAGAAAGAATGGTGCATACCTAACATATCAGTTTTTCTCGTACCTTAATCTCTAAGCGGTATGCAATGAGAGTTATTATTTGACAGTTTATCCGGTTGATAGTTCGAAAAGAGTAGATGCGTATTTGAATTTCCGTAAAGTATATCAATACAAATATAGATATCTATACTTATACTCATTTTAACTTTGTATAACTTGAATGTTTATGATAAAAATTACAACTATAAATTTGTATTATTGTAAGTTTGTAACACTCATTTTAATACTAAAATTTAATGTGTCATTAGTGTACATTATAATGCAATTATTATAGTGTATAATTTAATTATATGAAATACTAATTAAAGTAAGATGTGTAGGCTTAAAAAATTAAGACTTCCTTTTTTAGAAAGTCCTAAATACATTATAAGTTAGTATAGATTAGTTCTTGATGGACAACTATGTTTGTATTGAATACACACCGCAAATGTAAGATTAGTATGTAACTTTAAAACACAATTTCATGGAAACCACTTATTTCATTAACAACCAATGTAGCATGTGAGCAATAATTGATTTACCGCAAGCATTTAGCCACAAGATAATAAAAAGAGAAAAGTACCAAAAAGTGCCAAAATCTTTTTGGTAGTCCCCTCAATGGTCAAATTTTCACTCAATCTCCAAAATGGTCATGTGAACCACCCGACCAGCGACTTCACCGTAAATGTGACATGTGTCCCAACTACCAACACACCTTTATCTTCTCTCTTTCCAAGATAACCTCTCGATTGAGCAACCGCCGGCTACTCAACCGGCGGTGGCTTGCAACCGGCGGCGTGATGTGACATAAAGGTGCGTTGACTTTTTACTTTCCTTGATATCCGATTAACTTCGGATATCCATTCTAGGTTTTGAATTACTATCCGATCTAGGTTTTGAATTACTATCCGATTACTTTTTCACATACACACTCAATAATCACACACTCAATTTATTGTTTCATTCCACCATGAAACCGATGGTACTCTTCTAACTTTTTTTATTCATTGTTAGATCTAAGCGGGTGTTTGCCTTTGGGTATTTCGAAAATGGGTTACTTGCTTTTATTGTTGTTAATCGCTTTATTTATTCTTTGGCCGTTTTTAAGAAAATAAGTTGTTTTGAAGTGCTTATTAAAGTGCTTATTTGGTATTTTTTTTCAAGAAAATCAACTGTTTTGAAGTGTTTTTGGCTAATTTTTAAGAAAATAAGCAATTTTGAAGTGTCTTGTGTGTTAAGTGCTTATACATGTCTTCATAATCATGTTTGCATGCAAATATATTAACATTGCTCAATGCTATTCTACAGTGTTTATAAACTGGTTCAAATTATAGTTTTAAGTGTACTGTTTAGGTCGACTATTTGAAAAGTCCGAAACTAGTTATAAGCCTAGTATTTCGATGTATATGTCGATATTTGAATTGTTTGAAGCCCATATTGCAAGTATAAGCCCATAAGTAAAAGTTCTTCTTAGCTTATTTCGTCTCGCATAATCTTGTTAACTAGGACCCAATGATGCTAATTCTTGTATCTTGTAATCTCTTTAGGAATATCATGCAAGGGTACATGTTAAGCAAACTCAATTACTTTCCACTAATGAAAGATGACTAGGTTTGGACCGATCCGTCATTGTTTAGGTCGACATGTTTTGGGCGGTGGTCGGATTTGGATTATGTTGACAATGAAGAGGGTCTTATACATTTTATGCTTCGAAGCAAGTCTTCTCGATAATGATCACTATGATTTACCCTCATTTATAATGTTAACAATCATTTGCTACACTTTGGTCATCGTGAATTTTGCCTCATAACCGCATTCAAGTTTGGGATGGCCGGCCGCAAGTTCGGGGAGGGTGATATCGCTTTTCGTGATCGTATTTCCGGAGAAGATAGGTCGCTATGTTAAAAACATAGATCTTCTATCCGTGATTGAGGATGAAGAGCATTTCACGAAACTATCGATGAAGACTCAATACTAGTTTGTCTTTTGTTATCTTTGAAAGTTATATTTATGGGTCGTGAGTTAGGATCATTGTTGATGATGTATATCTAAGGATGGTAGAAAACTGGATGCTTGGGATGAGTTTGCTTGGGAGAGCACATCTGGCGGGAGTTATACCGCCATTAGAAATGTGAACGCAAATCATAAGGATGAGCACCATAAAGCATTGGAAAAAGACCCAAAGTTTGTTCCATCGTATTCATTGTCCGGATTTATTTCGTGTTTCAAGGTCCGTATTTTAGTCCAAATCATTGTCAAGTTATTTTATGCTAATATTTTGTTTGTCATTTGACTTATTCATTAACTTTTGTAGATATGGATTCTAGAGTCTTCATCTCGCATACGCGTTGGTGGATTAATGACCCGATGCGATCCCGAGAGGATGTTCTGGTCAAGCATTTTCCATTTCAAAATTGGGAGCTATACACCAACTTTTTCCCGAGGTCGGTTAATGCGTATATGGCAACTTTTTGCTAAATGTAATTGCATATATGCCAACTTTTTCCTTTGATTGTAAGATTTATAAGTTCTTGTGTAGGTTAATTGCATATATGTTTAACATGTTTTATGCTTATCTAAGATGTTTTGTAATCTTAAATGCTTATCTAGTCTGTAAATTAGTTTCTTTATTTGTTTCTAAAGTTTATTTGTAATCTTAAATGCCTTAGGCCAAAAATCCAAATTATGACCAATATCCCAATATTGCTGAGGGCCAATCAGAATGGTTTAGACATAGTCAAATTTTTTCTAAGTGGTATACACCAAGAGCACCTCCTCCTGTTGAATATTGGGGGGTTTTTGGTGATTATCTAAAAAAATTGTCATCACCGCACATCTAAGGACAAAGATGAGAGGCACATCCACTTAGGCGAGTTGTATGCTTGGGTTAAGGCTTTGGAGCGTTTATGTGACAATTTGTTGATTCTACCTAAGGAGATCAAGAGTTTGAAAGAACGTGTCTACAAACTGGAGAGTATTATTCATGTTAGTCTTGACAAAACCCTTTTCTACGTATGCCCCAATTTAACTAATGTCTAATTATCATGTTTTGCAAAAAAATTTGTGATGCAGTATATTACTCGGAAAACAAAAGTCGGACACGAGCACAAAGTTACCTCATCTGTTCAAAAGGTATACATATATACATATATATTTATCTTTTCTTGTCATTTACTTAGTTAGTATGTGCACACATGTTAAGGTGATAACGTGGAGTGTGATCCGGGTGACGAGTATTGTAGTAATCTAGATGGTGATTTTTTGAATTATTTGATTCGCCTATTCGAACATCCAACAAACACACTGCCAATGGATTTGTAGATGGTTTGGATAATTCCTCTCAGAAAGTTTATGTGGTAATTGATTTCTACAACTTTCAAATTATTCTTATTTGTGTTGTACCTTTCATTATAACTTCTTTCATAACTTTACACAGAATGGTGGGGTTGAAGTGGACAAATTGTCTGATGAAGATTTATCTGAGGTGATCACATACATGTTTTCAAGAATATATTAACTGTTTTTGTTAATACAAATAAGCCGTAAAAACGTTTATTTATATTTTACGATCTTCTATTGTTTTGTCGATAACAAAAGTAAAATCATATTAACGAAACAAATAAAATACGTAAATGGTTTGAACTAATAGTTTTATAACACACTTACGTTTTCACATAAAACACTATAACAAGATTAAGTGATTTTATATTTTAGATACACATGTACAACAACTAGTGTTTACATATTGGCTAACAAGTTTAAGTAACTCTATGAGTTAGACACATATGTACAACAACTAGTGTTTACATATTGAGTTAATACATACTTATATTAAGTACACTAAATGGGTAAAACAAGTATATACTAAATGGGTAAAAGTAAGTATATACTAAAAAGATAAAACTAGCAAATGGTTTTGATTCATAACCCATGGTTTTATATATACCACTTACACAAGTTCAATGTATCCTTAAGGTACATTGTATCTAAATTGAAAACCATGGATCAACCCATAACCCATGACCCATGACCCATAACCCAAAATACCCATGGGCAAAGAGAGCGGACCACGGATCCCTAGCTTTGTGCTAGCCGGATCCCAGTGGAAGGGATCCGTGGGATCCGGGAAAGCAGAGGGTTTTCCTCTATAAATAGTGAGCCATTTCTTCATTAGATCTCACCCTCCCCAACATACTTTCTCCCCGAGTTAAAATTCACTAACCATAGATCCAAGAGATCTATGTTTGTAGTTTTGTTTTGTGTGATCTTGTAGGTTCCTCTTAAGGGAAGATCACCACCTTTGAAGTCGAGCAAGCTCAAGTCCATGAGTCGCCAAGCTTCCTCATCATCAAGGCTATCAAGTCCTCTTGTTGATGATCCTTTCTTTCTTCAAAGAAGCGTAGTGTTAAAGACATTAGTGAAAGATGTCTCAAGTGTCAAGACGAAGATATTAGTGAAGGTATCTATCGTCCATAAGATAAGCACTTGTGGTAGGTGCTTAGAAGTCAAGACAGAAGCATTAGTGAAAGGTGCTAGAAGTGAAGACACAAGACATTAGTGAAAGGTGTCTTGTAGATCTAATCAAAGACATTAGTGAAAGGTGTCTTATAGATCTAATCAAAGGCATTAGTGAAAGGTGCCTTAGATGTACATTCGATATGGTGTGTTTCATGTACTAGATAGACTAGCATTAGATCCAAGGATATTGATGTCCTCGATGATGTTGTAAAGGAGTAGATCTCCTTTGGGATTAGTCGTTGGTGTAGTGTGGTAGTAGTTCCTCCATTGCAATGGAACTAGGTGCTTAGCCTAGTACCTAATAAAGGGTAGGCGACGTTGTGAAGGTGTAGTTCACCTAAGGTGTGAAAGAACTCGGTGGTTAGCCTAGCACCGTATAAAGGGTAGGCGACGTTGTGTTAGGTGTGGTTCGCCTTGGTGTGAAAGAACTCGGTATTTAGCTTTGTACCGAAAAATGTTAAGCGGCGTTGTGAAGGCTTCTCCGCCATAAGGAGATTGGTGTAGTGATTACAAACTCTCGAGTAGGTGACTCGGGAGTGGAGTAGGGCAAGGAAGGTGTCCTTGTAGCCGAACCACTATAAATACTCGCGTTGTGGTTTTGTGCTTCTTACTCTTATCTTTTCATTACATATCTTTATATGCTTGTTTATCAACATCCAACACACACAACCAAATAGATTGACATAAGTCGATCTAAATAGATTAAAAGGGAGTTTTAATTAGTAAAACTATTCAAACCCCCCTTCTAGTTTTCCACAGTTTTCAAGACTTATCTTAGGTAATAACAACGATTTTTGTTATGTAATTGCAGGATGATTGTGTGAAGGCTGAAAAGCAAGCTGCTGAGATTTATAGGGTGGCAGAGCAGAGGAAACAGAGGACAAAACTGATTTTGGAGGAAGAAAAGAGGATGAAGAGTATAGAGCATAGTAATTCCAGTCACATGAAACTTGCTTTACAGCGATGTGGAACTTTCAATTCTTATAGAAAAATCCAATTGAGATATAGACCAATCAGATCTAATTGCCAAAGAAGGATATACCCCAGATTTTAATACATTCTCAACCTCTAATTTCAACTTAGGCCATACCACCTTAACATATTCCTCATCAACAGAACCAAGAAATTCCTCATCCTTGTCCACCATATCCTGATCATCAAGAGCTTGGAAAGAGTTAGAAACAGGAACATTTTCAGACAAAATCTCTCCCAATTTACCATCAGACCCAGAACCTCTTACCAGTAACCCTAGGTTTAAAGTTGGCATTATATTTAGAACTAAGAGGAGGCTTAAGAACAAGACCAGCATCATTAGACTAAACCGGCACAACATTCTTTTTAGATGAACCATTATTCAAACTAGCTTTCATACCAGTTTTACCCTGTTGAGGATTACCCGAACCAACACCACCCCCTTATTCTTAACATCTCCACCTTGAAACTTCTTACCACCACTTCTATATTGTTGAAAAGAAGACTGCTTACTAAAGTTTTGCCTAAAATTACCACTTCTAAAAGAACTCTGGAAACCCTTGTTAGGAACAGCAGAATTGACATTATTGCTTTGCCTAGCATTACTATGATTCACCACAGGCTTATTTCTTTTTCCCACCGCAACAAAACCATCATCATCATGCATACTATCATTACTCTTGACTGACACATCCTTTTTAGCTTTCAAAGCATCAACAATGACTTTAGCAGCAATTTCTTCTTCCGATCTTGGCCTGACTTTACAAGACACAGTGGAATGACCAAAAGACTTACAGTGAGTGCATAGGGGAGGTTTCCATTGGTACTTAACCTCCAACTTACCAATCCTAAAGTGTCTCCACCTATTCGAGGATACTTAATTTTAAGAGAACTTGGAAGATCATCAATGCAGAGACTTCCACAAGAACCCTAGCAAAATCCATCTTTCCCGACTTCTTCAAACACCATTCCTTAGCCAATTTATCCATAAGCATAGGCTTACCAATACCATTAAAAATCTTACCAATACCATTCCCATTACACAATTCCATAGGAATTCCATACACACACACCCAAATAGGAATAGTACTAGGTTCCACCTTTTCAATCCAAATACCAGGTTCCCATACATTTAAAACCAAAGGGATATTGTTCACCATCCAAGGGTCACTCTCCAACACAACTTTCATCCCTTCTTCACTTTTAAACTTAAAATAGTAAATCCCAGCACTAGTCTTAGTAATATCATAAATACCATGAACTCTCCACATTTTGCTCAAATTAGCATTTACCACTATATAGTCCATTGAGGTTCCAACAAAATAACCATACATTTACAAAGCACAAGCCTCACTTCCTTCTTAATATCTTCCACAAAATAGCTATCCTTCGACCCATCACTATTCTTAGAAACCGATCGGGTGTATAATTCATTTGCAATTCTCATCTTCTATACCCTTTTCATTTTTCAAAGAAAAGATTCTATATTCAACGAACCATCGAATTAAGAGCCTTAACACCATTCCTACCATAAGACCAGCGAACTAGACTTATAGAATACACTAGGTCCAAATTGAACACTAGTTAAGCCAACTGTTGGTTTCTAAGAATGCCTCACTAACTGCACATTTCCAAACACAAAAGTAGAACCACCATTTGCATTCTCACGGTACCCTTATTATCTTTCACAAGAACATCAACCCCAACATGCTCAACATCACCATATTGAGCTCATTCGAACCATTACAAACTAAACCAGATCTACACTACCCTTAACATCATCTCCTAATTACCCACACCATTCCTAAGAGTATCGTAATCGGTAACACCATGATCAATGAGATTCTTAATAAAGAGCCATCATTACTATCAATGGAACAAGAACTACTATCATTAAAATCATTACTAGGTTTAACCACATATTCCTTAATTCCTTCCTTAAACACCATTTGAGAAGCAATACCTTTATCATAAGCCATCCTATCTAAAACCTTAGAAAGCACCTCATCAACAGGCATAGAATTAGAATTAGAACGCTTACCATTACCAACCTCAACAGGAGAAGAAACATTACAACTTCTACCCTTACCCGCAATCTTTGAATTGCGAAACCTCTTAAGAATAGACCCCGCACCAGCAGAAGCAGATCCAGGCGATTGAACCTTAATTTTAATGATTTTGGGACGATTCTTCACACCTTTAGGTCTTCCCCTAGATTTGGGAAGACTGGTATCATCATTAGGCACAATAGGATTATGATGTGTAAGAGAACAAAACTCTTCAAGAATAGGGTCAGGGGGTTTGGGAGATTCAAGTGGCATATCAACTGAAAAGAGAAAAAGGAATTTAAACAAAGGAATAACAGTAAAGAAACACAAAAATTGATCCTAAAATTGCCAAAAGATCAACTTGTTGTTTTAGGGTTTAGGGGATATCGCCAAAATCGCTAGAGAGGAGAGAGAAAAGAATTTTGTATTATATATAAAAAAACAACAATTGAAAGTTGTGGTTGCCTATCCAACCGAAACAAAATGAGTTATGGTTGAGTTATAATAAGGGGTGTTTTTTGTGAGTTAAAGTTGAAATGTTAAACCTGATATGACGCTAACGTGGCGCTGAGTTATGGCATAACCTGAGTTATGATACCAAGTGATCTTATTGTGAAGAACCAAGTTTAAAGAAGAAAAAAATGGAAGAGATGAGGTGGCGAATTCGGACACTAGGAGGAGAGAAGGGAAGGAGAAAAACAGGATTACCAATTTAGATTCACTACAAAAAAACCACCTATAGTGACAAAAAATTAGTGACGAACTATATTTACATCACTAAAAAGACCATATAGTAACGAGAAAAAATTTCGTCACTTCATTTTCGTCATTAAGAAAATTTAGTGACGATATTTGTTCGTCACGAAGGTTAAATTGTCTAATCACAAAATTATTCATCACTCACCATCTATCACCACCTAAGTAAATACGTTACTTCCAATCTAACACTAAAACTAAAAAATACAAGAACTTAAATTGCCACAATGCCGATGTGTTCTTGAGTTTTGTTCATAAAGAAAATGGAAGTAATGTAAAGTAAACACTTTTCAAATAGCCTAAAATTTACCCAGTTTTACTTCCTTTTCCTTTATAAAAGAACTCAAGAACATGATAATTTTTTTGCTTTCTTTCATTACTTTCTATTTCCTTTATAAAACTAAGAGTAAATTACACCGTTCGTCCTTGTGGTTTGCGTTGACCGCAGGGCTTCGCCCTTTGACCAAAAAGTCGCACTGTTCGTCCTTAAGTGTGAAACGTTATGCACCGCTCGTCCCTCCATCCATCCTGGGCCCACCAATTCCCACTAACGTCGGTTAAGTCACTTAACCCATGAGGCATATCCGTCATTTCTAAACCCCTCGACTTCTCCTTCTTATCTTCCTCATTAAGTCTAATGAGGTATGCCATGTTGTACAATTTAGTAACTTTATTCATTACTCTTTCTTGCTTTTCCGGATGACTAGCAACATCTTAACCAATATATATTTTATGAACATTTCATCGGCCCTCATCTCGTCGAAAAGGGCTACACTAATATCATCAAACAAACCTTGTATTTACACCAACTTAATTCTATCGATGTGTATATTTTTCCGCTTCTACCATCTAGTAGAATTAGTTGAAAACGCATTTGATATCCAAGATTTATTCTATTGACATTTAGTTATCATGTTCTCTAGAGCGACTCAAGGAAACTATCGATAATCGGTTTATAGATAGCAAACACACACAAACCTAATTTACATAATCAAAACATCTCAAAACAAACAAAATCTCAAGCTTCACCTCACTATGAACACACACTAGTATTAAGACTACTTAAAACACAAATCGTCGCCTTCCCACGCTATCCAAATCAAGGTACAATAAGATGAATAAGCCCTAACATCTCAAATCAATCACAATGCATCAACCGCTTACCGAACACACATCACATTATCCACACGGCTACATAGTCACAAATACTACGTAATAATCATTTATGTACAATATTTAAATCAAACAACCAAATAATCGGTTCCTAACTAACAAACACACACCCCGTTACATATCAAATCAATGAAAACGTAGAAGCTTACGCCTCACCCTAAGACACACATCGCATCGATATAAACACAAATCATCATTTCTTTACATTATCCAGATAACTACAATAACAAGCATAAAACTACCAAATCATCGTTTATTTACACTATCACCTTAAACAGATTACCACACACATGAACATAAACACTTATCGTAGATTCTCTACAAAATTTCAAATCAAGCATAGGAGACACACAAACCCTAACATCTCAAATTAAACAAAACGCTGCAGTCACATCACACAACACGCACATCACACCAAAACAATCACAAATCATCATTTATCAAGTTAGAACACTACCCACTCACTGAGTTGACTCACTGAGTCGACTCAGTGAGTTGACACAGCCAACGAATCAAAGGTCTATCCACATGAGTTGTATAAAAAAAACGTTTTCAAAATCTTTTAAACCACGAAACCCTTGTTAAACTTCTTTGTATATAAAATCGGTTAAAAAAAACGAGTGGTAGGGGATTTGCGGTATGTCTCAGAAACGACCCAAATGTGCTCCTTTTTTGTCCAAGTACTCGAAATACTCGTTCTCTTGATCTACGCGTCGATATCAAAACTACATTGCCGAATTTTGGCGGAGAAAGCGGTCTGGCGCCGAAATTAGAAATCCGGTGAGTGTGTGTGATATTGTGAGGAAACCCTAAAAAATCTTTTATATGCCAAAAGAAAAGACTTAAATTACTATTTTACCCTTATGGTTAAGTGAGTTAAGCGGCGTTAGTAGAATTGGTGGCCAGGATGGATGGAGGGACGAATCGGTGTATAACGTTTCACACTTAAGGACGGACGGTGCAAATTTTTTAGTCAAAGGACGAAACCCTGCGGTCAACGCAAACCACAAGGACGAACGGTGTAATTTACTCTAAAACTAAATTGAGAACACAGCGAGGTTTTATAAAATACTCCATAATACACAAACTCACAAACACAGGTTTTAGCAGCTACCGAATCTCATCTTGCACTATTTCGCCCTAATTTGTTCTTTAATTCATAATTATTACTAGTTAATTTCATCTTAATTCGATAATGTTATGAATTTGTTGTACAATTCGTATATATTTGTGTTTCATCTACTTTTTTGAGTCAACGAGTTTAGTTGAGTTGATTGCCTCTTTGATTCTGACCTAATGCTGATGATAAGGCTTAGGGCTAAAATTGTGGTTATTCTGTTTTGAATGTGTAGGTTTAGCGGATTAGAATTTGATAAGATTTAGTTGCTTTGAATATAAGATATTTAAGCCTTGCATGCCAAGTGTTCGATAAAATGTCTAGCAAAACTAATAACACTTTACAAATGACTCATGGCATTCACTTGTTATTTTGGGGTAAGAGCTCACTCTTTTTTACAAATGCGTCAAATCATGAAGAGCGTGAGATGCTTCTAGATTTAAGTAGTTGGCTATTAATCATTTAAATAGGTCTAGAAGAGTGTTGTTTCAGATTGCTGAGAATTATATTGCTTTAGCAAATCAGTTTGTGTCTTGGTAAATTAGTATTGTCAAAAAACTAATGTGTTAGGTGTAAACGAGCCGTTGAAGTTAATGAGTGAGGTTTTGGTGTTGTGTGCAAAAGGGTTAGGTAAAGCAAAAAAAGTCAAGGGAAGTGTTGCATTGAAGGAGTTAAGGTTATGTCGCACCTCATTTGCCAAGAGATGAGTTTGAGAGTATTTTGAGGTGTGTGAATGTTTTGAGAGATGGTGAGAAAGGGGGAAATCATGCGAGTTTGTGTGTGTTAGCAATGAAGGTTAGGTTAGATTTAGGGAACTATGGTGAGGCAGAGAAGGACTTGAAGGGTATGGTGGTGAAATAAATGGGTTTTGGACAGTGTTTGGGTATTGACAATGGGTTTATATTAGTGCTGGTGCAACGTTTAACCTCTGTTTTGACAAAACCACAATTCAATGTCTGATCATTTGCAACAAATGATTGTTCCCTTGGTCCTTTTGACACAGAACTTGTCTTTGTTTTTTCTAGATATTCGAGAAAATCCATAACCACAGTATCACTCCAAGAAGCTCTAAAGGAAGCTTCATGGCCTGCAAAGCATGGTAAGTAAATCAGTTAGGATTCCTTTATTAGGGGCAATGGGATCATTTGCAGCGTGTAAATCATAGAGCAATGCATTCCGTAACTTATAGTTTAATGAATATATGTGATATGTTAATAAACTTACTAATGGAAAACTACCTGGATGCAAAGTAGAGGTGTGTGTACATGCTTTATAGAATCTGAGATACTTGATTAAAGTAAGTGTAAATAATGTCACGGAACTTGTATTTGTTAGATTACTTACTATAAATAAAATGATATGTACTGGTTTGTGTTTATTGATTTGAAATTGTTTAGTTGTATGCTGTATATTAGTTTGAATGTATGCACTTCACTTATGTATGATTTCAAATCAATAAACAAAATGATATGTACTGGTTTGTGTTTATTGATCTGACTTGCATTTGTTAGATAGCTTATTATGTATGATTATCATATTTACAACTTTTGTTTCTAAATCAAATTGTTCAGCTCCTTGTAATGTAACTTCTTTCCAAATTGGTAATCATTTCAGTATTCATTGTGTAACCAAATGAAATGATCAAACTGTTCTACAATGTGATTAACCTCTGTTTTAGTTTGTTTATCATTTGATTTTGAGATTTTATGCTAAAGAAATGAAGTTAGAAAGGCTATTTTTGTAATTGTTTTTTCTTCTTAGATGTTTTAACCGAGATCTGATGCATTCCTAAGAGTGTGTTTGGCTTCATGATATGACTAGTTTTGACACGGGAGTTGGAAGCTACGCCGAGGAGTTTCAGGATATGAAGTATATAAGTGAGTCATTGCTAAATATGATTCAAGGTAAGAACTTGATTCCACTGTCCTTATATTTTTAGATTGTTTGAACCGAATGGAGGACTAATTAGTGACTTAATACGCTTAACTAGAGGTTTTTGGGTAACATGGGTTTCCGCCTTAAGAACTATTGATTTTGACCTTATTTTGTTTATGGGTAAAAATGACTTGTATATCACGAATGGAACACATCATAGATTCTTATGCAAACTGGTAGCTTGGATCAACACAGAGTACTGATTCTGTAAGATCCTGTAGTTCTGCAATAGATTTTTTATAACTGTTAAACAAAGATTCTGCTAAACATTACCATATGAAATTTAATTTTTAATGAGAGTGTGATGGTTCTATATTTCACACCAGTTTGGTGTTTGTTATATTTATAAAATTTCTTTTTCTTTGTACTTTATAATCAGTCACTTAGTGTCAGTGTGTTCTAGATCTCTCGGGAAAATCCACCTAGGTGTTACGCTGCTTACGCATAAAGCATTAGCTTAGGCTTTGACTAATTAAGAGAACCAGCTAGTTTTCAAAAATAGCTAGTTTGTTCTTGCATTTACATACTTTTTATGTTGCAACATTATGGTACTCAGAAGCGCTATTAATATTCAAAGAATGGAAAAGATATGATGACCCAACATCATAAGTAGCACAATATTCATCACAACAATTGAATTTAACCAGAGGGAATCGAACCCAGGTCTGTAACATGGCAGAGTAGTATTCTACCACTAGACCACTGGTGACAGATAACAAGAAAGGCAAAAAAATAAAGTTGTTGCAACATTATTGTAATCTCACATGAATAATGGTTATTATGTCAACCAACAAGGTGGAAATTATGGTGTTGGTCTAGGAATAAGAAACATCTCATACATTTAGAAAGCAAGTGTCCTCGAGATATGCATTTGTAAAGCCCAAAATTTGACTCATTGTCTAATACTCTTACAGTTCAGTAAGGTTTCATGATAAAAGTTATTTTTATAGTCTTCAAGGTAAATTCTCTGCTGATATCATCTATTTATATGATACGTTTTTTTGTATTTATGTTCAGGCAAGAAGAAGAGAAGTTCCTGAACTGCTTGTAAAATCACGTGTTGTGATCACTAATAGGGAAAGAACGAGCGCCAGGTATCTATATCTGAAGTAATTTTACATACCTGTCGATATCAGATTGACAACTCCTTGGTGGTTTACATATTATTGGATTAGGAAGAAAATATGACAGTGCTTATTCACCTTTTAGCATCCCCAATTTACTTGTACATATTGATTTAGGAGGAAGTAAGATACAGTCATGGATAGAACATTATCAAGTCATAACATATGTAGTTTAGAATCTGCATACCTAATATAAGATGTGTTTGCTGAGTGAGAAAGTATAATGAGTCCTATGTTCTTCACAAAGACTGTACATGGTTTTAGTAGTCAAAATGTTATTGGGATTGATATCAGTGTCTACCATATGGTTTCGTTTATCGTAATCCGTTAATAAGACTGATGTTGCCCTGTTCATGGCTGTAAATTGTACACTATTTCTCTGGTTTAAGTAGAATGGATAACTATATTGTGAGTCTTAGGGTGGTCATGATGGTTTGTGAGATATAAAGGACAAAGACTTGGTGTTAAGATTTATGGTGGTCAGGTTGCTAAACCTGGTGCCATTATTATTCGACAACGTGGTACTAAGGTATATTGCTTTTAGTCTGTTAATGTGGAATTTGGCCCAAATTTGTAAGTATGAATTCAATTTAGGCTAAATTCAATTGAAATGTGTGAGATTTGATGCGAAACTGAATTTTGTGAAGAATTTAAGTTAGTTTCAGAACTAGGTGGGAGCTGTGGCTTGTAGTTGAATTGGCCTTTCCTATGTTTTGTTTTAGGCGAAATTTGCTACTTGAAGCTGGTTTATTTGGTCAAGGACTCTAGTATATATAATAGTTGGTTAAATTTAGTGGCTGAATTTAGTCAAAATTGAACAATTTGCAGCCTTGAATTAGATGCATGTTTCAATCACATTTCACTGGATTCTAAACGTTATGTTTGCTTAAGATAAAATGCTTGCTTAAGATAAAGTGCTTAGTTGTGAGGCTTCGGCTATTAGAAACTTGTTCGCTATATTAGAATTGGTAAAGTTAGTTAACCATACATCCTTTCTCGTCTGTGAAGTCAAATTAAACTAGCTTATGATCGTATGACTGGTCTTCATCTGTTAATAGCATGCATATAGTCTAATAAGCAAGTTTGAGCTTTGTTTAACAAGCTAGAGTAGTGTCTCCTGCCGCTAAAACATGACTATTTTACTCAAGATCAAACACCTCGTGTGATGAGTATTGCTCAAGGCTCGAACCGCTTGCATATATCTCTATACTTTAATGAGCTCTATATAGTGGATTGCACTCCTGTTGCTGGTGGTCCATTTAAATTTGGCCGAATGGCACTAATCTGGAGACTTTTGGTAGTATCATTTGCCTTTCGCCCCATGTTTAATGTGGCGCAATGACACCTCATTATGTTTCAATTGGAAACATGTTTAGTTATATACGCTTTTTATTTAAAACATGTGATGTTTTCTGTTGCCTCTTATTTTTATGCAGGGGATCGAGGAGGAGACTGACGATTTTGATGAGCCTGAAAATTATGTTGACGCAAGAGATAATGTGTAATTTAAGTCTAGATTCTCTTACGGGAACCTTATTTTTGTTTGTTTCTTTACCCTAGGGCCAACAGCATACTATTTCTTTTCTTTTTTACCTTTATTGTCTATAATTGTTTGAAACAATTGTGATATTTCCGCTCTAAGTATGGATATAGTATTTGCTTAGTATTGAGTATCGACTAAACAAATGTTTCACATTTCGTCACTTTTAAAAGGTCTTGATGTGTGTGTTGATCTTACTGGGTCATCACCTTTGACGCAAACTGGTATGGCTGACTTTGTGGCAGGCGGGCCGATCGATGTCTTGCAACAAGACAAGCAGCGTCAAATACGAAACCAAATGCGTTGATATTGGATTTGGTTCATCCCTTCTCTTCTCTTCTTTGGTGAACTCGAGAAGGAGGCGGCGACCCTGTTCAAGCGAATCCGAACGCTCTCGATCACTCAAGACATTGGCGCGTGGTGCTAACTATATTTTTGGTGGGTTTGTTTCTTTATTCTTCAGAGGTGGGGTAGGTTTGGTTTACCCCCACTAATTTCTTTGTAATTTCTTTTGATTTTAATGAGTGATGTTTTAATAATAATAATAATAATAATAATAATAATAATAATAATCTAAAACATTACAATAATAATTAAAATAAAATTAAAAACATTACAATACAAATTGAAAACATAAATTAATAGTCTAAACTCTAAATTATGTCGAAAGCTAAAGATATTTATTCAAAACAAACGATCTACGCAACGAACTTTGAAAATTATCATTCTACGTATAATACTTTCAAACTAGGAACGATTTATGCAAGATTACCGGGAATTAGCAGGTTACCAGCTCTGAAAAGTTACAATAATGGTCCCTGTGTTTGCGTTGACTTTCACCGGTCGTCCATTGATTTTTTTTTTCACTTAAAAAAGTTACGGTAATGGTCCCTATGGTTTGCCTTGACTTTCACCTTTAGTCCCTTGTGTTTTCATACGTTTTTGTCTTTTTTATACGTTTTCGTCTATTTTTATGCGATTTTTGTACGTTTTTATATGTTTTAGTCCGTTTTGTACGTTTTTATACGTTTATTTATAAGTTTTCATCCGGTTTTTCGTCTGTTTTTGTACGCTTTTATAAGTTTTATTACGTTTCATCCGGTTTTATACGTTTTTGTACGCCTTATACAATTTTTGTACATTTTCATCCTTTTTTATACCTTTTCGTCCATTTTTATGCGTTTTCGTTCGTTTTTATAAGTTTTTATATGTTTTTATACGTTTTTGTGCGTTTTATATGATTATTATATGTTTTCATCCGTTTTTATACGTTTTCGTCCATATTTGTACATTTTATAAGTTTTTATATGTTTTCATCTATTTTATACGTTTTTGTACGATTTTATGCATTTTATACGTTTTTGTACGTTTTAAACATTTTATATGGTTTTATGCCATCCGTTTTGGTTTTATCTTTTTATGCGTTTTATATGTTTTCATACACTTTTATACAATTTTTGTACGTTTTTATAAAAACATATGAAAACGTATAAAAACGTAAAAAAAAATCATATAAAATGTACAAAAATCGTATAAAAATGGATGAAGACGTATAAAAACGTTCGAAAACGTATAAAAACAGACGAAAATGTATAAAAACGGATGATAACATATAAAAACGTATAAAACAGATGAACACATGTAAAAACTTAAAAAAAGTACAACAAGCGGACGAAAAGACGGATGAAATTGTATAAAAATGTACAAAAACGTATAAAAACGGATTAAAACGTATTAAAATGTACAAAAATGGACGAAAACGTACAAAAAAAAGGAGGACATCATAAAAAATGGAAGAAAACGTGTAAAACGTACAAAAATCATATAAAACGAACGAAAATGTATAAAACGTACAGAAACGGACAAAAACGTACAAAAACGGATGAAAACGTATAAAAATGTACAAAAACGGACGAAAACGTACAAAAAAGGAGGACATCATAAAAAACGGAAGAAAACGTACAAAACGTACAAAAATCATATAAAAACGGACGAAAACATATAAAAACGGACGAAAATGAACAAAAACGTTCAAAAACGGATGACAACGTATAAAAACGGATAAAACGATAAGAACGCATACAAAACGTATATGTAATTAACTCAAAGATTTATAAGTGAAAAAGGACGATTTATGTAATTAACTCACAAAGTTATAAATAAAAAAAAAAAAAAAAAAAAAAAAAAAAAGGACTAAAGCCGAAAGTCAACACAAACCATAGGGACCATTACTATAATTTTTTGAGTAAAAAAGTCAATGGACGACCGATGAAAGTCAACGCAAACCACATGGACCATTATTGTAACTTTTCAAAGCTAGTAACACGCTAGTTCCGGTAATCTTAAGTAGATCGCTCCTAATTTGAAAGTATTTTACGAGAATGGTAATTTCAAAGTTCGCTATGCGTAGATCGTCTGCTTAGAATAAATATGTTGCGATCTTTAGCTTTCACCCGCCTAAATTATATCGCTCCTTGATCTTTTGCTTCCGTCCAACACCGCTAGTTATTTTCCGGTTAAATAGTCATGGGTTTTATTGTTGTACATATGTTTTTCTCCATTTTTTTTGCTTGTTGTTTAAATTAAACAAATTTGACGTTACAGCTCGAATTCTTTATCCCTTTGTGCAAGCCTTAGTCTCTTCATCTCCCATTCCTGCTCCTTTATTCTCAAATACTCAGCCGAGGCTTCCTTCATGTGGGAAAATATATCTTTATTCTGTGTGACCATTTTTCAGTCAACATTGCAACAAGCTCCGGTGCAACACAACAACTGAAGCTTCGGAATGAGCTTGGGAGGCTAACACTTTCTTCTTTGCCTTGTCATTTCCATTGATCACACTTCCGAACCTCTTTCGTAATCACCCGCTTTGTTCGATTCAAAACACTTTGTGTTGAAGCTTGAAGTGGCGTGTGAGGTGCTTTCGATGTCCGTATTTTTGAAGCACCGCTTTGATTGCTCGTAAAACTTCAAAGATTTCAACATATTTCCATTTTCTCGTGGTCCTTCAAATTCTCCAAAGATTTAGTCATTGTGAAGGGCGTATGGTAAATAACACGATACTCTTTTACCACGTGAACGTAAATTGTTGTCTCACTTGCACCACTCTAGTGCCTCCCTTTCACGGTATTGTAAACCGCACAAAATTGAGTAATTTTAGGACGAATCCTACCTTTCCATTTGCCCAAAATTGAATCGTATCATTTTGTGGAAGCCTTCATTTCATTCTCAAAATATGTTAGAACTTCCGTCCAAAACACTTGTGCCTTTTTAGCATTTTCGTCAATGCTATTCTCGGACACATATATCCATGCTCTACACAAGGCAGCCTCTTCCTCAAGGATCCATGGTTCAGGTATGTCATTCACCGTCTTCTTGGCTTCCTGACTTTTTTTAGTCTTCCTTTTGACGAGCGCTGCATCTTCGACGATAGACTCGATTTCAACAGGTTTGGATGGACCACCACCCGAAACTTGATCCATAGAATAATCTTCACTACCCAAAAATGGATCAATATTATCAAGATCTACAGGATTAATGGGAGAAAATCATTGAGAAAATTGGTCCATCTTGGGTGACATTTTCGGACGATAATTTTAGATTGTTGTTGTTGTTGTTGGTGGTACATCGATTGGTTATACGGAGGTTGTGGTTGGTTAAATGGATAATTTTGTTGTTGTTGTTGGTTAAACAGAGGAGAAAATAGATTGTTAACATAAATAAGTTGTTGATGTTGCGATTGGAATGACAAACTAGCGGGTGGAAATTAATAGGTGGTGAGTGACTTGTTAATTGAAAATTGGGATCGTTTGTTGTTGGAACTGATGACGTATAGTCCGCATTCGGGTTACGAACCCTACCAATGACTGCTACTAACAAGCCTAACACGATTGGGCTAACCCAATAACGGTTTGGGCTCACAAAGGCCCAAACCCAAAGTTATTTATGGCTAACGATATCGGATATCTGATACGCCTTTGGATAATTATCTTTCATTTAGTCATATTCGATTCATGTTAGGATTGTGTTATGTTAGTCATTATCTAGAAAAGCATCTTTTGTTTTGGGAGTTTATCTTGTGATACAAGTTAGGGTTTATTCGGTATAAATACCGAATCATTCATTAATGAAAAGCATAGTTATGTCAAACAAATAATTGTTATCTTCTAAATATTCTTAAGGAGCTCGCACACGCCAAGTGGTGCTTATCCCGATACAACCCCTAACCGGGTCGTATCAATTGGTGCTTTATTGAGAGCTCGTTGAGAGGGCTTACGATTAGGTTCCCAAAAAAAAAAAAAAAAAAAAAAAAAGCATTCATTGGCACTATTCGTGGTATCGCTCATCGACGAAAAGTACTATTCATCGTGAAATTACCGCTCACTAAGTATTTTTCTTCAAGTTACTGTTCATGGCATCGGATAGTAACGATCGGGACGCACTATCTAAGCTCTTGCAAATGGGTACGGTGGCCGAATATCAAAGTGAGTTTAAGATACTTATAAATCGAATAACGGGGATCTCTGAAAACTTACTTAAATCGTTTTATATCTCTGGACTTAAACCGGCTCTACAATGTGCACTCTTAAGGTCAAACCCTACAAGTTTAGACGAAGCTTTTTCATTTGCTCGCTTAATGGAAGCAAATTTTGAGGAATAGCGGTCGTCTTCTTCCAGCAACAAAGCGAGTAGCAACAACAGTGGAGCGAAAAACCAAATACTTACAACCATTGTTAAACTACCTTTGTTGACAACGCCACCTAAAACTATTGTTGAACCACCTCCACTCGAAACCACTAAAAGAAAGAAAAGAGATGAGGTGCCTCTCGTGTGGATGAAATCAAAGTTTTATGTTGTCATTCAAGTTGAGCATAATAAAGTTACATATGGCGGGCTGAATTTGGACAACAGTCATGCAAATTATGGACAGTCTTGGCAATGCTTTTTGATGCACTTTATGTCGTTTTCTTATAATCCAAAAGAGGGTGAACTACAAGTGAAGGTGTGGGATCCTGGAACTACATGAGGCGAGATTTTGAAGCAACACCTTGAGGACAAGGTGATTTCCGAAGGAGTGGGGAATGATACGCCTTTGGATAATTATCTTTTATTTAGTCATATTCGATTCATGTTAGGATTGTGTTATGTTAGTCATTATCTAGAAAAGTATCTTTTGTTTTGGGAGTTTATCTTGTGATACAAGTTAGGGTTTATTCGGTATAAATACCGAATCATTCATTAATGAAAAGCATAGTTATGTCAAACAAATAATTCTGTTATCTTCTCTAAATATTCTTAAGGAGCTCGCACACGCTTGAAGTAGTGCCTTATCCCGATACAACCCCTAACTGGTCACAAGAACTGTTACTCAAACTATAGGTCACAAGAACAACCTCGGAGACAATCCACTGACCAGAGTAGCAACCGTAATAAGAACTACCGCAGCCAGGGGAGCGGACGGGATAATGACAGATACACCCCACTGATCAAGACTCCAAAGGAGATATTCACAACGGAAGGCGCGAACTTGCCAAGGCCCCCACCAATGCGCACCCCAGAAGATCGGCCGTGGGGAGCGGATACTGTGACTATCATGGACAGAAGGGCCACACCACTAATGAATGTGTCCAATTGCGCCAACTAATTGATAAACTAGTAAAAGAAGGCAGATTGGACCATTTGGTCAAAAACATCAAGGAAGGGAAAGATAAGAAAAATACTGGAAACAAGAAAGAAGTACCCAAAGATAAGGCTGAATCATCTACATGATACAATCATGGCAGCGCATGACTAGGCAAAAGATCAGCCAGAAGTTTTCCCGTGAAAGCGAAATCTCTTTCCCCACCTTAGCTGCGGACAACGCAGTGGTAGAACCGCTCACCATTGAAATCAACGCGGGGGGTCACGATATCCACCGCATGTATGTTGATGGAGGAGCATCCACAGATATAATGTATTGTTTCAAACGACTGCGACCTAAGATACGAAGTCAGTTAAGCCCGGTCAGGACGTCGTTGACTGGTTTCAAAGGAGAGAAGATATGGCCCATGGGGCAAATACGCCTACTAGTCAGTGTTGGCAATAAGGAACACTCCTACGACTGGATGACCTTTATGGTGATCAAATCCCGTCGCCATACAATGGCATTATTGGAAGACCGAGGATTTCGACCATACGCTGCAAAGATCGCCTACAAGACATGGGATGCTCAAATTCCGGTGGAGGGAGGTATTGTTACTCACGATACCACCGCACCACACGGAGAATGTAACACAATTACATGTGAGACGACAAACATTCCAGAACAGTGCACACCCAAAGTGCCAAACCTGAGGGTTGCAATTCATCCTGATTACACAGAGCAAGAAGTATCGATCGGAGGATCGCTATCTGATAACGGCGGGCGTACGATGCGCACTCTTGCAAAAGAACCTGGATATCTTTACGTGGGAGCCAAAACACATGACCGGTGTACCACTCTCGATTCATGAACACCGGTTGAGAACCCGACAAGGATACTCCCAAGACGATGGAAGAAGCGTGGCGTGCTCGGGACCGCGCTAAAGCAATCTCGAAGAAGTACATAAACTTGTGGATGCGGTATCATGCGAGAGGTCTACTACCATGATCGGCTCTCCAACCCAAGAATGGTCAAGAAGAGCGATGGTAGTTGGAGGATGTGCGTGGACTTCACAGATCTCAACAAGGCATGTCCACAAGATCGCTACCCGCCACTGGGAGATAAACCGAAAGTAGAATCTTTATGTGGATACCCACTTAAATGCTTCCTAGACGCATACAAAGGATACCACCAAACTCGATGGCTAAAGAAGATGAAGAGAAGCGACCTTCCATACAAGCCAAGGTGTTTTTGTTATACTAAGATTCCATTTGGCTTGAAGAACGCAGCGCCACCTACCGGCGATTGGTGGACAACGATTCGAAAAGCGGTGGGTCGCAACCTAGAGGTTTATGTTGATGACCTTGTCATAAAAGCCATACGGAGGATGAATTGGTGCGCGACATTGAGGAAAAATTTAAGACACTAAAAAGATTAACATGAAGCTAAATCCTAAGAAATACACTTTTGGCGCTACAGAAGGCATGTTCCTCGGATATTTGATAGAGCCTGATGGCGTCAAACTGTGTCCAGGAAAAACGAAGGCTGTCATCCAACTTCCTTCACCGCACACATTGAAGGAAGTCCAATCTCTCAATGGAAACTGGCCGGTCTGAATAGATTCTTGTCCAAATCAGCAGACAAGTGATAAGGTTTTAAAAGGTACCTTTTTGAAGGGTCATTTAAGCCCTTATTCGATCACTTTTGTATCCGTTATTGCTTAATATCGTTCCTTTTCACTTTTTAGGTCTCTTGAAGGCAAAATTCGGAATGATACTTATTTGGACGAAAAGGCGCGAATATATGAAGAAAATGGCCAAAGTCGAATCGAGACACTCAAAGTCTTTGAAAACACAAGGCGGCGCGGCCATCGCTATTCTGCGACGCCGTCGGAGGATTTTATGACGGCTCGAGCTTAAATTGCATGTTTTCAAGGGACATCGTCGAGTTATAAAGGAGTAGGCCGTCGCTACTCGGGCGGCCTAGATGCAGCCAAGACGGCGTCGAAGCTTAAGGGGACGGCGTCACGATCATAGGTGGCGCCGTCGCAAGGTTTACGTGGCCAAGACGAAACCCTAATGGCGGCGACACGACGGCGTCACTTAAACATAAGGTGACGCCGTCGCAGATGTAATCTTATATATAGAATCCGAATTTTTCGCTTTATGTGTGTAGTCTTTGGAGTAAAACCTAAAACCGAACCAAGGCTTTCTTGTGCGAGATTTTAGGGTTCTAAACCCTATTTTACATCAAGATAAGTGTTTACTTCATTAATACAATTATATCTTTGATTATTTGTGTGTATGCTTGCATGTTCTCCATGTCCGGCTAATTTATTTGTGTGTTTGCTTAGGGAATATGAAACTTAATTATTGAATATTGATTGGTTGATTCTTATCTTAGTTGACTAATGATCTATTAGTGCGTTAGGTCATTCGTTGTGTACTTAATGCTTGATTCATCTTTGTGAACCTTAGAATATAATTACCTGAGTAGTTGTAGGCTAAACCATCCAAAGATCGCCTTAGAGTAGGAGTTTATAAATCACTTGTGGGTTTGTAGACAAGACCCTTTGGTAAATTCAAAGAGTTAGGGAGAAACGCATACCCTACAACCTTAGACACACAACGCAACTAGGAATAAAGACGTGACAATTCAACCATCAATAGGAGATAATTAAGGAGTAGTAAAACCTAAGTAAACACATCTTTAAACTATCATACGAGCACACATTAATTTGACATAGACTATCACAACCTTAGCTTAGATAATTAGATAATAGTAGAGTAATCGGTAGCAATACCAACCCCCCAAATCCAATACCGAGATTCGTACCTTTCCATTTTCTTAAAAACATAAAAGACAAAAATAATCTTCCTCAACCTCAACCTTAGCGTAGTAACTCTTACTAGCATTCCTATTCCCCAGAGAACGATATCAATACCCGTGGCTTACCCTAATTACTACACTACAATGATTAGAGCACGCTGGGGTGTTATAAAACTTGCTCGAAGAAAGGAAGTTTCCTTGACCCGAACAACGCGTGTAGCGTTATCAAGTTTTGGCGCGCTGCAGGGAATAGAATAGCTAGTTAGTAGTCCACCTCGTTTAGGTTTCTTTACTTGATTCCTATCAGGTAAACTTTTTTCTCATTTGTAGATTTCTCTTAGTCTATCCCCCTTCTTCGTAACCTTCGTTCGTAAAAACCATTACTCACCATGATCCGTATCTTCCACCGAAGATTCTTCACCCTACCCGTTCCCAATCCCGAGATTGAGAACGCAATCCCACAAAACCCCTCACCCACTCACCATTTTGGTAACCACCTAGGGCATAACGAGGTAAATTGGCAACAACAAAGTCCTTTCTATTACTCAGATTCTGATGAGGAATCTGATTATGGTGAAGAACTTGATAGCGGGGAGGTCATCAATAAGGATAGTTTTGAAATTAAGGAAGACCCCTCCCAATACTTTGACCCTAGGTGTAGGATTGAGAAAGATGGCCCATTTAACATGCAATTCCCATGCAAAATAGGACTAGAAGGGTTCGATGCTTATTTGAATTCATTCTTGCCTTTAAACTTAATCTCGAAGGATCTATACAATAAAATCAAGGTCAATGAGTTAACCTATCATGGGAACAATGTTGTTGAAGCAGTCACTCATTTACACGTGTTTGTTGGAAGTTTTGCCTATTTGGTAGAATTCATGGTCTTAGAAGACTTAGGAGAATTTATCGACAAGGACCTCACTCAAGTAACTTTTGGAAAACCTTTCAAGAATTTGACTAGGTTGAATGAACGAATGATTGACGGTCTAATTACATTCTCTGATGAAGTTGAAGATTTTGTCTATCAAATGCCACGCGCTCATCCTAGATTTAAACATAGGGACATTGAGGCTTGTAATAGAATGACCCCTATTTCATTGCTTAGTGAAAGAGATAAGCAAAGTGGGCTTAGGTACCCATATGAGAAAACAAAGCGGTATTACAAAAAGTGCCTTGAATTAGGAGATGATTACAAAAGAATGAAAGAGAGTTGGAGTGGCTTAGGTATGAGCACGCTGAAGCGCACGAGGCAACGAGGAGTAGGACTACGAGTCTAGCTACAAGACTCTTAAATAAAGAAAAGCGCTTAGTGGGAGGCAACCCATGCTTAATTGTTTGCTTGTTAGTGTCATATATCTTTTATTAATTGTTTATCCTCATGTTTAAATTTGTAAAATGCTTTATTTTGTTTTAACCTCGTCTTAATTGCATATAAAGGTATTTTACATAAGGGATAAGTGTAGGGAGGATTACACACGTTTTCAAAAGAAACGTAAACATGAGAATAACAATTAACTAAAAGATATATATGTTTGTTTGTTCGAGTCAAATGCTTGTATCGAGTCATAATGGATGTTTTTGCGTAAATTTTTCCGATTCTAAAGATGTAAATTTTCCGAATTATTTCCGAAAATCGCGGACCGCTTTTTGTCGGGATAACTGACCGGCGGCGTCGCCGGAAGGAGTAAAACATCGGCTTATTTTTTCTCGTTTTTCGAGCTACTTGTAAAATTTTGGAATTTTCCGGATCTTAATTTTCTAAAATTGTAAACACCCATTCCACAAGCATTATATCCTAGTTTAAATCGAGTCTTATGTATATTATTATCACGATTTTACGAAGGTTTCGTTTGTTTTCTTCAATTGTGCGTGTTTAGTTTGTCAAGAAGAAGTTACACAAGATTGGAAGGAGCTTTTCACGCATAATTCTTCTTGGAAAAGATTTAACCACCACTTTTCACGGATCTTACCGAGCTAATCGGGGAGTATTAGTTTCTTTCGCTTTTAATTACCTTCCATTATCATAACTTTGATACTTTCGGGAACATTGGGGACAATGTTCGGTTTAAGTGTAGGAGGAAAATAAAGCGGAACTTTGAAACTATGCTTATCCTTGACTATTTGCTTTGTCCAAGTGTATTTGTGTAATAAACCATGAGAAAATGTCGGTTAGGGTAATTTTGGCCAAATTAAAATTTTTTTTCATGACATATAGGAGTGGGCCATTAGTCTTAACAAAGCGCCTCATGGATAGGAAGTTGCATGACTAGCACAAAACCCTTTACCACCTAAATTCCACCCAAAATGCGAGGATCGCCTTAGATTAGTAGGAATTAAAGCATTCATCTTTAATGCTTAGAGTGTGAACCGTAGTATATTAGATTCTAGAACTTGTTTTGTGATGCATTCGAGATCGCTAGTGAGACTACACTTGTGTAGTTAGGAATAACTAAATGATAAGAGGCATTAGGATAAACCCTTGTTTGATACCCGTAATATAATTACTTCTTCCACCTCGGTTGAGTAATTCCCCACACCCTTTGCATTGTACTCATCTTTAGTACACGATACCCTAGTTAACCCTCGAGCCTATCCTTTTCGCGGTTCTCGTGATGTTTCGGTTTTCGGAATATCAATGAAGAGCATTGTTTACACCCCACCCCAAATATACACCCAAATCACCTTAGCTCTACCCTTTATTGCACTCACTTTTAGTGCAATTTTTGTTATCACCCAAAACCCTTAGTTCAATTATCCGTTGCTTGCATGAGTTGCTAAGTCGAGTCATATCCTTTGTATCTGATTTTGGGACGATTGGGATTCATGGGAAAAGTTAAAGTTTATGAAATAACGGGAAGAGAACGTTAAATTCAAATTCCCTTTGTTTGCGTAATAATGTACCCCAAGTATTTTGATCTTTTCAATTCGGGTCAAATTAGTGTTAGAGTAATAAAAAAACTCAAGTGTAGGGATGTGTCTATAAATCCCTATCATTTTGATGTACCGTAGAGGATGGTAGAGTAAAAGTGTATGCAAAAAAAAAAAAAATCGAAAAAAAACAGAAAAAGAAAAAGAAAAAAAAGAGAGTGAAAAAAAAAAAAAAACAAAACAAAACATACGGGCTACCATCCTACATCTGTCTTTTAAATTTATGTTTATTTATTTACGTTGCCTAGAGTTTTAGAGTGTCGAGTCTTGGCTTAGCAACGCCATTCTTCGTATACTTGCAACATAGAGATTTTGACTATCCACCACTAAATAGCCTATCCCACCAAACCCTTCATTTCCTACCAGTAAGCCTAACGTTACAACCCTTTAAAAGACCTCTTTGATAGTCTTTCCTAGGTGCTTACGCCAAAGCGACGGAGGTTTGATCTATTCTCAAGCCTATGGTAATCTATGTACTAGGACCGGTTAATGAGTGTTTATCTTCCATTTCTATTTGTTATATTTCATATATACACCGAGAGAGATGTGAGTATCCAAACACCCCATGTGAGGTGCTAGTATGTAATTCCGTGCTTGTTATGACTTTTTGGGGCTTATATGTGTTGTGGACCATTTTGAATCAATGCTTCATGACCCTAACTTATAAATTAATTGGTTAAAAGCACATTTGCTTGAGGACAAGCAAATACCAAGTGTAGGGATATTTGATAAGGTTTTAAAGGTACCTTTTGAGGGTCATTTAAGCCCTTATTTGATCACTTTTGTATCCGTTATTGCTTAATATCGCTCATTTTCACTTTTTAGGTCTCTTGAAGGCAAAATGTTGGAATGATACTTATTTGGACGAAAAGCGCGAATATCTGAAGAAAATGGCCAAAGTCGAATCGAGACACTCAAAGCTCGAAAACACAAGGCGAAGGCGCCATCGCTTATCCGCTGACGCCGTCGGAGGATTTTTGACGGCTCGAGTTTAAATTGCATGTTTTCAAGGGACGACATCAGTTATAAAGGAGTAGGCCGTCGCTACTCGGACGGCCTAGATGCAGCCAAGACGCGTCGAGGAAGCTTAAGGGACGACACACGGTCATAGGTGACGCCGTCGCGAGGTTTACGTGACCAAGACGAAACCCTAATAGCGGCGACACGGCGGCGCCATTTAAACATAAGGTGACGCCGTCGCAGATGTAATCTTATATATAGAATCCGAATTTTTCGCTTTTATGTGTGTAGTCTTTTGGAGTAAAACCTAAAACCGAACCAAGGCTTTCTTGTGCAGTATTTTAGGGTTCTAAACCCTATTTTACATCAAGATAAGTGTTTACTTCATTAATACAATTATGTCTTTGATTATTTGTGTGTATGCTTGCATGTTCTCCATGTCCGGCTAATTTATTTGTGTGTTTGCTTAGGGAATATGAAACTTAATTATTGAATATTGATTGGTTGATTCTTATCTTAGTTGACTAATGATCTATTAGTGCGTTAGGTCATTCGTTGTGTACTTAATGCTTGATTCATCTTTGTGAACCTTAGAATATAATTACGAGTAGTTGTAGGCTAAACCATCCAAAGATCGCCTTAGAGTAGGAGTTTATAAATCACTTGTGGGTTTGTAGACAAGACCCTTTGGTAAATTCAAAGAGTTGGGAGAAACGATACCCTACAACCTTAGACACACGACGCAACTAGGAATAAAGACGTGACAATTCAACCATCAATAGGAGATAATTAAGGAGTAGTAAAACCTCAAGAAACACATCTTTAAACTATCATACGAGCACATTAATTTGACATAGACTATCACAACCTTAGCTTAGATAATTAGATAATAGTAGAGTAATTGGTAGCAATGCCAACCCCCAAATCCAATACCCGAGATTCGTACCTTTCCATTTTCTTAAAACATAAAAAGACAAAAAAATAATCTTCCTCAACTTCAACCTTAGCGTAGTAACTTCTTACTAGCATTCCTATTCCCCTAGAGAACGATATCAATACCCGTGGCTTACCCTAATTACTACACTAGGTGCACTACCTAGGTTGTTATAAAACTTGCTCGAAGAAAAGGAAGTTTCCTTGACCCCGAACGACGCGTGTAACGTTATCAACAAGTCACTCCCTCTTCAAAAACTCAAGAAGTGTATAAAAAGGGAGATTTTATTTGGACTACGAGGCGTAAGAAGACTTTATCTGCCTTAAACAACAACTAGCGGCGCCCAAGCTAGTCGGCGCCCGACCGGTGAAGAGTTAATTATGTACTTATCTGCGACTAATGGAGTAGTCAGCGTGGTGCTGCTAATAGACATGGACTCAGTACAGACACCGGTATACTTTGTAAGCAAAGCACACAAGAAAACGGAGATTAACTATAGTGCAATGGAGAAGTTGGTCTTAGCATTAGTATTCGCGGCCAAACGGCTGCGCAGGTACTTCCAGGCGCACCTAATAGCGGTGATCACAGACCAACCTATCAAGCAAATCATCTCCAAACCTGACGCATCGGGACGACTGCAGAAGTGGAGTGTATTGCTAGGAGAGTATAACATCTCCTACTGCACTAATGCATCGCAGCTTAAGGTTCGGGATACTAGCAGACTTCATCATCGAAAAACCGGACACGGATGAGCCATCTTCGGAAAGCAAGGTAGAACTACAGGAACCATGGATCTTATTTACGGATGGATCTTCCTGCGTGGACTGGTCAGGTGCAGGTCTTATCCTTACGAGCCCAGAAGGAATGGATCACATATGCACTGCGTTTTGAATTCACAGCCACGAACAACAAGGCCGAGTATGAAGATCTGATTGCTGGATTACGCATTGCAGCTCGAATGGGAATAGGTAACCTAGAAGCAAATGTGGATTCCCGCCTAGTAGCCAACCATGTGTTGGGCGAGTATGTGGCTAAAGAGGAGAACATGATTCAATATCTGGACAAAACCAAGTCCCTAATGCAGGGCTTTGACAGGTTCACCATCAAACAAGTTCCTAGAGGGAAAAGCGAGAAGGCGGATCGTTGAGCAAGATTGCATCTACAAGCTTACTTTTGTCAAAACAAGTCTTGGTGGAAACTCGACGAGCAAGTCCATCTCGGAGATGGAAGTATCTCACGGTGATAGAGAGCAAGGTCCTACATGGATGACCCCGATAGTCGAGTTCATAAGCAAGGGCATATTGCCTTAAGAGCGAAGGATGCCCGGCGAGTACGGGCGCACATCACGAGAGGTTTGAACTTCGGGACGGTGTACTATATCGACGTTCATTTCTACAACCATGGCTTCGATCGCGAGGACCTCTTCGCGATTCGTACTCCAAGAGATCCACGCTGGTTTATGCAATATGCACTCGGGACCACGGTCCCATTGTGGCGCGCGCTTACGGTCGGGATACCATCGGCTCACGATGCACCGTGACGCACGGGACTTAATCGTAAAGTGTGGCGATCGCCAAGTTCACGCATCATTCCACACCAGCCACAACATGAACTAACACCTATTACGTCGCCATGGCCATTTTATAAATGGAGTATCGACATTGCGGGTCCCTTTCCTGTTGCAGCAGGGGGATTGAAATTCCTTATAGTAGCTATAGACTATTTCACCAAGTGGATTGAAGCAAAGGCAGTCGTGACAATCACAGGCAATCAGGTAAAACGGTTTGTTTGGGATAATATTGTCTACCATTTCGGATTACCTAGAGAAATAATCTCAAACAATGGAAAATAATTCTCTGACAACCCTTTCAAGGACTGGTGCGAGAAACTGAATATTGTACAACACTTTGCGTCGGTTAAACACCCACAGACCAATGGCTTAGTCGAGCGGGCAAATCAAAGTCTAGGTGAAGGAATCAAGGCACGCTTAGACAAGCACAAAGGGAGATGGGTGGAGGAATTATCACATGTTTTATGGGCGCACCGCACTTCCATCAAGGTTAGCATGTGGGACACCCCTTTTCTCTTGTCTATGAGGCGAAGCCATCATACCGCAGAAGTGGGATGCCAACTATTCGCCTTCTTTCAAGTAAATGTTACAACCAATGACGATGAAAGGCGTATTGACTTGGATCTGTTGGAAGAAAAGCGTGACAGCTAAGCAATATCGAGGAAGAGCTAAGTCAAAATGAAGGATACTACGATGATAAATTTCGAGCGTTTCATTGAGACTCAGCGACTTCAGTATATCGCGCCAATGATGCGAGTCATGCGAAGATCTGAGGAAAAGTTGGACCGAAGTGGGAAGGACCTTATGAGGTCATTGAAGCATTAGGAAAAGGCGCGTACAAGCTGCGTGACATGGATGGCCGTGAGCTACCACGCACATGGAACATCTGCAATCTCAAATGATGCTATATCTAGGAACGGCTACTGCCCAGTGCACGGACACTCCCGCACTTTAGTATAGTGCTCAATAGATATCCGTGTATTTACATTATGTTCTACTTAGGAAAATGTTTTTCTTTTCTTTTTTACAAAAACTTGCGAGTATTAATAAAATATCGTGGTTTCTAGCTAACTCCGCGACACATTTCAACTTGTTATTTACATAATATTTATGACTCAACATTGTTGCTATATTTTGCCTACATGGCATGCATGCACTTACCACAACCCATGATGGTGTAAAGGATGAGTAAACCTACTAAACAACTCGTTGAGTAAAAGGGTTTCAAACCCATCAACATTGGATCACGCATCCTTGTTAAACACCTTATTTTTAAGACGTTGGAATAAGTTAAATGCGCATTCCACGACGGATGCGCAACAATGCATACTATGCGCGTTTAACAAAACTAGGAATCAAGACTCTTGGGTCCTTACTATGATATTTACAGTACGCTGCATATCACAACATACAAGATTATGTTAAAAAAATACTTAGAAATTATAAGTATGATAGTTCTTACATGATTATGAACTCCACATAACAGTCGCGCTTATGTACCAGTTTGCTTCTTAGAAAATAAGTACGTTTTTATAAAAGACAGATAACTAAGTACAAACATTATAAGTCACAACCACATCAACACGCATTCAACAAAAGGGATATTTCATTAAGGACCATGAGTTCTTACAAAATAATATTTACAACGCAGATATAACCTACATGCTATTACAACGCCTAAGAGATGAGCCCCCCACATGGCTTGCAGCGTCCCCAGCCTCCTTTAGCTTCTTCAAAAAATCAGAGTCTTGGCGAGATGCCGTGGCGACACTAACAGGTATCCTGTCAGACCTAGGAAGATGCGCTGCGCCTATTCCACACAAAATGGCCTTGCCTTTAACACCTTTCTTCTTGGCAAGTCTCGTAGCATGAGCTTCCAAGGATTCCTTTAAGGGGATTTCTTTCTCCAGTTCGAAAGGATTCAAGATGTCGCGGGGGCGAGCAAAAATAGGCACCTGTAATTGGGACTCATCGGGCTTCAAAAAATAATCGGGCTGTGCCTCTGCATTTTCAGCACGATGGCGGGCCAAGGTTAGTCCCTCCATAATTACCCCATGGGATAATCACGGTTCTTGCGCCACCTCATGAATCGAGGAAGCTCCACGACTTCATCTTCTCCATTGCGGCAACCAGATCATCATACGCTTGTTCATTATAACCAGGCACCTTATCCGCAGGAACTTTCAACAGAACACCCTCATGGAGATCCTCTATAGCTTATGCCTTGTCGCGCGCCAACGCGCACTGCACAACTCCCCCGAACGCGTCTACTACCTCTTGCGACTCTAAGGTACTGAGAGCAGCAAGGCGCAGACCATGGCTAATGAGCCACCTGCGCTCAGTAATAGCAGACATGAGCTGGGGATACAATTCCTCATCATACTCAATGCTGAGCTTACACAATTTCATCTACTGCACCTCCATCGAGTTCCCCACAGTTGCACCAAAGTCCCCTAACTGAGAGAACAAATCTTCCTTCCCTTTTTCCAAATACTTAAGGGCCCAGATGCACGAAGCCTTATACTCTCGCCTGCTGCAAAGACTCACAGCTTATTTGGGTCGACAGGACATTTTTCCTCTGCAAGCTTTTGGGAATAAGAACTTGCCGCCTCTATCTCAGCCTGGGCACTAGCCAAACGAGCCTCCAGCAACGCAATTTGTTCATCTTTTGTGCATACCGCTGCTCTCCCGGCATACCTTATCTTCATTCTTGAACCAATGTAGCTTGGTGCACAGCAGTGGAAGCAAGCTCCTCCATTAGCTGATCCACGGGCACGCTCCCAGATACCAACGACTCAGTGCTTTTGTCTTCTGAATCCTGATGATCAGCATGCGCAGGACCTACCCTGGGCGGCGACTCCATAGAGTGCTCAGACGTTAACCCAACAGCTTCAGTACTGCACGCAAAAGGAAGTGAATTAATAACACAGATAAAAAAGTAAGATCAGTGATTTGGCAATAATCCTTACTTGGGTGGAGCAGTCTCCTTGGAGCGAGAGGATGCAACATCACTAGATGACGACTCCACGTCAAGAATGACGGGACGCTTCTTCCTGGATGAGCTTGCGCCATCAGGCGCTCTCTTGCACTTCAAACCTGGGCTTGCCTCCTCCTCTTCTTCCATGCTTTTCGCCACATCTATGTGTGACGGCTCCACTAACGGGGACGGTACCCTAGGGCTCGGCACGCTTTGTAGAGGGGTCACCTCCAGCACAGCGGGTAAACCACCCCCAGGATCCTCCGAGTTCAACTCCATAGTGTGCCCTGCGGTAGCATCAGGTGGGACTTCCCCGACCTCGGAGCGCGCTCCCAGGTTCGACTTTGGCGGCCAACCGCTAACCGCGAATAGATCCATCTCTGCACAACATAAGACAACAACAAACAGGTTACAAAAAAATACAAAAGTGAAAAGGAAGGCTTACATTAATAAAGTAAAGGAATACGAAAGGACGAGCACCCACCCCGCCATCCGCCGCCCAAGAAGATTGGCACCTCGTCAGGTCTGCCAAAATAATTGTGTTGATGCCCACGCACCAAAAATTCCTCGGGTAGGAACCGGTGGGAATACGATTGTCGTTTATTGTATTTGCATCATCAGCGCTGTATGAACCCGGGAGGGGGCGCTCATCCTTTGGTAGCGAACTCTGGGTGTAGAAGTCGAAGCGCCACGTAAAAAGCGCCTCATCAACCCAGAAATATTTTTCCCTCCAGGGCATCCAGTTTATCGGTGTAACATTGCGGCCCCCCTGTGCGCTTAGCGAACGAGACCCACCTGTTTAACCACGTTGTGTGGTAAAACGCGCGGAATAGGTAGATAGTCGGGTTAATCGCCAACGGCCGGCAATTAACATCGAAGTTTGTTATTTTTGCCGCACCTATACAGTGCAACTGGGATATGTAGAGACGATAGTAGTTTAATACGTCGCACAAGAATAAGGATGGGGGCACACGTTGATTCGCAAATTCGAAAAAACGAGTGTATACCCCTACTAGAGGTGGCAATTTGTGCCCAAACTCAAAACAATGGGCTAAATGGACAAACTTTTAAAAGATTTGGGCACATTTGGGTCCCCTCCTTTTTTTGAAATGGGTATGTATTGCCCATTTAGAAGTTAAATAGGCATAACGGGCACATGTTTTTCTCGAACATAAGATTATTTTTAAAGAAAAACTTACATTTTATTTTTTAAATATAAATGAGATGTTACGTTCGATGAATTTATTTTGTCATTTTGGGTCTTTTTAAAAGCAATTCGTATAACATGAGCTCGTTTGGCCCGTGCCCGTTTGGCCCATAGCCCGTTTGGCCCATATCCCGTTTGACCCGTAGCCCGTGCCCGCCCGGCCCGCCCGTTTTGCCACCTCTAACCCCTACCTTCTCTGCGGGGAAATCCGCTATCGACGCCTGCGCTGCCGAAACTTCTGGATGCAGCGCGAGTGGGATATAATAATCTGAGGTGAACTGACGAAGTTCATCCTCAGTCAGGTCGGAGGTAAAGTCAGACAAACCACGGACCATGATACAATTTTTAAAAGCGCACGCGCGGTTACCTTTGGAATATTAAGGGTTTCTTGGTTGAAAGTTTGGAGCTTTTTTAACAATGGCGGAAATGATTTTTACTTTGATAATCACAGTAATAAGGAGGCGGAAGGTTATATAGGTTTTCCATCCATGCGATGAACGCCATGTGGATCCCACTATCTCTAAATGAGTGAATAGGATCTGTTGACGTGACACAGTTACAGTTATTTTCCCACGTTTTACGAGGCTTTCATTTGAGATATTTTGACTAGATTCACCGTGTATTCTTCAAGGCGGGAAACTTCTTTAGCTTCTCCGCTATGCTTCGAAGATTTAGGTGCTACAGTTATTAGTCTAGCATCCGCAGGTTCTCCCCGCTCATACTAGACTGGGGGGACATGATGACGTATAATCCGCATTCGGGTTACGAACCCGACCAATGACTGCTACTAACAAGCCCAACACGATTGGGCTAACCCGATAATGGTTTGGGCTCACGAAGGCCCAAACCCAAAGTTATTTATGGCTAACGATATCGGATATCTCCTATCTTGGGAGATAAGCATCCGATAACCGACTTAGGCGGGATACGCCGAAGCTTGAGGAACACGAAATCAATAAGGGTTTCGTGTGTATATAAAGGGTATCCGAGCCCTCATTAAAGGTATGTTCTACAACCCTAACTCTCTACTAAAACCCTAAAACCGATTACTTACTCTCACGCCGGAGGATAATCGTGGGAGACAATCCCACGATAAGCCTAACGGTGTTTTTCTGTTTTCTTAGTGCTCAGGTCTCAAGCATTAAGATCCAATTGATACGGGAACCGGAGTCCAAACAAGGAATGCCCAACTTTTGTATCAACGGGAACGTTTTGTTATCATTGGGTTTTTTGTGTTTTAGTTTTAGGAGTATTGTGAGACATTTTTTCGAGTTGGATAATAATAGAAGAAAATAGATGTCAAAGATAGTTGTAGAAGACAATGTGTGAAAAAAAGGAAGAAAATGTAGTATTTATAGTGAAAAAGAGTTTTTTTTTTTTTTTTTTTTTTTTTTTTTTTTGAAAAGATCAACCACAGTAGGATCGTTATTTTTAGTGTGTTGATGATTCGGATGGTCTTGGGAGATCAAAATACATGTTTGCCATTAGAGAGAGAAAGTTAGAGAGTTGGGTGTTTTCTTGGTAGAGAGTTACTTCACAAATGTTGAATATTAGATTGAAGCACCACCCTTCCATGGATGGAAGGGTATTTATACTACAAATACACGACCTCCTATCGGCTGTGGATCGGGCATCGGTGGGTAAATACCGTCCTTCCTCCACGGTGTTGCTCTAAACTAAACTACGCTACAAACTAACTAATTAACTACTAAATAACGTAACAAACGACATGTCTACGAGCTAACTTATGCTAGACCATAATTGGGGTGACCGACACTTTAACATGGAATTTTCTAATTCCTAACAATCTCCCCCTAAGGGAGGTCACCCCATGAAATACATTTTGAATCCTAGCATTCTATTCTTGATATTGTTCTTGAGCTCGTAGACCACAATTCTTCAATTCCGCAATCTTTGTGCTTTTGTAGCGAATCTTCAAAGTCCGCATAGTTTTGTGCTTTCAGTGGAGGCCTTTAACTGATCCACATCTTTGATGATCTTCGAGTTTTCATAGAGATCATCAGCCACAATAAATCTCTGGATCACCCTTTATTGTGTTGCCATCATGTGATGTTGTGACTTTCGGACCGACATGCTCACACTTTTTGGATCATGACATCTTTCCATCAGAGTAGCGGAAGCTTTTACCGACTCATGATATTTGCAAAGACAGAAGCGAAGCATAGTATAGAAATATCGAGCCGGGTTACGTAGATATGCACCGTCATGATTTCTTCATTAAGTGTGGTTCTTTGTGAGCATCGCGGCATTGGATTGACTCCTCAATTCGATCATTTGCAATCGTCGGGGTGTACCGCATAAGGCAGCTTAGCATAAAGCACACAAAAGTGTCTTTGATCACTTTCGTTGAATTGAGGTACACGGCCCACGGTTCCCGTTGATCGAGACAAATACCGCTTGTGATCGGGTAGGATTCTAAGAATCTCCTTGGCGGGGTTTGTGACTATTCTAGTCGTTCTCAAACCGAACGTCTCAAAGAAGACAACACGGAGTGAGTGAACCGGTAATTGAGATTCATCGATTGATGAAAATGATTTGAAAGCGATCGTGTATTGCTTAAGATAGAAAGTGTTTTGCAATACAACGAAGTTTTATGGAAAATCAATTATCAATCATAAATACCCTTTAATTTTGAAACATTGATACACAGTTGATGTGCTATAGAAAATATAGAAAAGAACTTTTAAGCACAACGACCGGTTTTTCAAAGGTATCCGTCAATCCTTATCTGGACCAAGGTTGATTCAAGAATGAATTGCCCCATCGTTTCTATCCGGTTGTCACAAGCTTGATCTTACGAGAAGATCTCACATGTCACCCACCAAGAGCTTGTTTGATGTTGGCTCTGAAGTTTCCATCTTCATCGTGAATATTTTCATATCACTCGGATGTTACGCAATACCACAAGGATAATCGTGGGACTCTCAATATATACTTACTTTCCACATTGTGTGAAACAACAAGTCTTCATTAATTTTGTGTCCTAATGAGATATTGTGGATGATCTCTTGGCTCTAGACTCAATAGTGCACTTTGGTTCCTATCTTGGGAGACTAGGGAGAGGGTCTTCTTCAATATCACCAATCTCTTAGAAAGTTGATAGATTATGTTGGTTCCCGTGAGAATGAAACAAGTCCTTTTAAGAGGAACTTGAGTAGTTTGGGAAGTTTAGTGCGGTGCATCCATTGGGTCCATGACGTCTTGTCTTCAATACCGGCGTTACCTTAGTAACCACCGGTAGCATATGTATTGAACCCGGTGTCCGCCCTAAGGTTGAATTATTGGAGGCTATTTCTTTTCACCCTTTCACATTCATTTCATTTCATTCTTCAACCCCTTGGTGCTTACCGAGACTTCATTACTAGAACCTTGTTGGGTTTATTCCAGTACTAGCTCGGTCTCGGTCCGCACTCTTCCCGTATTCTCGTTTTCTCCTTTTTTCATCATACCTAAGAACTCTACACTATCTAGTGGATTGTCCTCGGTAGATCCTCGGATTCGGCGGATCGTGGGAGCGAATACCTAACCTAACCATCCTTATAACACCATGCATAAAAATAAATTGGTCGGTCTTTTGGTATTGTTCTTTCCTTCTCGAAACCAATTGAAAATCATTTGGAAAAACAATTAAGGTACTTGTGATACGAGATCAAAGCATTTTGTACCTTAATAGTTTCGATCATTTTAGAAATGCTCCCCCTCAACATGTGCATATGATTAGTAAATTGTTTAACACATGGAGGCAAGAGTTTATTGAAATAATTTCTTTGAAATAATTTCATGATCCCAATTTCCGTAGAAAGAGCCATTTGAATTTCTTTTGGTAAATTCTCCCCCTCAATATGTGCATAGGATAAGAGAAATCATTTTAACACATAGAGGCAAGAGTTCTTTTGAAGCACATCCACAATCACAAAATCCATTAAGAAACCATTAAACAACTAAATCAAGGTACTTAATAAATAACTTTAAAAAGCTTTTGTACCTCGATAGTTATGCTCCCCCTCAATATGTGCTTCTAGATTCGAAAGTGTTTAGCACATATGATAGAGCAGCCTGCACAATTTCATCAAATCGATCACCTTTTATAAAATTTCATTATTAAATCACAAATTCTCCCCCGATCAAAAATATCAAACCCTTTGAGATTTTGGATCCCAAGTGATTTAATAAGGTTTAGAAAACATGGGAGAAAATGTGGCCTTGTTTAAATACTCATCTGGTTTTTGGATAAATCCTCCTCCTCAACATGTGCATTGTGTATTTGAAATAATTGGGCACATGGAGGCAGGAGTGCCTTTGAAGGACTAAAATCAATTCCATAATAACTGATTCGAGATTTAAATCACGATCTCTCCCGCGATCAAAGTTTCAAACCATTTGAGATTTGTGATCCCAAAAGATTTAAATCATTTAAAAGAGTTTAGAGAAAGCGTGGCAAGATTTAATTTTTGAAAAATGATGATAAGGACCAATTTAAGACATTAAAGATTGTTAGTGTCGGTATGATAGTTTTAAGAGATCTTTTAGTAAAATAAAACAATTTCACAATCAAACAAGACGAGAAAAAATTTCATTTGAAAGACCTTGATTCTAAAGAACAAATCATACCATGACATAACATTAAATCTTTAGATCACCACTTGTATTGTACAAAGCGGAACTTTGTGAAGAAATATCGTTTGAAAATATTTTATTTTAAATCACTCTCCCCTCAATCCATGACCGAAGTCGATAATTGAGTGACTTAAGTTTGATAAAATGAAGTCCGGTGATTTTCAAAATTGGTCCAATATATTTTCAAAACAACATTTTCCATTTTCAAAACAATTTAATCAATTTACTCAAAAATTATTTAAAATGGTATCTCGCACAAAGATTAGATTGGGTGGTTGAGCCGCTTTTGTTGTTGTTCTTTGTAGGGTTTGGAAGAAAAACCGTCTGCAGATGCGGTGAGACTTCTTCTTACGTTGCATTTTGAATGTCAGCGAGGTCAAATTAAGCTCCGTTTCTTCAATCAATTAGAAGAAAACCATACCTTATGCGGTGAGACCTCTTACGTTGCATTTATGCCAACTCACCATAGAAGTCCAATTAAGCTCCGTTTCTTCATTTGTCAACCCAAGAAATTGTTACCACTTTCCTTGCGGCATCCAATCATGTTCATTTGTGGGATCCGGATGGGAACATTCTTATATACCAAAATACCGCATATGTTAATGAACACACATACAAATATATGGTGGTCGACAACACCCAAATAGCAATCGACTAATAAAAGTCAATCCAACATATCAATCGGATCATGTAAGGTATGGAATAATGTGTTTCTCAAACTCAATCATCTAAACCTAACAATCACATCCTAGAAACCTAGTCCTTCAACATAGGCAATTGCATTTCTGAGTTAAGCACGTAGGATGATTAAGATAATCTCGTTAGATGATACTGATTTGAAAACATTCTCCCCTCAATCAATGACTCATTTTCTAAAGGTTTAAATCTGTTGAAGTCATTGATTGAGTTTTCAATTTTACGAAAACTACGGCGATTGAATTAACAAGCAACTCATTTACCACCATTTTGAAATACAACAAATATTTTTCTCGAAGAATTTTAGGCGGAAAACATTTGTGTAGGAACAATGATCCTTCGACATACTTTCCTCAAATTGTTTTAGGATAAGTGTACGAAATATATTGAAAATAGTTTAAGCGGCGCACTTTCCTTTCTTGAAGACCGGGTTGTTATCTCAAATAATAGCAAACCATACTTTTAAGCACGGGTTCTGATCGAAATGGCTGCAAGCCTTTATTTGAAGCCGGGTTACGATCGAAAATAAGCGTAAGCCATCATTTGAAGCCCGGGTTACTGATCGAAATAATCGTAAGCCATATTTTGAGACATGTTTTGAAAATAATATTTACACCTCCTGCTCGAACTTCATCTATGGTCCGTGCCATTATTGAATGACATTTCTAAGACCGTAGATGTTATCGATACGGAAGACATGTCTTGAGAAAACATATTTTTGGTCTATTTCAAATTTTTCGATTTTTATGGGTTTTAGTTGGTTTTATATTTTCTATTTTCTTTTCTTTGGTTTTATATTTTGTATTTTCTTTTTGAATAGATATATACAATGATAGAGAAGATGATATAGTAAAATAAGATGATGATACGAGTCTGAGATAAGGATATCAAGCGACCCGTTGAAGAAGATAAGTCATCATCTCTTAAACATTCACCACCAAAGCTTCCAAGACCCTTGAATCGAAGAGAGAAATTGAGCCACTTGAAAGTGAGACTTTGGTAGCTTCCCCAAACCGAAAAACCATTAGATGAGCGATTGAGCTCTATTTCAAGCTTTCCTTAGCGGTGCACAAAGAATCACACCATTATCATAAATCCATTGCTCCATTTAAGAGCGATAATCAAGGTTCTCCGATTCGGGTTATATCATCAACAAGAATAGCAGCGTATCATCCCACTCATAAATAATCTTCTCAAATTTCATAACCTTTGAAGTCGACGCAATCCATTCCAAAAGGTGTCAAGAAACCACTTCCCAGAGTAGTTGAATTGATGCGATCAATCTCTTAGACTAGAGCTCACGAACCCGAATACACATACCCTAAGACAAAGAAACTTTATACCATCAAGTAGCAGATTAAGTCCAATATCAATGAATGACCCCGATGTATACTTTTCTACCACGAAGAAAGTGTATGAAGCTCAAGAACCGAAGTACCGAATGCCCAAAAGAGAATAACCGATAACATTGAAGAAGCGGGCCGAATGCGATTATCTCTGCGGTGACAATCTCTGCGGATGTCAACACCGGAATAAGTGATTATATCTCTAAATCACAGATTAAGCCCTCGGGTAAAGCAGTGAGCATCCCCAATGTACACAATCTCTATCCCACGATGATTGTGATAAAATCAAAATCATCACACACTTGTGTACCTCTTTCATCTTGAAACTAACTCTTCCATCTCTTCCCCGTCGTTGGAATAATAACACAAAAGCCTTGATGAGTAAAACCTTGAGTTTCTGCGGTCATGACATTTGTTTTCCGGGATATCTTCAATCACTTAGAAGAGTTAAGTTCATCAAGTTTACTCGCCATGAGTCGAACCTTGAGTTTCTCTGTAATAACATTTGTCTTCCGGGATATCTTCAATCACTTAGAAGAATTAAGTTCATCAAGTTTACTCGCTATGTGTTTAGATGTGAGTCTCCTTCCCGTTTCGGTTTGATGATTCGTAATCGACAACACATAATAAGCCCGTGTATACTAGAAATTTCTTTGAGAAGAACACTTGAGCACTTGTGGGAATCAACTTGTGAAGACTCTCTCGACTATTTTTATCAACCACTTATGTAGACCATTTGAAGTGAATGAAGAAGAAAACCCGATATACCATACTTGGCTAAGTCAACTTCCCACATTTGTATCTTAAGCTTGCACCTAATGATGGAAGAGCGATGTCAAGAATTTATGCATCAAGCAAATCTCTAAGTACTCACTACCAAACAAAGTATGAGACATTAACACCTCTTGAGATTATCCACACCGTCATATTAGGTGTGACAGGTAAAACAAAGTAACTCCTAATAGTGATAGTTAACGGTCTTCAACCATCCACCTCATTGCTGGTAACTAGATAACCCAAGTCTTCAACTCGAATTCTTAAGCCCGAGCAAGTTATCAAATAAGAACACGCCTTTGTGAAAGTCAACTTCAATCTCAAATAAGTGATAAATGATTAACTCCGAAGTAATCACCTTGTGTCAAATGTCCAACAATAGTCAATATCAACGTCTCGAGGAGTCACTGCTAAAGAATATGAGCAAGTCTAATTGGGAATTGAATATGACTTAAAGCTCTCTCCCAATTAGTGCTCCCCCCTAAACCGACAATCTTTTTGATAAATGCCCAGATGAAGAAGAAGTCTTTAGATCATTAAATGCAACTCGTCTTTAGTCTTCTAAGATGTAGCAGAAAATGTAGAACCGACTGAAGACTCGACCTTCTTCAAGATTGTCGATTGGGGAATAGATAGTTAACATCTTCAACACACACCAAAAAGCATCCCACCAAAAGCATCCCAATTAACACATCTTGCAAATCCCTTAACAAAGATCCTCCCAATCAAACAAGAACAGAAAGATGTTCATCAAGGAAATCGACAATCGGGGCCATAGCGGACACACAAGATGGTAACCCAAACTACCAATCACATCAAACAAGAACAGAGAGATTGTTCGGAATCATCATGTTGATGTATACGTGAAGCATTAACCGGAAGCACTTTGTCGAAAAACAACTCAGCCCGTGTGAAGATGTCAACCAACGGCTCTTAGAAGAAAAACTCCATGTGAAGATGACCCGATAAGAAGAAGCTCGGTTCTTACATGAGTTTAGAGCCGTATGACCATTTTTATTCTCAAATATCACTCAACAATGCAAAAAATTCACACTTCTTCTCCCCTCAAGAATTGCATACGAGATGCCATTCTTGACTAAATAAGTGAAAATCATCCGAATGTTCTATTCACTTCTCTCCATAAAATAAGCACATGATGTCGCCATCTTCATTATAATCGAGCACGTGGAATGAGAAAACAATCGGTGGTAGCCGGTTCACTTGATGAATGAAAGCGTGGAAAAGGCATGAAGCATGTTGATGAGAATGGTCATAATAGAGAAGATTTCTTCTTGGAAGATAAAGCGCATCGACACGCATACTTTTCTTTTCTTTAAGAACGAGGCATGAGCTGTGTCCAAATGTCATAAGAAGATTTCTCTTCCGAAGATAATCTTGAAAGCGCATACATTTCTTTTCTTTGGAGTACGAGGCATGAACTGTTGTGTTCATACGTCATAAGAAGATTTCTCTTCTTTGGAAGATAAAGCGCCTTGAGGCGTACACTTTTCTTTTCTTTAGAGTACGAGGCTGAGGCGATGTGAGCAGTAAGTCATAATCTCTCTTCTCAACTCTCTTAGCAAAACATGTAATCATCACCATTATCATTCAAGAGGCTTTTTGTCGTGACGGTGATGGATATGACCTGATATGATGAATTTGACCACAAGTAAACTAACCCGAACTCGTGACTTAAACTTGCACATGTGTAATAAAGAGCGGTGCCGAGAAATCATGCTCCATTGAATCTCTAAGTACTCTATACTCTTCAACCAACCAACCATCAAGTAATAGGCGTACATCACCTCTTGAAAATCCACAATTGAATGTGACTTTGAGCACTACAACGTAACTCCTTAAAGTGATAGTTATTTTGTGGTGGTATGAGCCCAATTCCCCAAGTGGTAAAAGAAAAGTAAAGACACCCAAAATAACTAGATTTCCAAGTCTTCGTTTATGATAGTAAGCTCGAACAAGGATCATGAAGAATCTTCATCCAACCATCCCGATACCTTGGATACTAAGTACACTCGCCCGTGATAATTCACTTCAACCTCAAATAAATAATATTGAATTAACGCCGTTGTCACATCGATCAGTTAATCGTTCAAATCTAGCCTTCTTTACATTTAAGCGAACTCGATAATGGTTTCATCCGACCATGGTTAAAAGCACATAACCCCATAAAACCATGTAATAACCAAATTGCCATGAAGAAAACCCAAACACACACCCAATTCATGAAGTACACCCTTTTATCCCTTCTTTGAAGCGAAACCGTAGCATCGACATCAAGTAAGATCCAAAATTACACTTTCTCTTCTCCAAGATGGTTCCATCATTACGGGATTTTACAACTCTATAGTTTAAACCGAAAAATAGATTCTTTCGTGGATTTTACAAAACCAAGAATAAACCGTAAGATAGATCCGAAATGCACTTTACTATTACCGGGATGTTTCCATAGTCACGGATTTTACAAGTCTATGATTTAAACCAGAAATAGATTCTTTCGCGGATTTTACAAAATCAAGACAAAACCGTAAACAATGTCGACTTGAATGTGTTATGACAACATTGGTTTCGGTGAATATACATTTTAGGGAACATGCGGTGGTTCATCAGCGGTTCATTATCAATCATCAACAAAATCAACAACCATCCAATAAACACTTTGGTAAACACATCATTCACGCATTCGATCGGCCATTGCAGTGACAAATTGGTGAAGTAAACCCGATATGCCAAACTTGATCATGAAGTAAAATTCCCAGTTTGTTACTTAAACTTGTACTAATCATTGTGAAAAGAAGCGGTGTACCCAATGTACAAAACCTCTTGACATTCTCAATCGAGTGAGACATCAAGTGATAGCTACGTTGTAGGTTAAGCGAGAAAGAATCACAAGCGTAACTAAATAGCCAAGTCTTTATCACCCTCTATAAATGCCCAAACAAGTCATTTTCGCGGAAGGGTAGAAAGAAAGAAGACGAAATAAGTAGACACCCCCGAAAAAACCTCACTTCACATCCAAATAAGAAATACCGTCCAAATAATCCCGTAGACAACATTTTCCAATAAGCACTTCAAGCTGCGACATAATATTCTCCGTGAAAATGTATGCACCAAAATGTCAACTCTCATAACATGACAAATTACAACATCAACTCTCATCATCAACTATCATAACCCAAATCTCATAGTCAATTAACTCTCATCTTCGAACCGCATCAACAACAAGCAACCCATATCATTAAGTCCATAAACTCAAAACGGATCACGAGTCCAAGTCCAATTAAAACTGTTTGTACTGTCATTTCACTACTAAATCAATGATACAGGAAAAGAACCTCGAACTTCCATGAGATAATACCAAAATATCGCTCATTTTCAAAGTTTATCAAAATTATAATATATCCAAAAATGAATTTAGGATAGTCAATTTTGATAGATCATGAAAGCGTGTTCTACCTCAAGCCTAGTCCATAATCTCAACAAGTCAGCCTGTGAGTTATACTTAATTCATTCAGCCCAAATAATCATTCGGCCCATCAAACTCAAATCCAATTCAACTGATGTAAACCCGCAACAAGATGTAACTTAAACAAACGCAATACTCAGATACTCTCGTAGTATCACAAGTAACCATCATTTTACATATCCATTTACATTATATCACAAATTGTAATATTGAAGTGCACATGAAATGATACCAAATGAGATCCCAAAAACTACGAATCGTCAAATAAGAATATATCAACACTTGTAGGTCCAATGAAGCCAAATAACACCATATGTCTGCTCCCATACGCATCATTAAAGCAAATATCCATCACACCATGAGAGAAGTCACGTTGATAGCCCAAGAAGCAGTTCGGCCCACCCATGATATGCTATAGGCCCACGAAATGACATAAAAGGTCCATAACAATTGATGCCCTAAGATAGCGGGTATAAAACACAGCCACTTCACCTCACATTAACCTAATCTCACTACAATTATGTGCAGACAAACACTACTTCACCACTCAAAAATAATCTCAGTCAAACCCTAATCCATACCTCTAAACACAACCCGCCCCCATCTATTCAAATCACCACTTAGACATAATAAATCCGAAACACAAATCCAAGCGGTCACAGAATCACGCTCTATCCATCAATCACTAAGGACCATTAAATGCATATAACACGTTCGCCACAGGAATGGCATGAGTGATTCATTAGACCTTGCCACATGGATGGCTTAGGGTCGAGGTCCTTGATTCGGATTAGCCACAGGGTTGGTAAAGACATGAGGTCAAACCGTACGAACACCTCTTCAGACATGAGTAACCGGTAGGTTTTATTCCCCTTATTTGTTTTGATTATAACGAACAAAAGATATGAACTAACACAATTGTTAAGTTCTTTTCTTTAGTTTCGGATATTGAAATGAAGCTTGGTCTTCGAAAATAATCTGTGATGAAAAGGGTTCTATTAAAAAATATTTACAAGATTTAAAAGAATGGAACCGAATCTGAGATTAGTTCACGTTTGGTCATTTATATTTTTGATGAAGTTGAAATTGAGAATGAGTGAGTAGGACAAGTTTGAGATGTTGTTGGGTTGATAAATTCGTATTTGAAGGAAATGTTTTGGCTTTTGATCAAGTCATTTGGGCAGATTTTTTTTTTTCAATTCGTTTTATGTTGAGCTCTTTGGTCAAATGATGTTTGTAAAAAACAAACTGGGGCACGAGTCGTTATTAGTATAGGTCTTGAGTTGTGGTCGTGGCAAGTTTGTAAGCAAAAGGTCCATTTTATTTATCAGTTAAGCACATGTTGTATTCTTCATTTCTACATCTTCTCTTGACAAGTCGCTACCATTTGTAGTCAATTCGCTAGGCAAGTCGCCAGCCAAGTCGCCACGACTACGTCGCCACGGCTAACTCGCCACGGCTAATGACAAGTCGCTAGCCTTTCGGTTTGACTCAAAAGTCAAACCGTCACCAAGTCGCTATATCATGAAAACACATAAATCGCTAACTTGTCAATACAAGTAGCTACTTAGATTCAATGGATCTGGATGAAAAAAATGTCTAAGTCGCTAGCAAGATGTTTTATGTTTTCCGATGAGTTTTCCGGCTACTTCCCGACCATATTCATGATAAACCCAGAAAATGACATAAACTGCTTCATATTTGACCCAGAAAATGACAGAAACTTGACCACAATGTTAACAGAAGAAATGATACCAAACGTTAAAAACATGAGTAAACTGTTTTGACACTTTTGACCAATAAAGAAGATACAAATCTGATAAACATGTATAAACTGTTTAACAAAAGTATATCAAAAACATATTACCAGCCAAAAATAACACAAAAACAGTTTCCAACATGATCAAGAAACCACATTAAATCAACACAACACAAAAACCTTGCTCTGATGCCAATTGTAGGATCGTTATTTTTAGTGTGTTGATGATTCGGGTGGTCTTGGGAGATCAAAATACATGTTTGCCATTAGAGAGAGAAAGTTAGAGAGTTGGGTGTTTTCTTGGTGAGAGTTACTTCACAAATGTTGAATATTAGATTGAAAGCACCACCCCTTCCATGGATGGAAGGGTATTTATCTCTAAATACACGACCTCTATCGGCACATGGATCGGGCATACGATGGGTAAAGACCCGTCCTTCCTCCACGGTGTTGCTCTAAACTAAACTACGCTACAAACTAACTAATTAACTACTAAATAACGTAACAAACGACATGCCTACGAGCTAACTTATGCTAGACCATAATTGGGGTGACCGACACTTTAACATGGAATTTTCTAATTCTAACAAACCAACGGTCAAAAGACCCATTGGGGTTTTGGTTTGTGTGTATTTGGGTTGGGTTGCTCATCCGATCGTACAAATGAAAAGTGGGGAGAGGCGCGTCATTCTGGGTCACTCATCGGGGGGACGCGTCACCTAGGGGCGACACGATCAAAGGTTGGGTTGGCCATAACGACCGGCCTAGCATTCTAACCTTCTAACCATGAGACTATAAAACAAACTGCTGAAAACATGAAAGTACAGTTGATCTTACGTACGTTCTAATCAACTTAAACATCTAAACACTTTTATTACAATACATTTTAATCATAGTATCTCTAGGCATTGCTTTTTTACTTTTAGCTAACTTATCAAACATGGTCAACTTGGGATGACGTGTAAGTAGTTTTTTGTTGGTAGCATCTATAATTAGATAAAGGATGGGGATCAATTAGAAAGTGACTCAACTCTAAAAAGTCTAAAGTATTCTTATAGCGACACGTGTCTCTCCTGCTTTTTCATCTAAAGGCATTTTCGTAATCTTACGCTCACCTCTTTTTACTCTTTCTTTCTCATATTTGGGTTTCTTCATCTTTCTTATTTATGTCTTACTTATAAACATTACAACCAACACCACCATCAGATCTGTCCTCCTTCATGCAACTCTCATATCGACGATCTCCGGCGATCTTTCGTCACTGTCACCACTGTTGCACCGTCGCCAGCACCATCTCCATCACCATCACCATCACCGTCAACATCAACCGTCATCACGCCGCAACATTACCGTCTCCATATCTACCGTTACACATAACTAACTAACCAATCTTCAAACTAACTAATTAACCGCTTGTTCAGACAAACTAACAGATCTCAAAATCACATCAATCAAATACAGTAACTGAAGATCTGTTACTATCTTACTAGTGTTCAAATCTGATCGATAAAGCGATGGGGAGTTGATCTGATCGATAAAGGGCCGAGGTTGTGAAGAGTTGCGTGCAAGATATATTTTTTCGTCTATGATGTTGTGAAGAGTTCTAGGTTGTGTAAAAGACATAGTAGTGCATGTGTTTTGTCAATTGGGTATGAGAGATGGATATGAGATGGATGAAAGCAAAAAAACATAAAGTTGATTAGTGTTTTGGTTATGTAAACTGGTACTTTGAAAGATAAAGTTGTCTTTTTAATTTCTAGTTAGATTAATGTTCATCAGTTAGTCATGTAGTTCATCAGTTTTCTAACAAAAAAGTATCGTTCATCAATAGAAAATGATGTTCATCAATAAAATGAGTTGTTCATCAGTTCTGTTTAATTTTTTATCAGTTTTATTACAATGTTCATCAATAAAAAATATTTTTCATCATATACTTTGTTCATCAGTTGTTTAAAAAAAATTCACAGTGTTCATCGGTTACATTAGTATGTTCATAAGTTATATTACGTTGTTCATCAGTTTTCCAAATAAAAAAATCACGTTGTTCATCAATTAGGTCACAATCAATCTTGTTCATCAGTTAGTCTTTTTCTCATTAGTTCATTAGTTATTTTTGATATTGTTCATCATTTATTTTTGATAACGTTCATCAGTTATTTTTTATACAGTTCATTAGTTGTTTTTTATAATGTTCAACAATTTTTGAAAAAATAACGTTCATGAGTTATTTTTTTTAACGTTCATCAGTTATTTTTTATATTGTTCATCTGTTTTTTTTATAACATTCATCAGTTATTTTTGAAAACGTTCATCAGTTATTTTTGATAACGTTCATCAGTTATTGTTCATCTTTAACGTACGGTATCTCACTCATATCATGTCAGATTTGAGTGATTCAAATTTCTAGTAAAAAATGGCCAAAAAAAAAATACAATTTTCGTGTTTTAAGTTTTGCAAAATTCGGCCTTTAAACTAGACAAAAAAAAGTGCCGAAAATGCCAAAAATTTCATGAAAATCAACACCCACTTAAAAATTGAAAAAAAAAATGAGATTTATATATCATGATGCATACCAAATTAAAGAGGATTAAATTTAAAAAATTATGGTGAAATCTATTTTTGATAAAAATTTGTCGTTTGAAAGTTATTTATTTGCAGTTTTGAGATGAAATGAAAAAATGTTAAAAGAACCAAAATGGCCCCTAACCGAATTTAATAAGGGGGTGGCAACACAAGCGGTTTGGCATCGGTATGGTACCATACCGTACGGCAACACCGTTGCCAGCCGTGCGGTATGGCTAAATCGGCATGGTGGGCGGCAATTCAAACCGAAGCGGCATGGAGGAGCGGATGTGTTTGTGTTTGAATTTTTTTTTTGAAATTGGACCGTTGCATTCAACATAAAAAAATAAAAAAATAAATAAAAATTCCCCTTCCCTTTATAAATAACACTCCTCACAATTTATTCCAAATCACATTATTTTTACACACAAATCAACTATAACACTCAAAAAATGTCTTCATCATCTCTTCTTCGTCCGATGGCGAATTAATTTTTCGAAGAGTCTTCGAACTCATTTTGTCCACGGTAGTACTCTAGAAACCTATTTCGCTATCGCGATTCCTTCAAGACACCGCTAGCTCAAGCAATACTCGGGGGCATTCTTTGGCCCGCTTTCGTGATAAAGCATTAGAAAATGGATGATTCTCAGTTGTCCTCTACGGACTACTATGCAATATAATACGAGCTTTTGCGTGTATTATACTATGAAATATGATTTTAAAAGACGACGGGATGGCAATATCACCGGTTCATATAATGGATCAGCCGGTAGCGCCAGTTTACGATGACCGTGCACTACAGGAGTTACTAGACGAAGATATCCATAATCGTCTACGATTTGATCTTACAGAGCATTAGGCGGCTCTACACTTAGCATACCTCGATGACTAGTTTAATTTTCTTTTTATTTCAACGGTGATGTAATTTTTTTTACGTATTATGTATTTTTTTTTAATGAAATATTATGTTTTTATTTAATTGTTTAATATAAGTATGAATTAAAAAAAAATAAAAAAAAATAATAAAATAAATGAGTGAGGTATGGAATAACTATTGGCACTAAAAAACTATGGTGAGATATGAGTGAGGTATGAGATTAGGTGGAATAATATTTTTGGTGGGTGGTGAGGTATGGTATAGGACCATTGCCACCCCCCTAAGAAAAAGGGAGGGAATGGGTGCAGAACATTTGTCACATTATGAGTGACTTTCTAGCCTTTTTAATTTTATTTACTTTGTAGAGGGGGGGGGGGGGATGACACCTCATTAGATAAAATTGAGAAAACTAATCTTTAGCAAGCATGCTAATATCTGAAGAATGCTAATACTGTTCTTGTAATTCAAATCAAGATACTTGTGTTGAATGAAATATTGCATATCCTGAACATGAACAAAATTGATCATTATCGTTTTGTTCACTGTTCAAGATTATCGTTTCGCTTTGTTTTCATGAAAGCTGTACACGACTTATAAAGTTTACATTGTTTGTTATAAGAACCTTTTTTATGTTTAATCATTTAGAAGTTTTTGAATAGATATATTTTTTAAATAAATGAACAAGCTGGATTCCATAAAATTGAATTTATAATAGCTTATCCTATCGTAATATATTGTTTGTTAAATGAGAAAGAAACTGACAAACATATATATAACACAAGGAAGTCTAGCAATGGCAATACATAATCTATGAGCATACTTGTGTTATTTGCATTGTAAACAATGGTATCAAAGATCTTGGATCCCCAGTTACGCAATTTTATAATCGTCTTGCACACTATCATGTAACTTGGTTAGAGAGAATTAACAGTCAGTTTCAACAGTTGAGATCCTATCATGATCTGAACCAGCAATTGACCACTTATCAACACTCCCTTGCAAATGTTCTGACACGAAAACTACAAAGAAGATGCAGCAAGATCTTTTGTTCCAATACTTCTTCACGTCCGAAAGCCTGTTAGCCCTGAAATCATGGCCAAACAAATAAAATGAATAAAGGTAGGCCAGTTACCGCATTAGACAAGATCTAAGTTCTAGTGCTGCTAATTATTACTAGAGATGGACTCACTTAGAGGTGTAGGTCCAGCAATGCGTTAACCATTCGCTTTGGCTGGGAAGTTGCGGATGAAAGCTTGTAGAGGAGTTTAGTTGAGTCTTCAACTACTTGTAAAAAAACTTACCCATAACTCAGGTGTCTCGGTCATGATTAAACCAAAACTGAACAATAATAACCATATCAAAGTCAATTCAAACAAGTTTACTGTACAAAGAAACTATTGATATGCCGTAAATGGAAGTGAAGATAATCATTAGGTTGGGTACGTACCAGCTCAAAAACTCAAGAAACACATTTGGTTGCTTGCCAAATTCAAATCTCTTATTTATAAAACGTACACCATATTAGTGCATCCTTGACTATGCATGCTGCATAAGCTCTGCCTCATTCAAAATAGCACAAACTCACTTTCTCTTCGACTTCAATCAATTCTAGAATTAGAAAAGATGTCAGTACATTGAATCATTATTCTAATTAATGTTTATTGTTGTTATCATTAAGTAAGGTGAACTTAATGTAATAGTCAACAACTTACAAAGCTCTAAAGCTAAAAAACGTCTGATGATGCAGCTCCAAAATGAACGCTTAGCCTTGATATATACAACTCCTCTCCTACGTAATTCACTTCTTTATACATTGACTGCAATAGTAGATAGGAGTTTGTAGTTTATACATGATTGGCAAACCAAATTTATTAGAATATATTAACTTCAAATTGGATTTTGCAAATCAGATATTGTCTGAATATATAAAATTCAAGAAACATAAACCATATAACATCCACGTTCTGTATGCACTGGTATCAACATTCGATGATAACCTCCCACTGACTTGAGGTTTGACATTAAAAAGGTTTTTATGACCTCGTTTGTTTCAGTTTTAAACTATACAATCAAAATCCTTGTTAATCATTAGTTTTGGAAATTGAAAAATAAACTGCTGTAATGAAATGGACGAAAAGCTTATTAGTTACTTATAGAATATACACGAAAACTATACAATCACACCTTCATATTATGTTTGTGATTCCCCGTCTATTTCGATGCAAGGGATATGGGAGATTTGGGGCCAGTAGGAGCCTCCTCTACTGCATCTTTCTTTCAGATCTGGACATCCCCATATATTCAAACTCAAAAGTGAATGCAACAACGCTACTGGTAGTTCTTTCAAATTTGGGCATAAACTTATACGCAAACTCAAAAGTGAAGGCAACAACGTTTCTGGTAGATCTTTTATCTTTGGGCAGCAGATAATGTAGAGATGTTGGAGGGAGGTGAGGTGTTGGAGTCCCTCTGAAACTGTTTCCAAATTGTCAAATCTCATTGTAAGAGAAGTAAGAGAAGAAGGAATATGAAGATGAGACAATTCACTCCAATTAGTCGCTGCTTCTCTTTCACCGTATAAGGTTAGTTTAACTAGTGTGGTTGGAAACTTCTGTGGGCCCCATTCTGAGATGGGCTTCTTCAACAGCCCAGTTATAAGTACACGCAAGTTGGGAGGCCAGTTGCAACATCCATATCTGGACAATCCGATATATCCAGATCAGTTAACGAGGTCTGCAATTGAAGGTCTGCAAATAATGACTCCGCCGTACTTTGACATTTCCATATTCTCAATCTGGTGAGGTGAATGAAGTTACCCCCAAAATCAATGATCGATGCCACATTTGGATGACTCCATATTTCTACAGATTCAAGCATTGGCATGCTTTTGCTGTTGATACGTAACCTATTCTTCTCTCGTCTTTCTCCCAACTCCTCCTTTAACAATAGTTTATTACAATTGCTGTCAAACTTAACTGACTTGAGCCTCTGCCCTCCTCCCGTTGAGAAAGACACACATGCAATTGAATGACAACCACTGATTTCCAACGTCTCAATGTTGTTTGGACAACTCAAATGCTTGAAATTTTTACAATCAGATATCTCTAACGACCTAAGAGATGTTAGAATGTTGCTCCCATAATGATACTCCTCATCTTTCTCCCCTAAACTCATCAAATTTTTACAATAACTTACTTTCAACTTCCTTAAATTCACAAAAACCTTACTACTTGCCTCTGTGTTTGATTCCCAAAAGTATCTTATTTCATTACACGATCCGACTTTCAATTCTTCAACTACCTTAAGATCCAATATAACACCTCCCCACACCTCATTAGTAAGCCCTGAAATAGATGCTATCATCAAATTGGTGATTGATGGAGCTGCATGCACCAGACTTCTCAACAAACCAGCATGACATATATCTAAAACCAAATCCCTCAATGAAAGTAGTGGTGCTTTACTTGAGACTTTAACCAAATTTGGACAACTTTTAATACAAAGCTCCTGAAGGCTTGGAAACACAGAATCTCCTTCATGTGAGAATTCAACCAAATTAGGACAATATTCCATACGGAGCTTTTGAAGGCGTGGAAACACAGAATCTCCAACCCCACTTCTACAATTGGTTGACCATACCTCCCACCCCCGCATACCATAAAACTGTAGTATTTCAAGTGAAGGAAATGCAACACCAGTCCCAAGAAACTCTAAACCCACATCTTTCACATCATCCATGTCTTGGATATATAACTCCTTGAGTGACGGTAGTTGCCCGAGTGGTGGTACAGAAGTACACTTTTTACAGCCACGTATAGACACACTAGCCAACCGGTGAAACGAGGGATCCCCAACCCATTTTGGAAACTCTAAACCCAGATAGTTCACAATGCCTAGCCTCTTCAAACAATCATTATATGGCTTCAATGCACCAAGGACATCTTTTTCAGTTGTCTCCTTTCGGGAAGCATCTGATACGTCGCTCCATTCCACCTCTAACTCAGTAAGTCTCTTTTGTGATAAATCTGCTTCTCGTGCTTCCATTGCGTTTTTTACTTTTTCCAAGCCCTCTATGGAAACTTTCCCACGAAGATTCTCCAAATCTTTAAGTTGGGTTATCGGAAAGTCATTTTCTCCTCCAATAATGATTTTTGAAAGAGTTTGTAGGCTTTTCAACTTAGCAACCCCTAATGGCAAGTCTTTTAACTGAGGAGTATCTCTAACGTCTAAATGCCGCAAATTCTTTAACTTTAAGAAGCTGTTAGGTAAACTAGTTAACCTAGAACACCCAAAAACAATTAAGGTCTCTAAATTATAGAGATCACAAACATTTTCAGGTAAATGTTTGATGTTAGTTCGAGATAAATTGAGATACCGCAAGTGCTTCAAACTACCAATCGACTCTGGTACCTCACTTATCTCATAACCACTCAAACTTATTACTCTTATCAATGGTAGCTGGGGAAGTAAGTCAACTAGAACCTTATTCGACAAGTTGTAATTTCGCCACCTTACGTTCATCCCAGCAGACAAGAATGTTCTCAAACCTTTAGCACCTTCAAATACCTCAAACTTCTTGTAAGCTACATATTGCTCAGAAACAAATGACATATGACGACACTTATCCAAAGCTTGTTTCCTAACATTCTTTCCCAATTCCTTCTCTAACCTAAAATAGAAATCTCCAGCAACAGAGGTGGCCAAATCATTCATCAGATCATGCATAACAAACAAAGACTCATTAGGTGAGTGTTGAAAGAATGACCGTGATAACAACTCATCAAAGCATTCATTACCCAAGCGTTCTACAGTTGACTTTCTTGGACGTATTTGGTGCAAAAATCCTTCCGCCATCCAGAGCAGAACTAAATCCTGCTTGTCAAACGCATAGTCTTTTGGGAACAAGGAGCAATATGCAAAGAGCTGCTTTAAGTAGGCAGGGAGTTCACGGTAGCTTAGTCTAAGAGCCGGAATAATCTTGCCTTCCTCTTTTAAGCTCCATATCTCACTGTCCTCTATTTCCTTCCATTCTTCTTCATCTTCTTTTGTCCTCAATAGCCTTCCAAGTGCTATTAAAGCCAAAGGCAAACCATCACACTTTCTGACAATGCCTTCACCAGGTGCTTTAAGTCTCGGATGTGAATCAAAGTTATTTTCACCCAATGCGTGTTGAGCAAATAAACACATGGCATCCTCGTGTGAGAGACTTTGCAAATGGTTTAATTTACCACACCCCAATTCTCTAAGCAACTTCTCCTTCCTAGTTGTCAAGATTATTTTACTTCCGGGAGCACATGCTTTCAAAGGGGCCACTAGTGATTCCCAATCATCACTATTTTCACTCCAGACATCATCCAACACTAATAGAAACAATTTATTTCTAAGTCGATCTCTAAGAGCTACCTGTAGGAGATTTAGATCTTCAAATTCTTTCTTTTCCCCGGTCACAGACTGAAAAATAATCTTGCTCATACTGAATGTGTCCCACTCATCAGACACACACACCCACGCCTTAAGTTTAAAGTGATCATTCACTTGCTCATCGTCATACAATAATTTAGCTAGAGTGGTTTTACCCACACCACCCATACCAACTATGGGCATGATGCTAAAGTTTTTATTACATGGTTCATCCGCCAATAGCTTTTGAACCAACACATCCTTATCACTTTGTCGCCCAACAATACTAGATGCATCTACCAACGAGGTCTGGGATTGTCTATTTTTATCTTTTGGCCTATCATCCTTTACTTCTAAACTTCCACTCTTCACCGTTAAACCAAGAGATTCTTTTTCCTTTTCTAGATCTAGTAACTTGTTGGTGATATTATCTATCTTAGGATACAGCCTAGTACTTAGACAGAAGTTTGTGCAACAAGCTGGAATGAGCTTTCTTATCTTGCTGGTGCTGGCTCTGGATTGGTCGGTCAACTCCTTATGCATAGCCTCGGTTGCCAAGCCATCAAGTATGTCATCTATCTCATAAGCCAGATGCTGGAGATCATTGAGCCATACTTGAACAGCTTCATTAGTTATTTCTTTATCCGAAGCATCGTTGAGCAGTGCTTGGATCCTGGACAAAGTCCTCCCTAGTTTCTTCAGCTCAGAATGAATTCCCTTTGCACGAACAACTTGCTTCACGGCTTCATTGGCCAGCTTCTGAAAAACGGCTTCAATAAGGGTAGAAGCAATGACTTCAGCCATTTTTTTTGTAGTGATTACAGTAAACTGGGAGCTTTTTAAATCTGAATAATGGTAGGTATATGTGAATTGAATGAGCTAGAAGAAAAACATAGATCTTGACTTAAAATCAAAAAGGAATTCGAAGATGGTCCACCAATATCACCCAGCATTATTGCCACTTTAAAATGAATGGTAAGAATGCAATAGCTACAAAGTGGGTGGACCTCACAAATAATGTTAGCAATTATGAGATCACCCAACAGTAAACATGCAGTTATTGGGAATTTTTTAAAAATATTTTTTTCAGGACAATTCATGTATTATAAACATCCCATTGAAGTTTTCCACCAACAATGTGCAAGCAGTTGTAGAATGCATGGTAAGGAACACAATTTAGCTGACATTGGTCGACGTTTGATTATCATAATACCTTCTGTTAAACAAATCCAACTAGCTAATAATAACGGCTGCTCAGGATGTATCATGTTCTATCCAAGAGGAAGTGTTCAATGTTCAATGTCACCTACTAGGTGTTAAAGGTGTTATTAACTGAGAATAAAGGTAGGTGTTATTAACTGAGAATCAATGTCTCGAATCTCTGTTCAGAAGGCTCATAACAACCATATATGTACAACATGTTAAAGGTAGAATAATGATGCCCATGCTAGTCATCGGGCAGACCAAGAATAAGCGTGGGCTCAATATACAAAAGAATAATGATGGGCAATCATATAAATACTATCCACTAACAGCCCCCGCATTGGAGCGGAGATGGTGAACGCTCAGTGGAGCGAAACTCATCAAATAAAGCGCAGGCAAGCGCTGGTGAAGATGTCAGCATCGATAGCGAGGCGGGCGTGAAGCACACGAATACGTCCAGTAGCAACCAAATCACGTACAAAGTGGATGTCAATCTCGATATGCTTCAATGAAAGTTTACTTTTCTCTTTTCTCTCTCCTCTAACAACTTTCCCGCCACATTTCCACCATCAAAATTCTGCGTTTTCTCTTAGATCTTGATCAATTTCGTATACATTTCTAAAATCCAATTCAATAATTAGATTCAGCATTCAATTCCGCATAACATGATATAATTTTCCCCAAAATTCATCGTGTAATTGAGTTGGTTTGTTTTGGCGCAAAAATTCAAAATCAACCAAATAATCAATGTTTTTTTGATAATTGTATAGTTAATTGAGTTTCTGTATAGTTTTATCATGTCGAATAAGAAGAAATCACTCAAAAGACAAGTTAGGGTTCCGCTGAAGTATAATGATCATGTGATGGGAAATTTAAGTCAAAAACGCAAGGAAAATAGTATTGAGATAACAGAGGATGGTAATGGAATCGAATGCGGGGAAAAGGAATTTCTTGAGGTACAAATTGGGAATCGGGAAGGTGAGAAAAGTGGAGATAGTATGATGAAGAGGAGTGGTATAGAGTGTCTTGAAGGTGTTTGTGTAAAGGAGAAGGTGGACATTTTGGGGAATAAAGCACAATCTGAGGAGAAGAATATGGATACAGTTGAAGAAGTTGTTCAACACAATGATGTAAGTGATTCTGCACTTTCTAATCAAACTCAAACTATTAGTCCTGATAATATGCATTGTAATGATACTGTGAGTAGTGATAGGGATAATAGTAATGAAGTTAGAGTTGAGCAGAAACACTCTTATGCTAAGATGGTCAAAAAAGATGTGCCTATCATCAATAAGGAATTGGTATACATTGCCCCAGTGTGAACAAGGAAGGTGAGGAGGCTGTTGTTTTGATGAGGAAATTGTTCAAAAGGAAGTATTAAATGGCAACATACTATCTGTGGATACTTTGTGGGTCAAAATATGAGCATTCATGAACTTAGATATCATATTAGGAGGATGTGGAGTAGATTTGGCCTTAAGGAAGTAACAGAAAATGGTAATGGCATGAACTTGTTTAAGTTCAGGGATGAAAATGGCATGAATCAAGTATTGAGTCAAGGACCTTGGATGGTAAGCAGTAGGCCCCTGATTGTTCAAAAATGGAATCCAGACATTGGTATGCAGAAAATAGAACCAACAAAGCTTCCAGTTTGGGTAAAACTTTTGAAAATTCCAATGGAAGCATGGAGTGTGGAAGGGATTAGTGCAATTGCAAGTAGCCTAGGAGTACCAAAGGTTATGGATCAAGCTACTGCTAGTATGTGTCAGTTGGGTGTGGGTAAAACAAATTATGCAAGGGTGTTAGTTGAAATGGATGCAGTAAAGGAATTGAAGTCAACTGTTAAAATTGAGTATATTGACAGCAACAAAAATGTTAGAGGTCAAAGGAAGTACAAGTGGAATATGATTGGGAACCCGAAAGATGTAATCATTGTAAAGTGTTTGGGCATATGTTTAGCAAATGTAATGTTAGGCCTAGGACCAAGAGAATTAAGAGAAAAGTCTGCAATGAGAAACAAGAATTGAAGCGAAAAATGACAACTCTTGATGAGTTTGTGAATGTGCGAGTAAGAGAAGGAATGTGATGCAAAAGAAGAATAATTGGCAAAATAGGAGATTTGGTCCTCAAATTCAAAGACACGAGTATAAGAAGAGGGATATGGATAATGGAAAAGGAAAAGAAAAGATGTCAGATGAGTCTACCATTAACAAGGAACAGAATGTTAGGAAAAGAGTAGATCAGACAAGTAGTTCTAGTGCTGGTATGAATAGATTTGAGATGTTGAATAATATGGCAGAGGAGGAAGCTAGAGAGTTGAGAATTATGAAAGATAGAATGGTGGTGGATAAGTACCTAAACAAGAAAATCTGACCTACTGCAATCGAACTTAAGAGTTGGACAAAGGATATGGAGGAATATTTTAAGAGACAATGGGAAGTTGATAGACTAAAAGAACAGGAAAATAATAAAGAGAATGTGGAGGAAGTATTGGAAGGGATGAATGAGATGGCTCAAACAATGGCAAATGAAAATGTCATTGGTTTGAGAAACAATATTTGAATTAAGGATTGAGGTATGCACGATGTTTCTATACAAGTGTTTAAATGGATTTTAAACTTGCAACATGGAACATTAGGAGCATGAATAAAGGAATAAAACAAAAAGAAATTAGGAAGTTAATCATGGAGGAAAGAATTCAGGTGTGTGCAGTTTTGGAGACACATGTTAAGCCTCAAAAACTTCCAAAAGTTTGTGAGAACACTTTTGGGAATTGGAATTGGATATCAAATGTTTGTCATAGTCAGAATGGGTGCAGAATATTAGTTAGTTGGGACAGAAATATGGTTGATTTGATGGTGGTTAATTCATCCAAACAGGCAATATTCTGTATGATTGAAATCCTGGCTAACAAAACTAAATTTTTTTGCACTTTTGTCTATGCTGCAAATACAGGTAAAGAAAGAAAAGAGTTATGGAAAAACCTTGTTAGAGATAAGAGAATGACCGGTGGATGACCATGGTTAATTATTGGTGATTTTAATGTTACATCAAGACTATGGAGCACTCTGTTTGGAGGGTCTGTGATTACTAGTGACATGCAAGATTGTATAGATGTATAAACAAGTGTGGAGTTAGAGGATTTATGCAAGACCGGAGTTTTTATACTTGGATAAAGTCTCCATCAAAGCCGAGACAAGTATTCTCAAAAGCTTGATAGAGTTATGATAAATGAAGTTTTTATGAATCATTTCCCTATGGCTAGTGCAATTTTTATGCCATATATGGTATCTGATCACAGCCCTGTGGTGGTTCAAATTCCTACAAATGTTCCTATTAAGAGGAAGCCATTTAGATTTGCCAACTTTATAGCAGACAATGAAGATTTTATTCCCATAGTGACAAGGGAATGGAGTTGTAATGTTCAGGGATTTAGAATGTATAAATTGGTGCAAAAAATGAAGAATTTGAAAAAACACTGAGGAAGTTGAGTTGGAGGAATGGAAACTTACATGAAAGAGTTGAAGAGTGTAGGGAAAAATTGAAGAATGCTCAGTGCCAAATTGATGATAATCCTTATTGTTCTCGATTAAAATGCAGGAAAGCATAGCCTCAAGAACTATAATGAAGTCATTGATGAAGAGGAAAATTCTTATTTCAAAAGGCTAAAGTAGAGTGGATGTGCAAAGGTGATAGGAATAACAAGTTCTTTCATAAAATCATCAAAAGTAGAAAACAAGCTAATAAGATTGTGAGTATTATGAATGATGATGGTATGATGTTGGATGGAGAAGCAATGGAGAATCAGTTTGTAAATCATTTCAAAGCATTCCTTGGTACTTCAAATACAAACATGGAGTGGAATATGGAAGGGGTATTTAGTACTACCCTTAACTCTACAGAAGCCAATGAAATGGTGAAGGATGTTACTGATGCTGAAATTAAAGAGGCTATGTTTGACATTAATGATAACAAAGCTCCTGGTCCTGATGGTTACACTTCAACTTTCTATAAAAAAGCATGGTCAATTGTAGGTGGTGATGTATGCTTGGCAATCAAAGAGTTCTTTCAAACTGGGAAGCTGTTGGGTGAAATGAATGCTACTCTAGTGTCTTTGGTCCCTAAAGTGCCTCACCCAAGTAAAGTTAATGAGTTTAGACCAATTGCATGTTGCAATGTGGTTTATAAATGTATAAGCAAAATTCTCACAAATAGGATAAAAGATGGTCTGAAGAAGCTGGTTGATTTGAATCAAAGTGCTTTCATACAAGGTAGGCTGATTCAAGATAACATTCTTATTACACAAGAGCTCCTCAAAGGCTATGATAGGAAGAGTGGTCCAAAAAGGTGTTGCTTAAAGATTGACATTGCAAAAGCTTATGATACGATGGAATGGAATTTCTTGAAAGAGGCTCGATTCGAGTTTGGCTTTCATAGTAAGATGATCCGATGGATTATGACATGTGTCACAACCGCAAAGTTTACTTGTGTGTGAATGGAGAAAGAAAAGGCTATTTCAACGTGGAAGAGGGCTAAGACAAGGGACCCAATCTCTCCATACCTTTTACTCGGTCATGGAAGTATTCACCCTTATGATGAAAAAGAATGCTCAACTGGATGGGTTTAAGTATCATACAGGTTGCAAAGAACCGAAATTGACTCATTTGTGTTTTCTTGATGATTTCTTGGTCCTCTGTCATCGATGTGAATTCAATCGAATTGTCAAAACACACTTATCGAATTTAGCAAAGCTTCTGGCCTATTACCAAACATGAGTAAAAGTACAGTCTTCTTTGGTAATGTGGGAAATGTTGAAATGGAGAGGATTCTTGGAGTTCTTCCTTTCAGTGTGGGCAAGCTACCAGTTAAATATTTGGGAGTTCCTCTTGTCACCAAAAGAATTGGTAGTAATGAATGCAAGCAGCTCATTGATAAGGTTAAAAATAGGGTGAATGATTGGAAAAACAAGTATTTGTCTTATGCAGGTAGACTTCAATTGATTGCTTCAATTCTTACATCAATGCATGTATCTTGGGTCATTGTGTTCCTTCTTCCTAAATCACCATACATGATATTGATAAAGTGTTGAAAGGATTCTTATGGTGTAAAGGTGAATTGAAAAAGGTCAAGCAAAAGTGGCATGGAAAGTTGTATGTTCTCCAAAAGTCAAGGTGGGCTAGGATTGAGGAAATTGGATACATGGAATGAAGCTTTAATGATAAAAATCATGGAATATAGCAAATAGGAAAGACTCTCTATGGGTTAAATGGGTTAATGTTTTCAAGTTAAAAGGTAGGAACATATGGGAGATTCAAAAGATAAAAAGACAGTTGTATGTGGAAGTTTTATTGGACCCGAGAGACAAAATAAAAACAGTGGTTTGGAAGGTTTTGGGAGATGGTAAAAGTACTAATATTTGGCATGATCAATGGTGTAATGTTGGAACTTTAAATAATGTTGTGACTAGAAGGGATGTGTATGATGCTAGACTCAAAGATAATATGGTCATAAGTGAGATGGTAGTGGATGATAGGTGGAATTGGCGGAGGAATGGTTGGATGTTTTCCTATATTGAATGATATTCTGCACCTCAATTAAATAATAGTACTACCGATAAGACTTTATGGAAGGACAGAAATGGTAATTTTGTAGATTTTTCAACCAAACTAGCATGGGAGGAATTAAGCCAGCAAAATGCTATAGTTGATTGGTACAAGGTGGTTTGGTTCTCACAAGGTAATCCCAGATTTGCTTTTGTCCTTTGGATGGCTTTAAGGGGAAAGCTGCAGACTCAAGATAGGATTATGGTTTGGAATGGTAACATTGATATGAGATGTTCTTTATGCAATAAGGTAAATGATTCTCATAAGCACTTGTTTTTGAATGTGATTTCTCCAATGTAGTATGGAATGAGATGAAAAGAAAGATGGAGGATGCAAGTATGCCTAATATATGGGAGAATGTGATTGAATACTATGTTAATGGCCCTTGCAACAACTCCATTGGAAGTGTTTTAAAAGGATAATCCTTGCTACCACTTGTATACTATATATGGAAGGAAAGGAACTCAAGATTATTCACTGGTGAAAAACAAAATGCACAAACAGTTCTGAGAACTATCATGGACAATATAAGACTGCAGTTGCTTGGATTAAAAGTTAAACAGTCTGCAAATATAGACAAAGTGGCTAAAAGTTGGATGGTGGTAATGAATGTATGCTGATCTTCACTTTAGAAGATATATCTGTTCTATTTTGAGAATAAAGGAGGTCCTGCATAAAGGATTTTCTAATGGCAGTGTCTTTCTCTCTATATGCAGACCATAACAGTGATGTGAGACCTTAGTAGGATCCATCACTGTGAAGGGTATATGGTTGGGGCGGCAAATGTATGTTGAGTGGAATAGCGAGGAGTGAAAGATGATCCTGCTTGGTCCACTCAATACATTGGCATAGGAGGTTTGGTTGGTCATCATTGAGGGAGTGTGTTCCTAGGCGGTTAAGCCTTTCATAGAAGGAAATGTAGACTGTTCTAGTAGAGCCCCCAATGGATGGGTTCTGGGTTCCTAGTGAAGCCACACTCCTTTTTCGTCCATTCTATTGTGGTTGTTGGTTGAATGGTTTGGATGGAATGGTGATGTGGAAATGTAGCTAGATGGTAGGTGCAAAAGAGGATGAATTAAGAAGACAATTGGCATGGTTCACACTATAGTGCAATTGTGTTTCTCTGAATATTAGATTTTGGTTGAAGCGAGAGCATTCTTAGTTTGATGTGTATTCAGTTTTGTATCTGTGTTTTTCTGGATGGGTAATGTCCATTCCAGTTTTTGTATTCTTGTAATTTGTTTGGTTTCATTAATATAATTCTCCTCTTTGCACCAAAAAAAAAAAAAAAAATCTCGATATGCTTCGTGCGTTGATGTTGCACGGGATTAGATGAGAGATAAACGGCACTGACATTATCACAATATACAATCGTAGCTGTTGAAAGTGGTATATGTAGCTCACGTAGTAAATTGCGTGTCCAGCAGGTCTCAGCTACCGCATTGGCAACACCTCGATATTCAGCTTCAGCACTTGACCTAGAAATGGTAGCCTGACGCTTAGAAGACCAGGATAACAGATTGTTGCCAAGAAATACACAATATCCAGAGGTAGATCGACGTGTAACCGGACACCCAGCCCAATCGGCATCCGAATATGCAACTAACGATGAGGTCGATGATGAATACAACTGTAAACCATAGGAAAGGGTTCCGCGAACATAACGAAGAACCCGCTTGAGGGCAGCAAAATGGGGCTCCCGAGGATCATGCATGAAGAGACAAATCTGTTGAACGGCATAAGAGATGTCCGGCCTAGTAAAAGTAAGATACTGTAGTGCACCGGCAAGACTGCGATATAATGTAGGGTCAGTAACAGGATCACCATCAGCAACAATCTTGGAACCCGTGTCAACAGGAGTACGACACGGATTGCAAGTAAGCATGCCAGCACGCTATAGAACCTCAGTAGCATACTTTTGTTGTGACAAAAACATGCCTGAAGAAGTACGAGTCACAGATATTCCCAAAAAATAATTAAGGGGGCCAAGATCCGTCATGGAGAACTCCGTGTGCAAAGAAGTAATGATCTGCTGCAAAAGTGCTGTAGAAGATGCAGTCAAGACAATATCATCAACATATAATAGTAAATATGCTGTATCGGTTCCCTGACGATAAATGAATAGCGATGAGTCACAACGGCTATGCTGAAACCCAACCCGAGTAGCATATGCATCAAACCTCTGAAACCAAGCTCGAGGGGCTTGTTTAAGCCCATAAAGAGATCGCTGCAAGAGACAAACATGATCGGGATGATCCGGATCTCGAAAACCAGGTGGTTGATACATATAAACTGTCTCTGACAATGAACCATGCAAAAAAGCATTCTTGACATCCAGCTGATGAACAGGCCAGTGTCGAGAAATAGCAAGACTGAGTACCGTGCGAATAGTGGCTGGTTTAACAACCGGGCTGAAGGTCTCATCAACATCAATACCTGCAAGTTGAGTACTGCCATTCGCAACAAGGCGTGCCTTGTAGCGATTAAGACTACCATCTGCATTAAGTTTGTGTCTAAAAAGCCACATGGAACGAACAATGTTCGCGTCCAGTGGTCGAGGCACAAGAATCCAAGCATTATTTTTAATCATAGCATTATATTCATCTAGCATAGCATGTAACCAATTGGGATCACGAAACGCATGGGTGTACGTTTTAGGGAGAGGAGAAAAGGTAGACACGTTGAAGGTGAATCGTTGTGTAGGACGATTAGAACCAACACGATAGCGGGTGACCATGGGGTGAGTTGACGTGGGATTAGGGTGTGTTTGTGATGTCGAAGGGAGAGTGGCAATGGATGGGTGGTCGGTGGGAGTGGGAGTGGGTTGTTGAGATATGGTTGTGGGCGACCCGGTCTGGGATTGAGCTTGTGTGTGTGTATGGGTGATGGGTGTGTTTTGGTAAGCTGTTTAACAGGGAGAAGAAGGGCTAGTATCAGGCGTGGGAAGTGTCTGAGGGGTAGTAATGGGTGGATGTGTGGTAAAGTTTTTGGTAAGAAGTTGTTGTTGAATGATGTTTGGAGGTGTATCAAGGAAGGTGTAGGGGGGCGAAGTGTTTGGTGTCATAGAGCCGTACGGGAATTGGGACTCATCAAAGGTGACATGGCGAGATAGAATGATTTTGTTTGTGTTCAGGTCAAGACATCGATACCCTCGGTGGTTTGTAGGATACCCAAGGAAGATGCAAGGCGTGGAACGGGGTCCAAGTTTGTGGTTGGTGTCTATGTGAGGGTAACAAAGGCAACCGAATACTCGAAGGTCGGCATAGTTGGGGGTGGTTTTGTAAAGTTGAGTGTGTGGGATCTCATGGTGTATGGCAGTGGAAGGCAAGATGTTTAAGAGATGAGCCGCCATGTGAAGAGCTTCAACCCAGAAAGTAGGTGGAAGATGGGCTTGAAATAGGAGGGTGCGTATGAGATTGTTGATGGTGCGGATCATCCGTTCGGATTTACCATTCGTTGAGAGGTTCTCGGGCACGAAGTGGATGGTTATGCCATTTGAAGAAAATAATTTGTGTAGGTCATTGTTGTCAAATTCACCACCATGATCACATTGCAACGATTTTATATCACAATTAAACTGGTTTTTAACAAATGCACGAAAATGAACAAATTTAGACAACATATCAGACTTGTTGCGAAGAGGGTACACCCATAAGTATTGAGAAAAATGATCCAAAAACAAAACATAGTATTTAATGCCCGTAACGCTCGCAAGCGGAGAAGTCCATAAATCAGAATGAATAACATCAAACGGTGAAGTAACATTAGTTTCCGAAGGCGAAAAAGGAAGTCTCACATGCTTGCCAAGCTGACAAGCATGACAAAGCACGGGAGACTTTGTCTTATTACACGAAATAAAATTACTGGATACTAATCTACGTAACACGTCACTTCCTGGATGACCAAGTCGTTGGTGCCACGTGTCTTGACTAACAAGAAAAGCTTGAGGAGGAGCTGGGGCAGTAACAGGGTAGAGGTCCCCGGTGCTATCACATCTGAGGAGGATTTGGCGTGTCCAATAGTCCTTCACAGAAAAACCGAACTCGTCAAACTCAATTGTACATTTATTATCACGAACAAATTGACGGACAGATATAAGGTTTTTAACGATGTTAGGAGTAATTAGAACATTATTTAAACGGAGCGTACGAAAAGGAGTGGTGATCATGCTATGGCCCGTGTTGGTGACGGGGATGGTTTTCCCATCACCAACAAGAACAGATGGATATAAACTAGAATTAAAAACAGTACTAAGATTATCCGCAGAGGAATTGAGGTGAGATGACGCACCAGTGTCCATGTTCCAATTGGTAGTAGCCGGGTCTTGAAGACTCATCGTGTTGAATGCCTGAGGTAGAAGAGTCTCCTGACCATAACCTGCCTGAGCAATAAACGCCTGCTGCTGCTGGGGGTGAGAAGCGTGGGCTGCTGACCTGAAACATGCGCAAAACCAGGTGGACCGGGCCTATTACCTGATTGTGTTGGCGGCAATGAAGTCCCACGTGGCTGTCCCAGAGTATTACCAATGCCATATTGGGCCAACAATAACTGTTGGGCCTGAATAAGTGCCAAAAGTTGTTTATTGCCTAGCCCATTAACTGAACCCAAAGTATTACTGCCAAAATGTGGTGTAGAAGCATTCCCAGAGATACTATTACTTGCATTCCTACGTGCATTATGGGAAACATTATTGTGGTTCCCGCGATTCATCCCATAATTTGTGGTCCCACGTTCATGAACAAAGCGACACGACTGTCCTCGAAAACAAACACCTCGTGAGAAGTCTCGACAGACCTGAGGGTTGGTGCCACTATTACGCGAGGGTTGTCCTCGGTTGTTATTTGTCTCGGCCAAAAGAACCAGAGGTGCCGAGGATGAGGTGTTTGTGAGCAATGGTTGCGGGCGTGAATTGAGACGCATCTCCTCGGTGATCACCATAGAGCGCATGGTGTCGAGATCCGGGAAGGGATCTTTGTGGGCAATGATTGTGGCGAGGTTTGCATATTTTTCACTTAAGCCATTGATGGCGTAAGTGACAACGTCGTCATCAGACATGGACGACTCAAGATCATTTAACAAGGTAACGATCGATTCAATCTTGCGGAAGTATGCATCAGCTGTGAGGTCCCCCATCTGTATTACACGAAGTTCGCCTTTTAAAGCTACTGTACGTGTTCGCTTATTGTCGAGAAATAACTTTTCAACCTGGTCCTAAGCATCTTTGGCTGTTTTGGGATTGATTTTGATCAACCGGGCTTGAAGGGTGGGAGATAAGGTGAGAAGTATCCAAGACTTGACAATGGAGTCGGCAATCTTCCATTCGTCGGTTGGTTGCGATGTATTAGAAGGGGTGGCAGCCACACTGTCTTCTTTGATGTGTTTTAGGACACCGAAGTTTTCACAGTGTATTTTGAAGAAGTAGCACCATGATGAGTAGTTCAACTCATCAATGTTTAGTTTGACCGGGACAACGGAGTTAAGGTTGTTAACAGCGTATAGTTTCTCGATGAGGGTGAGGGTGAGGGTGGGAGGCTGTGGTGGTGGCGTGGAGTTCGTCATGACAGTGAATAGGTGATATAGGGTTTGCTTTGGAGGTGACTGTTAAGTCGTTTGAAGCTGTGTTAAAGCTGTGTTAAGTCGTTTGGAGGTGACTGTTAAGCTAGATATGGAGCAGCTGTGTTAGGCCTGATACCATGTTAAAGGTGTTATTAACTGAGAATAAAGGTAGGTGTTATTAACTGAGAATCAATGTCTCGAATCTCTGTTCAGAATGCTCATAACAACCATATATGTACAACATGTTAAAGGTAGAATAATGATGCCCATGCTAGTCATCGGGCAGACCAAGAATAAGCGTGGGCTCAATATACAAAAAGAATAATGATGGGCAATCATATAAAATACTATCCACTAACAGTAGGTATGAACTCAAATGCCACACCTTAGTGGTTAGTCATAAAGCAACGTGTATCTAATGTTTGGACATACGAAGTATACCTCAAGTTTCTTTTTGAATTTAATATAGGCTAACAATAGTAATCATTTTATTGATTTACATATGATCCTTTATTTGTTTATAAGTTTACATTAGTAGTAGGAAATGTCATATTCACTTGATTGAGATGTTTCAATAAGCAATCCAAAACAATCCATATATAATTGATTTACCGCAAGCTTTTAACCATAAGATAATAAAATTTCTAAGGAATATTGGAATTAACAACTAGGACCAATCAGAACAACATTGGCTTATTACTAAGTACCAAACCAATCAGAACAACATTGGCTTGTATCATATCAAATTAATTTGTTTAGAAACTGAATAATGCAACAATTTTTTTTGTTGCTCACCTTGACCATTGCGACTCCATCTGACATCGATTTATAAGAATAGATAACAAATTAATTTTATATTAAAGGGGTGTAATAAGTTGGGTAAAGAAGATGTTATTTTAAAGGGGTGATGTTTAAAAATAGAGTGAATATATGAAATTAGTATGTGGGGTAAATTATTCACAAGTATTCAGATGACATGGGAGTAGGGAGCAAGGTGGATCGAAAACCGAACTAAATCGGAAAATCGAGTCGAACCGGATTGATCGAAACGAATCCGGCTATGTTTAGTTCGGTATTCGGTTTTATATACTTATGGTTTTCGTTTCGGTTTGGTTCGAGCCAAAACTGAGAAAAACACACCTAAACCATATAAACCGAGCAGAACCGAATGAACCGACACAAAATTGAACCAAACCAGGTCACTTCGGTTCGGTTTTCGGTTCATGTTATTTTACAAAATCGATTTTTTGGTGAACCGAACCAGGTCACTTCGGTTCGGTTTTCGGTTCATGTTATTTTACAAAATCTGTTTTTTGGTTCGGTTCGGTTTTGACCCGATGCTCGGCCCTACATGAGGGTGTGACATTCAAAAAAATTTCTTTTAGTACTTATAAGCTAAATGACCCATCAAATTGATGAGTTTTTCGAAAAAAAGAAAAAAAGATAATGTCTTGTATACGGAGTATGTAAAGAAAGAAACACACGAGCCTAAATAGTAAGAAAGTTCATCAACATATGGGTAATCAAACAAATAATTAAATAATTAGGGGATTAATTGCATTTTTGGCCCTTATGATATGGCCAAATTGCATATTTGGTCCTTAAAACTTTGAAAGTGCATTGAACGTTCTCATTTTGAAGTTTCGTTACATGTTTGGTCTCTTGGGCCCGGAAGACGTTAAAGTTTTAGGGACCAGATCTGCAATTTGGCCATACCAGAGGGACAAAATATGTTATTTGGTCATATCACAGGGACCAAAAATGCAATAGAAACTTTAAAATGGAGACGTCCAATGCACTTTTAAAGTTTTAAGGATCAAATCTGCAATTTAGCCATACCACAGAGACCAAAAATGCAATTAACTCTAACTAGGGTGTGGCAAATATAGTTGGTTATTTAAAACATGGTGTGACAAATACAAATCCAATTGACAAGAGAACATAAAATTAACCTCTTTTATTGGATGTTATATCCTTGTTGTCGGACACCAACCAATTAGTCCATGGTGAAGTTCGAAGCTAAAATCAATATCATTGTTATGGATTTTGTAAACAAAATTCAAATATATATGTTGTAGATTGCTTTGTGAATAAAATAGTTTGTTCAAATACATTGGAATGCCCAACTTCTGCCTAGCAGAGTTGGTAAGGGGGTGTTACCACATGTCAGAGGTCTTAGGTTCGAGTCTCTTCGTGGAGAGTTTTTCTCCTGAGTTGGATCTGTGGTTAATCTGCCTCGTAGATGCGTCGATTTCAGGCTGGCAGGGACTACCTTCTTGGTAAGTACTTTGGAATCGAATTACTAACTATAGTATTGTACTAACTCGTCATTAAAAAAATATGTATGTATGTATGTATGTATGCATGTATGTATGTATATATTGGAATGCTTGTTATGATGCTTATTTTAACATTAGTGATTTAAACACAAGTAATTTTAAATAAAAATATAGACCAATTCATATAGGGGGTGATACTCACATCATATCTTTTGATGCAAATTGTAATGCACAAATTGTGGTGCATGCATCAAAAAATATGGTGTAGGTATCAATTCTCATTCATATATGATCTAACTCATGAGTCATGTAATATCCTCAATAAATCAAGTAATTACATGATATTGTTCGTTGCACTTCATCTTCAAGTCCCACCTTCAGTGGTCAAAAGCCCTTTTAGGTTGATGTAAAAACACCACCAATTTATCAAGATCAATGCTCGAAATGAAGCACTCTTCTCCTTGTCCCAAAAACCTCAAACCCCATTTAAAAAACCAACCCTCACTTCTGACCAAGAATAATAGAGCACCCCATCACCACATGAGAGCTCAACCTCGGTTTATGCATTTTCATGATCGCATAGAAATGACACAACACAACAAAGATAACTAAGGTTATAGAGTCCAACACAAGCGAGAATGTAATCTTAAGTCGTAACTATAGTAAAGAAAGGAGAGATAACACACAAACTGCTATAGAAAAAGGTCAACAAAAAACAGCCATACCCATATATAATATATGAACATGTGCATGTAAGGGGCCTTCTTAGTAGATTTGAACTGTGATATATATAGCTTTAGGTTAGTCATGTAACAGATTATACCCTTTTACTGGCAAACAATGTTTGGTTAATGAATCCACCTCTTATTCAGTTCTCTACATATGTCCACGTACTCACTCTGTAGCCACCACGACAACACATTGACACCATCAACACTAAGAACCATATCCATATATCCACATTCAGTCCTTAGCTTCAATATTTTCCTCTTTTGCCCGATGTGAAGAAAGCTTTAGTATTGCTTCAAGCTCGACCCCAACTATGATGTCTCATTAGAATACACATTTAGCATTGTGCTCATATGATGCCAATGTGTGTGCTTACTTTGGATTCCTTATCAATCGATTTATCACTCAAAAGACAGTGGAAATATTTTGAAGGTAACATATGGTTGATGTGACAAGCCATACAATTTATTCAATCGGTCATGTGACCTGAACTCGGTCATGCAGGCATAACAGTTTCAAGTACTTGTGTCCATATATAAAAGCAAGCAATAACTTTACACTTGAACGGATTTGAAAGTAATCAAGTAGTTGGAAAGTAAACACGTAATACACTCAGTCATTCAGCATAGTTAAAGTAAACAATTCACTTGTTCACGTAAAATCATCACTTAGTTTAAGTAAAAACAAGCATGTATTCTCCCCCAAAGCAATTATGAAAAACAATTAAAAGTAAAGGCTACGAAACTCACCTCAGAAAATAGCAGTCCGATGGTGAAAGTCAAAGAGTATTGTATAACCGCACCGACACGCGACCTAAGTAAATCGGGAAAATTTAGATCATTACTCTAGTTTAAGACTCAGCGAAGTGTAAATACGTTTAAAAGTTTTGAAATGATTAATTTAATGTTGTTTGTGTGGCAGCGTTAAGTTTTGAAATGGTTTTCGAAATGTTCGCAAGTATTGGCTCTTGGAAGTGCATACGCATATCATAGGAAGAATAACAAAGACTAATGAGTCTTTGGTTTGATGACAACCGAAAGACGGTGCACGGAAAAATATTTACGCATAACATTGGACGTTAATGGACCGTGTAATATTCTTGACAAAGGTATACATAATGTAATGTACATATAAGTATACATATTTTGGATGGTTAAGATAAGAGTTCCGGCTAAGCATAAAACGGTGTTGGAGGGAGTTTGTTATGGGTTGTGGTGGCTTATATGGTCTTTCCGTAACAAATGTGTTTTTTGCTCGGAAATTCCCCCTAAGGAGAAGCTTTTGAAGACGAGTGATACACTCTTTTTCTTGGATTTGGTATCGTTGTAAGGTTTCATTTAGTTGGGTAGATTGGTTAAAAACATGTGTGAGAGAGAAAGCGGGGAGAGAATGAAAAGAATGGGAACAGCCACGCCGTAGGAAACAAACGCAACCTCAAACAACCTTTCAACATCATCAACAAAACAACCAACAACAACAAAACTACCATCACGACGGGGAGGCCACTACTTTCTACGTCGCAAACCTCCCTAGTAACTGTACGCTGGGTATTCTATGGAAGGAGTTTCGCTTATGCGGTAAGATGATAGACGCTTATCTTCCAAGGAGAAAGGATAAGTTTGGGAGATTTTTCGCATTCATTAGGTTCGAAGGCATTAGGAACACCGAGGCAATGATCAAAGCAATAACGAAGGTTCTCTAGGACAGGAGATGCTTCACGCAAATGTGGCTAGATTCAGAAAGGAGGATTCAAGAGAAAACCATAATTTAAAAAGGGGTAATACTAACCCCTATAGAGCTGAACATGTAGACAGGCCCAAGGGAATACATGTGGAGGGAAGAAGGACATTTGAAAGTGATAAAACAAATCCGTGGAAGATGAATAACCTTTTTCAACGAGGTTCAAGTGGCTCGGGACTGGGTGAAGGCAATGGCTCTTGCAAGACGATTGTTATTCCGAATAAAACTTTCCCAATCAATTCTGCCTTGGGTAGATGCTCATTGGTGGGCAATGTGAAGGACATCAATAGGTTATGCAGGATGGAGGACTTCTTAAAGTCCGAGGAGGTCAAAGATGTTACGCTTAGGTACATCTCGGGCATGAAGGTATTACTTACTTTTATTTCCAATGGATTGGCAGATGAATTTCTATCCAAGGAGAACATATGGGGCGGATGGTTCTCAGAAATGTTTAGATGGAATGGGCAACAACTAGCACTTGAGAGAATAGTTTGGCTAAAAATATCGGGTGTCCCCATTCAATTATGGGATAAGGAGGTTTTCAACCTAATCGGTGCTGGCTTTGGTTCGGTAGTTCAACAGTCGGAGGCATGCCATAAGGACGGAAATCTTGCATTTGAAACGGTGGCGGTTCTTACGAAAGAAAACAAGAGGATTGCTGAGTCGGTGAAACTTCTGTGGAAAGGACAAGCCATAAACGGTTGGGTGGACGAAACGGAAGAACTTTGGTGCCCGGATTTCCTAAAAGTATCTTCAAATGGGTCTGAGTCAACGGTCCATGAGCTAGAGGACGGTGAAATTCGAGATAATGACGTCGGAAAAGATTGGATGATGGGTCCGGTGAAGTTCAGGGGGCTAACAGGGAAGATAAAATGGATGTAAATGATGATAGGAATTCAGAAGGTCTAAACTCGAATAACAACGTTCCATTACCATGCATGCATGGGAACTCCTCCCAAGTTAATATGAGAAGGTTTTCAAGGCAGAAAGTGGGAAGTTTGCATGGGAACTCTTCCCAACAAGATCTAGGTGGGTCCAGGGGACAAAGTGTGGAGATGGATATAAATAATCAGGTAAATGATCTAACAAACTTGGGCCCCACAGAGTACACTTCTCATTTCTCTCAGTCTTCCAATTTGGGCTTGGGAAATAATATTCTTGGTGGGCCTATTGCTAGAAAACGGGCCAGACCAGATAATGGCCTCAATGAAAATCTATTGGACCTTAATCAAGCCCCCAATAGACATTGCTTTAATTTCCCCAACTTGATAACACCGGATAGGAGCAGCCATAGAAAATCCCCTTGTGTTCGAAACTCAGGTAAAGGGAGAAAACTCGTTCGACCTAGCACACATGATCAGACGGAATTTCCTCTATTTTGCCCAATTCCACACCAATCCGAAGAGGTTGGAACCTCGAACACCCAATTGGGGATGAAATTGCATTAGAAGCTCAGGCAACTGTTGAAATCGGGAACGCCGTCAGGCATTCAGCTCAACGACTGTGTCTCGGTTTTACATGAAGCACTCAGAGATGAAGGTGAGCGCCTTATGGCCCAATGAAGATTCTCTCTTTCAACGCCAACGGGATAGGGGATGACAGAAAGATCAAATCGGTGGGGGAATTAATTAGGAGTGAAAAAGTCAATTTCGTGGCACTTCAAGAAACCAAAATACAGAATGGTTCCATGATACAGGTTAGTAAATTATGGGATAAGCGTATTGTAGAATTTGATTGGGTTAATTCGGAGGGAAGATCAGGGGGCTTATGTTTCTGTTGGGACCCTGGTTTTTTCTCTAAATCTGATTTAATAAGGCATAGACACTTTATGGTAGTTTCGGGAGTACTCAAACAAAATGGTGAGGTGATAAATTTTGGGAACATATATGCTCCACAACCTGTGGTCCAGAAGAGAGAATTGTGGAATACTTTATCGGAGGTAATAAACTCGAAGGGGGGTTTGTGGGTATTGATGGGTGACTTTAATGCCGTCAGAAGCCCAGAGGAGAGGATGAACACCGATTTCATTCCCTCTTGTGCGGAAGATTTCAACTTGTTTATTGAAGGAAATGGGTTGCGCGAATACTCCATGGGTGGCCGCAAATTCACACGTGTAGGAGAAGGAGGCAAACTAAGTAAAATAGATAGGTTCCTAGTATGTGGGCAATTTTGGAATAAATGGCCAAACGCGGCTGTCACTGCACTTCCGAGAGTCATCTCGGATCATAGCCCTCTAACGTTATCTACGGTATCACTCAATTTTGGTCCTACCCTTTTCGTTTTTACAATTCTTGCATTGGGAAAACGGGCGTGGATGAGTTGGTATCGAGTGTGGCGAATGATGATCAATATAGAGGCCCAGCGGATATCATTTTCGCCTCAAAATTAAAGGCCCTTAAAGTGAAGCTTAAGGAATGGTTAAACGAAAACCGGGACAGCAGATGCATAATGAAACAAGAGACTACCAGGAAGATATCGGTTCTTGATCAACTAATGGAGGAGAGGGTTCTAAATTCGAATGAATTGAGAGAGTGGGCAGAAGGTAAACAGAAATTAGACGAGGTCAACACGGAGATTGTACAAGACTTAAAGCAAAAGGCGAGGGTAAAATGGTTAGTCGAAGGGGATGAAAACTCAGCATTCTTTCACGGGGTTATTAACAGTAATATTAGTTCCAGTCGAATCAATGGCACCCTAGTTAACGATACTTGGGAGACGGATCCTACAAAGATTAAGGAGGAAGCCAGAAAGTTTTTTGCTTTCAAGTTTCGGGAACCCAATCACAACCGGCCGATATTTGCTTGCCCTAATCTGAAGCATCTATCCACAGAGGAGGCGGCAGAGATAATCTCCCTTTCTCTGTTGATGAGGTCAAAGCGGCGGTTTGGGATTGTGGGGGGGACAAAGCCCCTGGTCCCGACGGATTTACATTCAAATTCATCAAGCACTATTGGGTGCTTTGGAGACAGGATATTATGAAGATCATGGAAGAATTCTATGATGGTGGTAGAATTAGTCGAGCTTGTGGGTCATCCTTCTTTGCACTTATTCCCAAAGGTCCCGACCAGGTATCATTCAATGACTATAGGCCGATTAGTTTGATTGGTTGCATATCTAAAATCATTTCAAAAGTACTAGCGAATCGTGTGAAAAAGGTGATATATTCAGTGGTCTCGAATCTACAGTTTGGTTTCATGAATGATCGAAACATTTTAGACGGGCCTCTAATTTTAAATGAAATCATATCTTGGGCTAATAAACAAAACTACGAGGCGTTCGTGTTGAAAGTAGATATGGAAAAGGCGTTTGATTCTATCAGTTGGAGGTTCATTTTAGAGGTTCTTAGACAAATGGGGTTTCCAGAGAAGTGGAGACATTGGATTAGAGGGATTCTTGCATCGGCTAGGGCGTCCGTCTTGATCAACGGATCTCCTACTTCGGAATTTGATTGTTTTAGAGGGGTCCGACAAGGGGATCCGCTATCCCCATTCTTATTTATAATCGCAATGGAGGCTCTAACTGGTTTCATGGGCAAAGCAACAGAGATGGGGTTTATTCGTGGTCTTAGGTTGCCAAATAACGGTCCCGTTATGACCCATCTCATGTACGCAGATGATGTAGTATTTATGGGCGAGTGGGGTGATCAAAACATTAAAAACATCGTCCGCCTTATGCGATGCTTTTTCTTGATTTCTGGACTAAAAATGAATCATCATAAAACTACTCTTTACCCCATCAAAGTGAACAACAATATAGCGCAAGAGACGGCTGATTCCATAAAGTGTAATTTTGATAAATTCCCATGCAAGTATCTCGGTTTACCCGTCGGTGTTAACATGAATATTATTAGGAATTGGAATGGCGTGGTGGACTGTTTTAACAGAAGATTATCGAAATGGAAGGCAAAGATGCTCTCGTCTGGTGGTAGGGTCACGTTACTAAAAGCGGCCTTGGATAGTCTTCCGGTGTACTTCTTTTCTTTGTTCAAGGCTTCTGGTGGTGTTATCGATAAGTTAGAAGCTTTAAGAAGAAGATTTTTTTGGGGGGGAGATGAGGATAAGGCTAAAACAAATTGGGTAGCATGGGATAGAGTCATAGGGCCATGTGACAAGGGTGGTCTCGGTCTCGGATCATTGAAAGACTTAAATGACGGTCTCTTGGCAAAGTGGTGGTGGAGATACAAAACCGAGAAAGGATCGATATGGAGGAAGGTCATAGATGCCATTCATTTCAATCAAAACTCATGGGGCTATCTTCCGGTTAAAAATGGGCTCCCAGGTTCGTGGAATATGATAAACAAATTAGATAAAGAGTTTTCAATGCGGAACTTAAATTTAAAAGGTCTGATTAAAGGTTCATGTGGTAATGGACTGGATATTCGTTTCTGGGTGGACTGGTGGGTAGGGGACGGCCCATTGATGGGAATTTACCCGGCTTTATTCGCATTGGAGAATCAAAAATCTGTCACGGTTGCGGATAGGCTTGCAAGTTGGGATTGGAGAAGGCCTCCTCTATCGGTTCAGGAATTGGCGGATCTTCATGATTGCAATTCTCTGATTGCAACAATTGACTTACGTAATACTACAGATAGGTGGAGTTGGCCGAGTAGCCAGGACGGTTTGTTTTCAGTAAGCCAATGTAGGAACTTGTTGGGTAAACACGCGGTTCCTATCTATCCATTTTCATGGTTCAAATGGGTTCCGAGAAAGGTGTCTGTTTTCGCATGGAGGATGGAACAAGATAGGCTTTCAACATACATTGGTTTAAAGACGAGAAGGATTCTGAATGGGTCTTCATTGTGCAGAGTCTGTGGAGACGGGGATGAAGATGCCAATCACTTGTTCATCTCCTGTTTCGCAGCTACAGTTCTGTGGCAACAAGTCAGCTCTTGGTGTCGCATTCCACAGATATATGCTCATTCGATCCGAGACTTACTAGATATCCATAACCATTCTGGGTGTTTAGCAGTTAAAAGGGACGCGATAAAGATGATTGTGCTAGCAGGAACATGGTCCATTTGGAAGATGAGGAATGAAGTAATTTTTCAAGGCAAACGAGTAAACCTACAAGGGCTATTCGGGGAAGTTCAAGCAATCACTTTTTCATGGGTAAAGCATAGAGCGAAAAAGGAATGGTCCTGGGAGATGTGGCGTGAATTCGACATACCAACAACATAGTTTCCTAGTTTCCTAGTTTGGGTACCTCTAAAAAGGCGATGTAATAGGGGATTTTTTGTAATGTCTAGAACCTTTCTAGTCGATCTTTTTGTACATAATCTTGGGTGAAATGAAATGATACTTTGCCGTTCAAAAAAATAAATAATAATGAACATTCTATTTGGAAATTTATGTTTTCTTAATTTGTTTTGTGACTTGAGTTTTTAGTAGTGTTGTCGGTATGGAGTAACAACGCACAATGCGTCGAGAACATATAAGGTGGACAAGTCGAGAATCGTGTTGCGAGACCGAGTACGAGACATCATCACACAAGAGACTACTAACATTTTTGCTTTCATTTTGACCTTCAATGCTTGTGGAAAATTTATAAATTCTGATTTTCCTTGCCATTAAACAAACGCACCCTTATCTTGAGTGATGGGCTGCGGCCCATTGGGGTTTTGGCATTACAAATGGGCTTCAGCCCATAGACCAAACAAGCCATTACTTTTCTTTTTGCTTTGGATTGGGCGACATACAATATGTGACACCAGATTCTCATTTTGTATACATTTGGACGCAAGAATCTATACTTTCCGAAAGCGAGTTTTAGATCTTTCGATTAAATGGATCACGTGAATTGTTGAGCTCATACGGCCACCCTTGTGGTCTCGGGTTATAATAAGTAACAATACCCTTCATGGGTATCCTTGTGACTTAAAACAACCACACGACACAAGCACCATGCTCAACTTTCTAGCATGACTTTCCTATTTGTGTGGAGGATGGTCGTTTAACCAGACCAAACGTAAGATGAACCATTAAACCAAAACTCAGGAGTAAACCGTGCAAGCTATATTCTAACGCGCCTATGTGAACTTACAAGGCAACGAGGTACACCCCACTGCTGGGTTTCGAACTAGTAGGTCTCGACACCAGACTCGTTTGACACATAACTTTCTCTACGGTCTGAGTTGGGTACTTGACGCATAACCAGAACATGAAGACAAACTATCTTAATTCATTCGAGTAACTAGTTTTGGATTATGGTGATAAGTGTCTTAAAATAAAAACTTAAACTAACAACCAACTAGACCACGAGTGGACTCGGGAGGAAAGGGGCAACTGGAGACATAGATCAAAAGTAACCCAATGGGTATCGATTGTAGCCAAACAATAATCGACAAATCGATTAGGCTATACAACACGAGCACTTCCCAATCAAGCCTAAGGTTTTAGTTTTTTGTTCATTCATTTTCTTTTTCTTTGCATCGATCTTGAGGAGGGACAAACATAGCAAAACTCCCTATCAATTTACTCCTTCAAAGTAGTCATGTGATCTAAAGGAGATGGTGATGGATCTGAGACTCGTTGTAAATGGCGAGTCGTTGGGGAGGCGCTGGAGAGAGGAGGGGAGCAGGATACCATATTGTGATTTTCACTTTAGTCAATTTGACCTAGGAGATAGGATAAAGCCTGTAAAGGTGTTCTTGTGTTCTGATTTGGGTGTGTAGGAGAGAAAGAAGAAAAAGAGAAATTGAAAAGTCCTAGTATAATTCTTGAGGTAGTGGGGTGTGGTGAAGAACGCATGCCTCTTCATCACCGCCAACTCAGCGTCACATCATTTTTATCAAGATTTGTATGTACATGTTATATGCATGTGTGGGTTTCAAGATTCATGTCCTTCGGCCTGATTTTGGTGGTGGAATTATAATGTGTGTGAGGTTGATTTGTGTTTGATGTTACAAATCTGGGTAAGCAAAAGAGAAAAAGTATTCATCTTTGTAATTTATATAGAGTTTTTGGTGTTTTCATTTGTTGGTTCATGATTCTATGGTCGTGTGGGTGTGGGGTAACCACTTTGTTATTAACAACTTTGTATATTCTTTTGTATCTTTTATTCTTAAGATGTGTCTATCTTGTTTTTACATTTTTGGTTTGTTTCTTTTGTTCCGTTCTGACTTTCTATTTCTATATAAAGACGTTTAAAATTCAAGCAAGACAAAAGTATATATTTACAAGAGTTTATTAATTATGTACAACTATTTTTTTTTATTTATTTCTCAAATATATGCATAAAGTGATAACACTTGGGTTTTTCTTTTTGTAGATTGATGCCTCAATCAATGACTTGTGACTTCATATAATCATATGTGTAAGTAAAGAACACATACTCATCACTTTTTTTAGGGTAAAGTAATTTGTTTTTTTTGTTTTTTTTCCTATTTCATTTCATGTCACCATTTTTTTTTTAAAGTAAGTTAACAAGTTCTCCTGATTTTATGTTTGGAGATCATAGACGGCCAATACCGGGTGTGCTAAATGATTTTTAAACAACTTAGCTTACGGAGCTGCGGAGATCAAAGGTAGCGCCCGGTACTGGCCGTCTATGATCTCCAAACAGTCATATTAGCTCCATGTTATACGTTTCGGGTGTATACTGTTTTAGTGTTAAACTTTACGTTGATTGTAATACCCGAAATTTTACTGAAATATAATTGGGAAGTTAGTGAAATTTTGAGAATATAAACTATTTAATTAAACTTACATAAGGTTATGTGTGTAAACTTATAAACTAAATGGTTGTGTTTTGCCAAGAAAATAAGTATTAAAAACGTGGCTGAACTAGTCAATGAAGTGGGTTATTGGGCCTTAAAAGTAGTTCTGATCTTGGCCACATTTTGGGATTAAGTTAGTTTTAAATTTCTCAACCTAACGTGTCTTCGGAGTGCACACAAAAACATACGCATAAACCCTAGCAGCCGAACTGACTAGCAATAGAAGGATCGAGGTGTTGAATCTAAGGTTTGAGTACGTGTTTTCGTGATAAATGATCTTTGGATACGAGTTGCGGTGTTGCTTTTAGGTAACCATAGTTTTAATATCTATTACATGTGTTGTTAGATTCACACTTAGTAGTTGATTGGTTGAGTTTTAGAGTGTCATGACCAATGTGTTTTCAATAATCAGGTAACCTGTCCGGTTAACGTTTTATAGCGAATTCAAAGACTGTTTTTCATATCAATAGGAGTTATTAACTGAGTACCATATGTGATTAAAGCAACTAATAATGTGACGAAATATGTTTCTGATATGATGCATGTCATGCCTAAAGTTTGGTTTTTAAAATAATGGTTTCTTTTTGCACTACGTACATATGTGTGCATGAGAGTATTTTCAGTTTTGGTAATTGGGATATGTTTGTGACGGTAAAATAAAAAGACAAGAAGATACATGACATTAGTTAAATAAGATCTATGGATGAAACTGTTTGTCTAAGACAAATACTTATGAATCAGAAGAAAAACTCAACCAACCAATTAGGGGCACTACTTTGAGCACACGTGAGTGTAAGTGGTCTTGTATATAAGCTATGGAATATTTTGTTACAGTTGCAGGAGTTTTTGTTTGTACAAGAAGTAAAAGTTAATCAAGATATACGAGTTCAGTTTTCATGTGCTTTTAAATTGGGTTGCACTTTTAATTTGAATATGATATCATGCAAAGTTGTTTAAATGGTCGTTAATTGCTACGTGTTTTAATTCTTTGATAATATGTGAAAGTTGTGAAATATGCTATATTTACATGATGAGATATATAAATGTTGACGTGGACCGTTAATTGTGAATTGTAAATCATGAATAATGAATAAGTTGGAACCGTTGAACCGAACGGGTAAAAATGTGACTTGTTGGAACCGTTGAACCGAACGGGTAAATATGTGAATTGTTGGAACCATTGAACAGAACGGAATTATATGAAAAATTGGTATATGTTGTATATGAAAAGAGTTGAATTGTTGGTTTATTATATGAGTTGTTGGTATTGAATTGAATAAGAATAAGTTATAATTGAATAGCATTTATATGAGATTTGAACAAATTGCATGATTATTTTATAAATTTGATTTTATGTGAATTGTTTTGTATGTGAAAACCATGAATTCTCACTAGGCTTTGGGCTGACCCAAAACTCTTTTAAAATTTTCAACCCAGATGAGCTGCTTTTAGGAATAAAGAGATTATTTGAGATCGAGTAAGAGTAGACGCTTCCGCTGATATAAGGTAAATATGAGAATTTAACACTCCGAAAAGGTGAGGTGTTACATTGATCATGATGATCTCAGGGGCTAGAGACGGTTGGGTTGGAGGAGGTTCTAGCTGATTGTATGGACAAAGATGGTGTTGCAAAATAAAAAGAATACATGGTACTAAAGCTTTTATTTCGCATGTTCTTATTTTGTTTCCTCAAACATGATAAAGTTGATAATTGTAAGCGGAGCATGGTAATTGCAACAACAGCATTGTGCTTATTAAGCAAAGGGGCATGTTAGTTGCCGCTTCTTCTTCTTCTTTCTTTGGACTAAGCAACTTAAACAAAAACTGCATAGTAGTTGGAAGAGCGAGCACGGACATAACTTAAGTTTGTATATGCATGTAATTCAGAGATATTAACTTTGTACAAATACTTTATTCATGAATAGATTGGATCAAATACTTATTCATGAATTTTATTGAACTCTTTTGAATAGTAAGTACTGTGAAAACTTGATGATAAAATAGGAGCAAGTGTTTTATTAGTCAAATACTTTATGATATATTATTTGTTGTTTAGATTGTATATTTAGTATACTTTTGTGAGTTTCATTTGTATGGCTTATGTTTTGGTTGACAAAAGTTCAATATAAATCTCAAAGTTACCATATATCTAATGAATCAATAATAGTCATTAATTTTTTAAATAAACTTTCACCATTTTTTAAAATTAAATATCTCTCAAACCGTTAATTGTTACGCGATAAATCATTATCATAACGAGAATTAAATTTATATTTCTATAGATATGCACTACTATATATTTTTAACGATTTTTTTCAAAATTTCGCCGTAAAAATAATATATGATTTGTGAAAATCATATATGATTCGATTTTACAAATCATATATGATTTTGAAAATCATATATGATTTGTAAAATCATATATGATTTGTGAAAATCATATATGATTCGATTTTCAAAAATCATATATGATTTTACAAATCATATATGATGGCGGAATTTAAAAAACAAAAAAGTTTGTCGAAAATATAGAAAAGTGCATATTTATAGAAAGATAATTTAATTCTCGTCGCGATGGTGTATTTTTTATAGTTTGAAGATTTACCGTTTGCAAAATATGTTGTTTTCAAAAAAAATTGCTGGCTAAGAATGATTTATTGGATATATGGTAAATATGAGATTTATATTGATCTCAACTCATGTTTGGTTTATATCCAAAAATTAGAATGTACGTGTAAAAGTGTTTTATTAGTCAAATACTTTATGGAATGAAATTAATTAATCATTTGAAGTATGTGTATATGCTGCGTTATTAGTTCATTGAGTTTTATTTATTTAGTTATTCATTTAAAAGCTACAAATCTGTTCTTTAAAAGGTATTTAACTGATTTAATTGTTTGTGTGTATGTATGATTCTTGGATGGAGAATGAATGTGAATTGAATATCCAAATGAAAAAAATATTCAGCTAGAGACAAATTTAACTTTTCCACAAACCACATAGAAAGACTTGTTGTGGGTTATCTGATGGTAGGAGAGGTATGGTCGGTATGGTGTAGCTGCATTATGTTACATAGAGTGAAGGGAAAATGGGTTGTGTTGTCACATCTATTCTTTTATTATCATGTAGATGTAGTACTTCTATTATTCCGTAGTTCCATGATAAGCATAATTTTCATTAAAAATAAAGGTGTTACAGTAAAGGAAAGAAAAGAAATAATGATTTGAAAGATATGGTTGGTTAGGTATAGTACTTGGGTTGAAATATTGCAAGATTTCTTGTCTATTCTTCAAGATTTCAAATTTAATTCTCTTTTATCGTTTGCTATTTGATTTAACAATTACAATATAGTGTCTTAAAAATTGTAAGTTGTGGATGTAAATTCAAATAATGAAGAATGTCAAAGTGGACAATAAGGGGTTTGTGGTTTTGGCAAGGGATGTGATTTTGCACGCTCCATTAAATGATTTGCACACTCAAATTATTTGTAATATGACTTTTATACTCTTACATAGTTACATAAACAATTAAAATGTAGTGTGCAAATCACCTTGCTTTTAGTACTATAAAAAGCAATATGATTATAGGAGTATGAGGCAAACAATTAAATGTCTTTGTCGATTCATTATTTTTACCAGGGTTTATTCTAACTTGTGCTTTAAAAGCACGAGATAAAAAAGCAAAAATTTATAAAAAAAATTTAATCAATGACTCACAAAAAAGTACTTAATGACCCATCAGATTCGTGAGTCCTTGAGTATTTTTTTATACTTTTTTTTTTGAGGGTCTATCTTTTTATCTTGTGCCATAGGTCACAAGTTAGAAAATTTCTTTTTACTTTTCTTTTACCTCTATTTGTCAATTTACGCTTCTAAGACACCAAGTAAAAACTTCTCTTGATTTGCAATGTTTTTGAAGACCCACGTATATTCGATGAATCTTTAATTTTTTATTTTTTTGAATGAGAACAAACTATCACATAATATATCACTTATTTCACACGTAAGAAGGATTTGAACTCAGTTATTTATTAAAAAGGTTGTTAGATAATATGAGGTATTACTAAGATATAAGCCATTTGATGAATCTTTAAGATTTCACTTTGAAAATAAATTACAGATATTTTAATGCATATTGGAGTAACACACTAACATCATTTTGAGTAGTACATCTCATAAATAAATAAAAAATCATTCTTTTGAATGGACAATCGAAATAAAACGTAAAACAATTAAAAATTAATTCTCTAAGCACGGCCAAAAAGTCTACCTAGTATATATAATACAAGGAAGTCTGGCAATGGCAATGGCAATGGCAATGCTTAATCTTAAGCAAGCTATCTGTACCATAACGGGCAACAATATAGACATAAATCTATAAGCATACATTTGTTTGGTGAAAAGGAGAAAATTGTATGCATCAGATTAGCCAGCTCAAAATCCTAAATACATTTCCTTTCAGAAAAGAGAGTAACCAAAACAGATCACCAATCTTTCATGACTCACTAACCTCCATCCAAATGATACACCAACTCAATTCCACCAATAAACTGCCAATCGAAACACCATGAGCATACGATGAACTCTTTTGACTCTGCTATACTGGCATGACATCTATGAGCATACTTGTCTTACTGCATTGTAAACGATGGTATCTAAGAAACTCCGTGAGCTTGAATTTTTAGATCTTGGATCACCAGTTACACAAATTTATAATCGTCTTGCACACTATCAAGTAATTTGGTTGCACGAAAACTGCAAAGAAGATGCAGCAAGATCTTTTGTTCCAATACTTCTTCAAGTCCCAAAGCCTGTTAGCCCTGAAATCATGGCCAAATAAATAAAATTAATTAAGCCCCAATTACTCTCAGAAAGTCCAGTTACCGCATTAGACTAGATCTAAGTTCTAGTGCTGCTAATTATTACACTAAAGATGGACTCACTTAGAGGTGTAGGTCCAACAATGCACCACCCATTCACTTTGGCTGGTACATTGCTGATGAAAGCTTGTAGAGGAGTTTAGTTGAGTCTTCAACTACTTGTAAAAGTAGCTTCAAAACTTACCCATAAACCAGGTGTCTCAGTCACTATTAAAACAAAACAGAACAATAATAACCATATCAAAGTCAATTCTAACAAGTTTACTGTACAAAGAAACTCTTGATATGCCGTAAATGGAAGTGAAGATAATCATTAGCTAGGTTAGGTACGTACCAGCTCAAAACTCAAGAAACACTTGGTTGCTTGCCAAATTCAAATCTCTAATTTATAAAACGTACACCATATTAGTGAATCCTTGACTACGCATGATGCATAAGCTCCGCCTCATTCAAAATAGCACAAACTCACTTTCTCTTCGACTTCAATCAATTCTAGAAATAGAAAACATGTCAGTACATTGAATCATTATTCATTCAAATCCTAGTTCAGCATTAATTTTGGAAATTGATAAATAAACTGTTGTAAGTAAATAAAAGAAGTCAAACGGCATAGAGAGAACGCACCTTCATATTATGTTTGTGATTCAAAGTCTATTTCGATGTAGGGGATATGGGAGATTTGGGGCCAGTAGGAGCCTCCTCTACTGCATCTTTCTTTCAGATCTGGAGATTCTCTTATTTCCAAACTCAAAAGTGAAGGCAGCAACGTTTCTGGTAGATCTTTTATCTTTGGGCAACGTTCAATGTTGAGATGTTGGAGGGAGGTGAGGTGTTGGAGTCCCTCTGAAACAGTTTCCAAATTGTCAAAACGCCATATTTCAAGAGAAGTAAGAGATGAAGGAATATGAAGATGAGACAGTTGACTCCAATTAGTCGCTGCTGCTTCACCGATTAAGGTTAGTTCAACTAGTGTGGTTGGAAACTTCTGTGGGCCCCATTCTGAGATAGGCTTCTTCAACTGTCCTATTGTAAGCGTACGCAAGTTGGGAGGCCAAAGACTAGTTGGAACATCCATACTTGGACAATCTACTATTCTTAGATAATTTATCGAGGTGAGACTCGGGAATTGGAGGTCTGCAAATAATGACTCCGCTGTACTTTTATAACCTTCTATTCTCAAAGTCGTGAGGTGAATGAAGTTACCCTCGAATTCAAAGATCGATGCCACATTTGGATGATCTATTATCCGTACAATTTCAAGCATAGGCATACTTTTGCTGTTGATAAGTAACCTTTTCTTCTCTCCTCCTTCTCCCAACTCCTCATGTATCATTAGTTTCTCACAGCTTAAAATGTCAACTGACTTGAGCTTCTGCCCTCCTCCCTTTGAGAAGGAGACACATGTAATTGATTCACAGCATCTGATTTCTAACGTCTCAATGTTGTTTGGACAACTCAAATGCTTGAAATTTTTACAACTCCATACCTGTAACAACCTAAAAGATGTTAGGAGGTTGCTCCCATAATTGTACTCCTCATCTTTCTTCCCTAAACTCACCAAATTTTTACAATGACTTACCCACAACTTCCTTAAATTCACAAGAACCTTACTACTTGATTCCCAAAAGTATCTTATTTCATAACACGATTGGACAAGCAAATCTTCAACTGCCATAAGATCCAATATAACACCTCCCCACACCTCATTAGTAAGCCCTGAAATAGATCCTATTTCCAACTTGGTGACTGATGGAGCTGCATGCACCAGACTTCTCAACAAACCAGCACCACATCTATATATTCTCAAATCCCTCAATGAAAATAGTGGTGCTTTAAGTGAGACTTTAACCAAATTTGGACAAGTTTTAATACAAAGCTCCTGAAGGCTTGGAAACACAAAATCTCCTTCAAGTGAGAATTCAACCAAATTAGGACAATCTTCTATAAGGAGCTTTTGAAGGCGTGGAAACACAGAATCTCCAACCGCACTTCTACTATTGGTTGACCATACCTCCCACCTCGGCATACGTTGAAGCTTTAGTATTTCAAGTGAAGGAAATGCAACACCAGTCCCAAGAAAATCTAAACCCACATCTTTCACATCATCCATGTATTCGATAGATAAATCCTTAAGTGACGGTAGTTGCCCGAGTGGTGGTAGAGAAGTACACTTTTTACAGCCATGTATAGACACACTAGCCAACCGGTGAAAAGAGGGATCCCCAACCCATTTTGGAAACCCTAAACCCAGATAGTTCACAATGCCTAGCCTCTTCAAACAATCATTATATGGCTTCAATGCGTCAAGGACATCGTTTTCAGCTGTGTCCTTTCGGGAAGCATCTGATACACCACTCCATTCCACCTCTAACTCAGTAAGTCTCTTTTGAGATAAGTCTGCTTCTCGTGCTTCCGTTGCGTTTTTTACTCTTTCCAGGCCCTTTATGGAAACTGTCCCACGAAGATTCTCAAAATCTTTAAGTTGGGTTATCGAAAAGTCATTTTCTCCTCCAATAATAATTTTTGAAAGAGTTTGTAGGCTTTTCAATTTAGCAACCCCTAATGGCAAGACTTTTAACTGTGGAGTATCTCTAATGTCTAAATGCCATAAATTCTTTAACTTTAAGAAGTCATTAGGTAAACTAGTTAAGCTTGAACACCCAAAACAATCAAGGTCTCTAAGTTACAGAGATCACAAACATTTTCGTAAATGTTTGATATTAGTTCGAGATAAATTAAGATACCATAAGTGCTTCAAACTACCAATAGACTACGGTACCTCACTTATCGCATAACCACTCAAACTTATTACCCTTATCAATGGTAGCTGGGGAAGTAAGTTAATTAGAACCTTATTAGACAAGTAGTTTTGCCACCTTTTGGTCATCCCAACAGACAAAAATGTTCTCAAATCTTTAGCACCTTCAAATACCTCAAACTTCTTGTAAGCTACATATTCCTCACAAACAAATGACATATGACGACACTTATCCAAAGCTTGTTTCCTTACATTCTTTCCCAATTCCTTCTCTAACCTAAAATAGAAATCTCGAGCAAATGAGGTGGCCAAATCATTCATCGATCATGCATAACAAACAAAGACTCGTCATTAGGTGAGTGTTGAAAAATGACCGTGATAACAACTCATCAAAGCATTCATTACCCAAGCGTTCTCGCTTGACTTGCTTGGACGTATTTGGTGCAAAATCCTTCCGCCATCCAGAGCGTAACCAAATCCTGCTTGTCAAACGCATAGTCCTTTGGGAACAAGGAGCAATATGCAAAGAGTCGCTTTAAGTAGGCGGGGAGTTCACGGTAGCTTAGTCTAAGAGTCGGAATGATTTTACCTCCCTCTTTTAAGCTCCATATCTCACTATCCTCTATTTCCTTCCATTCTACATCTTCTTTTGTCCTCAATAGCCTTCCAAGTGCTATTAAAGCCAAAGGCAAACCATCGCACTTTCTGACAATGCCTTCACCAGGTGCTTTAAGTCTCGGATGTGAATCAAAGTTATTTTCACCCAATGCGTGTTGTGCAAATAACCACATGGCATCGTCATGAGAGAGACTTTGCAAATGGTTTAATTTACCACAACCCAGTTCTCTAAGCAGCTTCTCCTTCCTAGTTGTCATGATTATTTTACTTCCGGGAGCACATGATTTCAAAGGGGCCACTAGTGATTCCCAATCATCACTATTTTCACTCCAGACATCATCCAACACTAATAGAAACAATTTGTTTCTAAGTCGATCTCTAAGAGATACTTGAAGGAGATTTAGATCTTCAAATTCTTTCTTTTCCCCTGTCACAGACTGAAAAATAATCTTGCTCATACCGAAGGTGTCCCACTCATCAGACACACAAACCCACGCCTTAAATTCAAAGTGATCATTCACTTTTTCATCTTCATACAATAATTTAGCAAGAGTGGTTTTACCCACACCACCCATACCAACTATGGGCACGATGCTAAAGTTTTTATTACATGGTTTATCCGCCAATAGCTTTTGAACCAACGCATCCTTATCACTTTGTCGCCCAACAATACTAGATGCATCTACCAACGAGGTCTGGGATTGTCTATTTTTATCTTTTGGCCTATCATCCTTTACTTCTAAACTTCCACTCTTCACCGTTAAACCAAGAGATTCTTTTTCCTTTTCTAGATCTAGTAACTTGTTGGTGATATTATCTATCTTAGGATACAGCCTAGTACTTAGTGAGAATTTTGTGCAGCAAGCTGGAATGAGCTTTCTTATCTTGCTGGTGCTGGACTGGTCGTTCAACTCCTTTTGCATAGCCTCGGTTGCCAAGTCATCAAGTATGTCATCTATCTCATAAGCCAGATGCTGGAGATCATTGAGCCATACTTGAACAGCTTCATTAGCTATTTCTTTATCCGAAGCATCATTGAGCAGTCCTTGGATCCTGGACAAAGTCCTCCCTAGTTTCTTCAGCTCAGAATGAATTCCCTTTGCACGAACAACTTGCTTCACGGCTTCATCGGCCAACTTCTTAAAAACGGCTTCAATAAGGGTAGAAGCAATGACTTCAGCCATTTTTTTTGTAGTAATTACAGTAAACTTGAAGCTCTTTAAATCTGAATAAATGGTAGCTATATGTGAATTGAGTGAGGTTGAAGAAAAGTATAGATCTTGCCTTAAAGGAATTGAAGATGGTCCACCAACATCACCCAGCATTATGCCACTTTAAAATGAATGGTAAGGATGCAATAGCTACAAAGTGGGTGGACCACACAAATAATGTTAGCAACTATGAGATCACCCAACAGTAAACCTGCAGTTATTGGGAATTTTTTTAAATTTTATTTTTTCAGAACACTTCATGTATTATAAACAACAAGGATGGCTACGTATCCGCCGCGTTGCGGCGGGGTATTTTGTATATTCGGGTATGCGGGTTCTGTGATAAACTTGCAAAGAAAACGGAGGAATTGTTCGAATATGTTTATCACGGCAAATGTTTAGCGGACAGCGCAAGATAATACCTTTTTTTTTACACACCCTGAAATATATCATTGCTTGTACTTTACCATATATTTCTGTATAAGAACAGATAATTCAAATTTTTTCTAGTTATGTGCAGTTGTAATGTAGGCTACTAATCAATTTATAGGAAAGTCACATCAGTTACTAAAAACTTGGTCCTGAAAATACTTAAAAGTATACATATGTGGAGACCAAGTTAATTAAAAATTTCACTTTCAAAGAGGACCTGCCTCATATTATTGCTAATACATTCCAATCAAGTAGCTGCGTTGAATTTATCATTTTAGTGCAAATCGTTATATGGATATCAGATTCCAGTAAGGTATTGCACAATCTCTTAAATCACTTTATTCATAGATTTTCAACTTCTCCTTTATCGGGTACACGTAAATAGTATGATTCGAAAGGAAGGCAATGGTCTTTCCTCACAAATCTCATAACTTCAAAACATATCCTAATCATAAAATCTAAAACTAAATACAGGTCTGGTAATAAAAGTTTAATGTACCCGTACAAAGTATGTTAGTATATCAACCCTACTTATATGGAAGTTTATGGTATAAAATTCGAATCATGCACTATATATATCTTTAGTGAAGGGTCAACTAATCTCAACTTTAGCAAAGTCAGGTAGTACCTATTATTCGTCGGCGGTGGCGCTCCAGCGATACGTAGATGACTTTTGGCTGCTGCAACTACTCGATTCTCCACTTCTTATAAACGTAATTGTGCCACTTCCAGTTTTATCATCAAACATACCAATCACAGCTTCTCTATTAGTCCTAATCATAGCAACCTCCACATAAATATCCCTGAAAGGCTCGTCCAAATTCCTACAGCCACAAACAAAAGGAAATAAACCCCAATAACTTCCAATATTTGACCTTGAATACAAAAACCAAGTAATTAAAAAATTGAATATAATCCATGGCAAGAACGAAACAAATTTTGCTCAGAAATAAATCATTTTAAATACGTACATTAACAACTGAAACCTTCTTTATCTTTTCACATCAATGTACGAATCAAGAAACATCGACACCGGTCCTGGAAGCACTACAAAACAATAAGAAAGTAGCCAATTACCTGTTAAGATCCACTTCATTTGAGCCCCATTTCAGCACCCGAACCCACACTTCTCATCCCCTAAACCCAGCCGTTTCAGCCCTCATTGCAGAGACCCGAGCAAGCCTGTTTGAGGCCCAGTTTCAGCACCAAAAGTCACCCAACTCAGCCCCCACTTCAGCTCCCGTTTCAGCGTAAAAACCCACCCACTTCTGCCCGTAAATACACCTGTTTCAACGTCCATTTTCAGCACCAAATCTACCCATTTCAGCAGACAAACGCACCCATTTCTGCCCTGCTTCAGCCTTGAAACACACACGTTTCAGCCCCATTTCAGGCCCTGCACACCTCTGGATATATGCAGTCTCTGACTTTGAAGCATACTGCATAGTAAAACACAATTCGTTACAAAATAAAAGCAGTAATTCATTTTATGAGATGTCACAGAAAATAAATGCCACTTCCATTTTATGAGATTCAAGGTTTGCGTTTTTTGAGAACGTGGAACTGCATGTATCTGTAAATATATCCATCAAATGGGAAAATTATGTGAATGTTATATAGAAGCCACGCACCAGTTGTATGGCACGGCATGCATTTTTAAGACAAATAAGCACACGGCATGTACATTAATTTACGGGCTATATTAGCAGAATTGCACGGCATGGTCACACATAACCAATTAACGGATGGGAATTTTTATACCTGTTAGCATGACATCATTCCTATTGGCGTGCAAAGAAAATTCATTGTAAGATGCAAAGTTGAAGTAATGGCTGGGGAAACGGTCGTTGGAAAATGGCTTGCACATCAGTTAACTTTCCTAGCATGAGTATAAAGTTGTTTGGCAGAGTTTGCATCCATTTTTTTGCGTCCAGCAAACCGAAACCGGTGATGGTGTATGCACGGCCCATTTCAAGGGTATTTTCGAAACGTGTACGTTCCCGTGGATCCACGTTTGGCTGTATAGCGGCCCCCTAGTTAACAGTCATTGAAGCTGATTAGTCGTGATACTTTCATGTAGGCTTGTATTGGTAAAAGTTAACTGATCCACGTATCTTACCGTTTGATCAAGGAAAATGAAAGTCAGAACCGGTGGTCTTGCTCCGCGCGCGGAGACGACTGTCCATTTCCGGTATACTTTCACGCGGACTGCTTTCCCTATGTCTGATGGCTTGATATTTCCAACGGTCACAACTTCTAGATCTGTGACGGGCTTTTTCCCTGCAGACTTTACCGGACCGAGTAAATCATGCGTGGTCGACATTTCCCTGCATATGGAATTATAAAAGGTAAGCGTTAGTTTCGTCAAGTAGTTTAAATTTGCCAATACAAAAGGTTATGCTACTCAAAATGTAAAAATGCCATACTAAAAGGCATCGCCGCTGCTAGGCAGGCATATAGTGCACATTTACCTTAATCAGTGAAGTATACTGCTATGACACACGAATAGACATGCAATTGCCATCCATGGCAATTGACGGAACAGGTGACGGAAATCTGTGCTGATATCCTAGAAATGTAGGTAAATACGCTGACACTATCTGTGAAAGTAGACGTCATTGGGCCGGTAATAACAGTGGTGCATATTCCCTTTTGTGTGGATCTGTGCATATAGCTATGAGAAAGGAAGACAGCTATAGGATGTCTACATTAGTGGAGCTATGCCGGTCATGCTAAGGTATACGCTATCCTATGCAAGTGGGCTTACCTGGATATCATGAGAAGCCTAGAAATTTTGTATATGAGTTGCTGGCAAAGTAACAATTCAATAAAAGTTAGGAAGTACGGTATACTTATTTAGCAGGTATACGTAACTAAAACGGAAAATAAATATTCGAGTATGGCTGGCCCCAAAGTAAGAGAATGCATGAGAATAGCAACAAAACACAGAATAATATTTGCGTCTGCTTGAAAATAGCAACAAAAGACAGAACAGTATCCGTGGTCGTTATGAATAGAACCTCGTTTCTGACAATGGTTTCTAAAAAGTCTCTGTACACAATGTTTTTTGTTGCGTTGGCTGATTTTTCTGGCTGATCGTTAGCAAGTATTCTTAGCCCGCCAGGGTAAGTAGCTCTTGACAACGCCACATACAACTGGCCGTGACCAAATATCGGCTCGGGTAAATAGATACCTATCCTATTCAGGGACTGGCCTTGGCTCTTGTTGATAGTCATTGCGTAGCACACTTTAACTGGGAATTGCTTTCTTTTGAATATGAATGGTAGCTTGTCTTCTCTATTAAACAACACTATCCGGGGAAGGAACACTTTTTGGGACATTCTTGTGCCGGTGACAATTCTGGCCTCTATAACCTTGGCTAACATCTGTGTCACAATCATTCGTGTATCGTTACATAGGCCCCCTGTTAAATTCAAATTCCTCAGCAACATAACCGGTGCACCTATTTTCAGTTCGAGATTATGCGGAGGAATGCCAGAAAACGATAACGTGTTCAGATACTCCGTCGGGTACAGCAGCTCAGTCGCCCCACCGTCGTTGCTTCGGGGTATAGCCTCATCGTTACTGACGTAAGTGTGACCGACACCGGATAACATACGGAGAATGTCTGCGTTTATCGAATCCGCAGTGTCATTCTTGGGGCAGATTATGGCTCTTTCTTGCAACAACTCAGCCGTTGGTGCCTGCAATACACTGTCATCGTATATGAAACGTATAAGTTCTTCTCTAGCATTTTCAGCGTTAGGGATACGATACATGTCTGGTATGTGTATCCACGAAGTGTTATCCGGATCTGCGTCGTCTGCTTGTCCAATAGTACCGTTGCCGACATCGAGCAGCCATTCAGAGAACATCCTGATGCTGTGGTTTTCCTGTGCCGCTGCAGATGGACGGTTCAAACGCATGTTTTCTGTCAACGAATGGACTTTGAAATATTTCCACAATTAAGATTGCGTAATGCAAGAAGATATGATCTCCTGTTTGGTAGCCTTTTTTTTGACCGGTAAAGTCTGCCTAAAGTCACCACCAAGAATAACAGATTTACCGCCAAACACATTAGATGGAGCATCTAAGATATCACGCAAAGTCCTGTCAAGAGTTTCGAAACACCTACGCTCACTCATGGGCGCTTCGTCCCAGATAACGATATCAGTTTGCATAAGAAGATCAGCTAATTGAGTGTGTTTTTTGACAGCGCACATGGACTCGTTTGTAAGATCAAGTGGAAGCTTGAATCTTGAGTGGGCAGTACGACCAGCCGGCAATAGAAGAGAGGCTATGCCGGACGATGCTACTGCAAGGACAATCTTCCTTAGCGCTCTGAGTGTATAGATTATGCTTTTCCACACGAAGGTCTTTCCTGTCCCCCCATGTCCGTAAACAAATATGAGTTCCTGTCTGTTGTTCGCGACAGCGTCTATGACAGTATCATAAAGAGCTCGTTGCTGAGCATTCAAGTTTGGCACCAGAAAGTCTCTTTGATAGGCCATGGTTTCTGGATCGTAGTTTCTCTCCTCCATGACAGTTCTATTACTAAGAATGGCCATTAGGTTAGCAGGTGGTAGGCGTAGGTCAAAATCTGTAATGGATTTGCCATATAAACTCAGAATGCCTTCGAGTTCATACAATATCCCACCCTGTAGCTCTTCGTCATTTAGATTAATCTCGGGCATATGCAACAGGGACGATAGCATCCTTGGAATATCGTCGCTCATCAGACGCCAGTGGTTATTCCATAGAGATAGTGGGCTTGCCACCTCGCAAAATATAAGAATCTGGCAAAAGAGTTGCCTCAGCTCCGATGCCGATGCCAGTAGCGCTGCTTCCACCAAAGCCAGTGACCATTCCCCATCTCCAGCCAGTAAACCCATTGCTTCGCACGCACCTCTGTTAGTCGAATAAACATAGTTGTCGACTGTACGTATCCCTGGAAAGGAGGTGCACCCTTTCTGGTGACATAACAAAAGCCTTTGATAAAACAAATCCCCTGCACTTGGATGGACATAGGGGAGGCGACCGATAGAAGGCTTGTTAAGGTTACGCCTAGGTGACCAAGACTTCTGCGGACCGTTCCATACAAACTCAGAGGGAAATTGCAGGTACGTTAAATTGCGCCCAAGAGTAGAGGAAGTATTAAAATCCAACCACTGTGTCAGTGTAGTTTTTTTGTTGCTTGGGTTATCAACAACTGACTCTAACGATTCTGATGTTCTGAAGAGCACGCGTTGCATGTTTTCTAGATGAACGGCTAGTATCTGGACTGGAGGATTTCTATAATGGATGTCAAAACCAAATATGCGCCAACACGCTTCATGAGGCCCAATGTATCGCGCGGCCAAATAATTTTTTATCTCATCTACTGTGACGGTAGGAACCCTGCTTGTGGAAGCCGCATCCCCAGCGGTTCTTGCAATCTGTGTGACAATTCTATCCGTACCTTTGGAGATATACTTGAAGAGGTACTTAATCAACATTGTCCATTCACAATACTCTACGTTGATGTGTGCATAAAACCTTCTGAGAAGCGACATGTTGTACGGAACCACGTAACCGTTATCCAGCTGTACATTCTGCCTAACTGTAACGACTACGGTGGCACGCGTGCGATAGTGCACGTAGCCTTTTTTATCAATAGATGTGGCATTACAATACGGTTAGGAAACCCCTTTGCACACGTATCGCCACCTTTCATACAAACGGCAGACATATTGGCCAAACCACACGGACCATGCATCATAAGTTCCGTGACAATACGGTACCCTTCCGGATCAGACCCCTCGTCGGGCAACTCTGCAGACACATAACGGTCGATATCTGCATTCGTCTGAACCCTTGAACGTCCGTCTATCCACAGTAACAAATGACAATGTGGCAAACCCCTTTTCTGAAACTCGACGGTGTACAAAACTGCAGCAAGTAGCTAAGGAATTAGTAAAGTGTGAGACAGGCAATATATCGCTTAAAAAGTGCATGTGCAAATGAATACGCACCTGCAACAACGGGGCCAAAAGGCCTGAAATCGCGAAGATATGCAATAAGCTGATGTATTTTCTGCTCAAAGACACGATCAACTGCGTCGGGCCTGTCGGCGACCGTGACAGGATGAAATTGCTCCATGAAATCTAATATCTCTGGCCATTTTATGTTGCACGTAAATGTGATAAAGAAAGACGGGTTACCATGAACCTGACATATAGCCAAGGCATCTAAGTAGTGGCTATACATATAGCGCGGGCCACCAACAAATGACGCGGGCAAAATAGTACGCATCCCAGCTTGTGAACCGCTACGATCACCCCGTGCGATGGCATCATACAATCCTGCAAGGTAGTCATTCCTAATATTGTCCTGGTGTTTCCGAATATAATCCAACCAATACGATTCGACACTACAATAGGACGTAACCACATATTGTTGAAACAGCCTCCCCCCTCTCGTGAGCAAAGTGTACTGCTGAAACCGATCATGTAACTGGTACGCATAATACATCTTCATCGAGAGTTTCTTTTCCTGATCGATAGACTGGCTACTGACATCCCAAAGCCTTAGCCCAATGTGGAAACCGTCTTCTCCATATATAAATAAGAGCGGAAATTGCAGCGACATATATGACGGGTGCAACTTACTGACCCGTTCCGGATCCCCAGCACGCCTATGGATAACGACATCAAATTCGGTACCACTATCCGGACCACCCTCGTAAACTATGGCACCGATAGAATCCCCAGTAGGTAGCTCATGCTGCTTTGAACCGGCAACCGCAAACAACCTGATCTTAAATTCTGGAACATTACCAGCCGCAACCAAATCCCGTGCTGTCCTAAAAATGCGAACCAACTCGTTATGGTCATCTAGTAAATGAATTAGCTGTTCTACTATTTGTGGATTCAGCGTCCTTCCACCAGTGTCAAAATGTTGCAGCCTATTTTCCACCTCGTTCTGAGTATCAAAGATATATAATTGCAAAAACCGTGGATCGTTGTCGTCGGCCGGGCAAAGACCACCAATCCAGTGATAAATTTGGCCCGAGACTTTAAACACGTACGGTCCCCGGCCCCTATTAACGGACTCGTCTACCTCTGCCCCTAAGGAAGTCATCGCAAACATCGAATTGTAAGCATGTATGTTGTCCATGAAGTGGGGAAGCGTAAACAGTTGCTTTAGATAAATGGGGTAATCAGGCTGCGGACGTAAAACGACTTTCCCGCCCATACAGCAACGATGGTATTCCGGGAAACGCAACCCACCCTGTTTCAACCGTTCCTCAAACCAAAACAATGCATTGCAATGGCGACAGACTCTATTGCAGCGACCTAAAGATACGTACGTTGCCGGAGCGCCTGAAACCAACAAAGAAAATTAAGTTCAAGAGGACCCGACGGATGATATACAACACCAAAGCTAACAATGAAGGCCAATGTATAAGGATAAGACTTACCACCAACATTTCGTACGGGAATAGAAGAGTCTGGTGGAGCGCGTCGCGCTGTTGCCCTAAGAGGAGGAGTGCGAGTGCCTGTAAGAAACAGCAAGAATGACGTAAGAAAGTCAGCGGAGTGAATGTAGCAGCCCCAAATGAAAATAAAATGGTAACCATAATAGGAACAAAATAAGCTGAAAACAACAAACATTAGACGCACGTGCGTATGAAGGAGGCGGTCGTAGACGTCCGTACCGGCGGGTCGGCTGATCGGTCCGACTACTTTCACCAGCTGCAGAAATGGTAACAGTAAACAAAACGCAAGGAACTGATTAGAGAAGAGAACGACAAAGATACTTACCGGGTGCCAAAACTCATAAGCAATAAGCTATCCAAAAGCTACCATAAGCTACTACAGCCTAAATCTAACCTAAAATGAGCTACTGCAACTGATTGGGACCCAAAAAGCACAAGCAAAAGAAAAAAAGCTCGAGACCAGATTTCAACTCTCAATATGCCAAACGGCCCTTAATCACCTACTTTAAGCCCCTATTAAGCTAGCTAGAAAAAATCACAAAAATAAACTGAAAATACCTACTTAACAACCACCAACCCAAGTGCAGGTATCCAAAATTTCAGCTGATTTGAACTAAAAATGAATCTGTGAAAATTCCACAAAGTTTTGCAAAAATCACTTTTTCAATTTTTTTTTTTTTTGACAGAAGCAGGGCAAAACTGAGCTGTTTGGACAGCTCATTTAGTGCTTATAGGAAATTCATAAAATTCGACAAAAATGATATTTGAAAACTTCACCAATTGAACTTAATTATCCCAACATTTCAACAGCTTTGGAGCAGAAATGAGCAAATGAAAAATCCACAAAGTTTTGTAAAAACCACTTTTTCCACTTTTGACTTTTTTATGAGATTTGACAAATTGACTTTAATGAACTTCAAAGCTAAATTCAGTTAATTAAAATGATGATTGATGAAGAACTAAACCTGATGCAAGCTTGTTCTACTGATTCTAAACCTAAATGCAAAGTCTCACTAGTTGATACTAACTGATTTGAATCACAAGTGCAGATTAAACTAAATTTTGACTTCCAGGAGCTTGAGATGCAAATTATAACTTAGAATGACTAAACTTTTAACTAAATAGAGCTAGAACAACCAATTCTAATCTCTGACTGCAGCAACAGGACACAAATAAGCACATGGACCACTAACAGAAAAAAAAATAAAGAGGTAGCGATATAAATCAGATAAAAAGCAAAGAAACATACATGTAAAGAAACGAAAACCCATAGCACATCAAACTGCTGGTGTAGCGCCATAAACGACACATAGAAAACGACAAAGATACTTACCGGGTGGTGAAACTGCTGGTGTAGCGCCATAAATGTCCGTAGAAGTAGAAGCTGAAGCTGTAGCAAGAGGACACACGTAAGCACACGGGCTACTAACAGGGGAAAAAGTAATAGTGACATAAGTCAGAGAAGAACATGAAAACGAATAAATTCATATAAGCGCACAGATACGGACCATTATTTGGGTGAGAAATGATGCAAGGAGCACGCGAGTTAGCAGCTACAGCTAGAGTAACAACAATAAAAAGAAATTGAGCACGATAAAAAGCAAAGGAACATACATGTAAAGACATGAAAACACATAGCACATGAAACATACAATGACCCGAAGGCACTGAAAACAGGCGATCAACAGCCTGAGGACCTAGTGAAGATGCAGAAACCGAGCAGCCCACATCAGGCGCAACTGAAAATAACATATAAAAAACAAATGTAACAAACATAAAAACACAAACAAAAGAAAATACCCAAAAAAAAAAACAATAGGTTACCATGGTAAGTGGGTGCGGATATATCATCAGCTTTCCTCTTTCCTTTCCCAACATAGTCCACAGGCTCCGAAGGCCGTTGGGAGCTCGCGCCAAAAAAAACACGATCCGAATCAGGTTCGTTAATGCTTATTCCTCTCCCGCTTCTCACAGGCAAGTCAATAACACCACAGGGACCAGGATCACAACCCAAAGACACACCCATTTCAACGGAATGGCCAAATCCACCTCCCAAAACAACCACGTCATCCGAAACACCATTTTCCACGTCATCCGAAACACCAGTCTCCTGTAACGAAAGAGAAACAGCGGAACCAAAATCCTCTAACACCGGAACAGGTGAGCGGCCATCATTGACAGCGGCGTCACCGGTAACACATAGATCATCCTGCAACTCATACCCACTACTATTCCTACGGACATTCCTACTTTTAGTTTTCATTTCCTATGAGATACCCTATAATCATAAGACAACAAACTCCCAATAATAAAACACCAAAGTCCTAATAACTTGCCATGATTGAAATAGCACAGGCAAAGACAACAGCCACGCAATTTACGAATACCAAAAAAAAAGGAAAAGCATAGATATGCAACATCAAACATCTAAGAATCAAGAAAAAAATACCTAAAACGGATCTCGCAAACAACCTTCGGTGGCTGGTGAAGACGACTAAACAGAGAAGATATGATGATAAGAAAAGGCATGGAAACAGGGAAGAAAACGACATGTATGTCGATAGCAGGCCAAGTGAAGAAGATGGATATGCAATTGGGCTGAATAAAAGAAGCGGGAGCCTAAACGACATGTTTTGGTACCGTTTAACATCCTTATATTAATATATATATAATCTTCCCATAAAAGTGTTCACTGTTCAGTGTCATCTAGTAGGTATAAACTCAAACGCCTCGCCTTAGTGGTAAGTCATAAAGCGACGTGTATCTAATGTGAGACACGTAATAAAAAAGGTAGCATATATAGATAGACGTGGTTTGCTAAAGACATACCACATTTTGAATACTTTTAAGTGTGATTTGAGTTTACTTTATATATACAGTTTAGGCTATAGATGTATAAACAGGTCTCTAAAACTTATAGAAATATGGCAGCTGATTTGGACATACCAAGTATACCTCTAGTTTCTTTGTGAATTATATATATGTTGACAATAGTAATCATTTTATTGATTTACATATGATGCTTTATTTGTTTATAAGTTTACATTAGCAGTAGGAAATGTAACATTCACTTGATTGAGATGCTTCAATAAGGAATCCAAAACAACCCATATATAATTATACAAGTAATGTTTGAGATTTGCTTATTAAGTATTCTTTTACAGAGTGTTTGGGATTGCTTATTATAACTAATTATGAAATTGTTTGACAGGTTGTTTTGGTTGCTTACTAAATGTGATTTTACAAATGAATGATACAATATTTCAGTCAAATATACATGCGAACAAGCAAACTATGAGTCTTGGCTCGTGACTGACTTTATATTAGAATCCTACAATTAAGCATAGAAAGATGCAAAATGCAGAGAAATATGTATTTGCGCCAAAGTAACTTTGAAAGTTAGAAGGGTAACATACACTTTGTTTGGAAAAAAGCCACCAACAAGCCATAACTTTGAAACTAGTTCCGCTTATCCGATTGGGGCAACGAAGCAACAATTAGGGAAAATAATACATTTGAAATTGGGGCAAAATAAAGCAAACATATCAGAATCACAAACAAAGCAAACACAACTGAAACAGAATAATTAAACCTTTTTGAAAGTGATCGGACAAATGGTGGCGATGTGGTCGACGGTGGACAGAATGGTGCGGGGAAAGTAAAGCCTGAAAGTGCTTGTGATATTTTAGAGGAGGGAAGATTGAAAAGATGGGAAAATTTTGTTATAATCTTCATTTTAAAAAAATCAAATTAACTTTCTAAAAACAATCAACATAAAAACATAAGTGTCGAAAATGAAAGAAAAGAAAACTAGAAAGAAAAGTGGAGTAATTTTGTAAAAGGCTGGGGGTTAAAAATGTAAAAGAAAAAACAACACCCACACACCTTTCTGAGATCCATAGCACAACCATCATCTAAAACCTCCACTTAAACAAAACTTATTTGATACATGATTTAAGTAAATATTTTTGCTCAAAGTTTTGGCATGGTGCTTCTTGATTGTTGTTTCAGATATCACAGAGCGAATCAGATAAAGAACAACTTGATGAGCTGAAAAGGATTTTGTTACTTCAGCAGTTCTGGTTGAAGATATTGCAGTTACAGAGGAAGAACCATCAGAAACTTTACCTGACATTAGCAAAGAAAGTGAGGCTATTAGAAAAATATCCATTCCTCTCCGGGAGCTGGACAGAGAATATACGAGATTGACCCCCCTATTGACAAACCACCGTCAATACCTTGAGTACCGGTGAGATATATTTTAGCTTTTGAAGAATAGGACAATTGTTGAATGTGAAAGTGGGAAAACGGGTCACATTTTTATACGGGTAAGGTTGACCTGAAAAAAAAAACTTTTTCTTGCAAAATAGTCTTTCTGTAAGTGATTTAAACTATGGATGCATATCTAATGTTACTTACTTGATATACAAACTTTCAACCTGTTTCCTTTTAAGCAGCTTTTTTAATATATCTGTTTGACCTGTTAGGGATTAGCCTGAATCGACTCATTAATAAGTAAATGGGTCAAAGTTGACACCAGCAACCGTAGGAGTTTGTATGAAGAATTAGTGTATTAATTTCACTTAAATTGTGCTACTTATAATGCTTTATCTCGTCATTCAAACTAACTACAGGTATTCACACTACAAGAAGATACGTGAGCCAATCGACAAGTATGAAGGCGGTTTGGAGGCATTTTCTCGTGGGTATGAGAAGTTAGGTTTCACTCGCAGGTATTTCTGAGATAATGTTTAGTCTATTATATTATGGATGTAGTTATTCTACACATACTTGACATTAGGATTTATAAGCTCATTTGATTTCCCAGCGTGATAACTTGCATGAGTTTGTTACAGAGCCAGAGAGAGAAGAGAGAGAAGGTTTTCTTGCTAAGCTTCAAGTAACAGAAGATTGGTTGTATGAGGATGCTGAACATGAAACTAAAGGTGTATATATCGCCAAACTTGAGGAGCTATAAAAGGTTTGTTTTCCACAGTTCTTAGTATGGTTTTTTCCATATATAAGACGCCAAACTGACATGTTGCAAAACAAATGCAGCAAGGTCACCCAATTGAACAACGTTACAAGGAGCATGCAAAACGAGCTTCGACACAAAACATAGAAAAATCATTACTTCAGTTCAATGCCTCCAAAGAGAAGTTGAGGTGAAAGGTTTGTTACCCCTTGATATCTTATACCTTCAAATTAATAAACCAACGCCTTAAACTAACTTATGGGTCACACACTTCAGTTTTCATAAGATTAATGAGTAGTAGTAATATTTGAATTGAGTATAGACTGTCCTCAAGGCTAATAATACTCTGGCCGACTAAGTGTCCAATTTGAGGTTCTAACTATGAAACTCGCTGAGCCTAGAAAGAAGCTTAAACAAACACCACCTGGAGACTGGAGTAAGAATGCAGTTTGCTTTATAAAGTCTGCAAGTGATGTGTGTTCCAGTAATGTGCGTAAGTTAATGTGCTTAATTTTTAAAAAGTTGGCTCCTTTGTTAGATTACTATAAAATAAGATAGGGCCATTTATGATGTTCTTCTCTTTTTTGTTCATTGGTAACCAATTAGGAAAATAACTATGGCATTGCGTTGTGGAACTGACTGTGATATGGAATAATCAAATTTGGATAATTAAGATGAATAAAGCTGGTTGTAGGAGGATGCTTTCTATCAGTATGGAAAACGTTATGTCATATAATTTGGACTCTTCTTCACCTTATCAAGAGTTTAGCTCTTTAGTCAAAACAAATGCCTCCCGATACTTTAACGAGGGACAATAAGAGAAATGTCATATCTGGAAAGGCAAATATTGAGGGAACATATGTTGTTGTCTTAGATGATGTTGGCCACACCATTGTGCCTTATGAGATCAGCTGCACCATGAGAGAAAACAAGGGCAAAGTTCACGTTCTTTTTAACTAAGATGCTAGAGAAACAACAACTTTATTGGACACTGCACTTCTGTAGGCCCTGGTTTTGTCCGGACAATTTGTTGTTGCTTTGGATTTACTTTGTTAGAGCTTTACAAGTGCCAAAACTAATAGAACATGAAATGTGTAGGTGAAAATAACGATAAATTAGAAGAGGAAAAAGGAATTCTAATGCGTTTAGTCAAATGGCCACAGGTGAATTTTGATCAATCTTACTTCTCTTGCTAGACCTACAGATTAACATTTTCATCCTAAAGCATAAATAAAACTAATGTTTTTTTTTTTTTTTTTTTTTTTTTTTTAGTCCCCACTTGCTGTTTTTCTTTATATATAAATGATTCTTTACTTGTGATTATGTATCATTAACCCCCTTAAGAGTTAGTATATATTTTTTTTAGAAAGGCAACATGATATTAAACCTCGAAAGAACAAAGATACAATACATGGCGCCACGCTCAATTAACAAGATAATTAAAAGAGCAAGGGACCCAAAAAAACAAACTAGAAAACCATTAGGAAATACTAGACAAGTTAAGAAGCAAAAACTAAACATCAAACTGAAAAAAAGATGCTTGCCAACTGACTCAAGAAAATAATGAAAGAACATACCAACTGCCACTTGCCATTTGCCACTTGAATGAGATGGTCATCTTATGACTTGATAGAAAAGAATGGAAGCAAAACTGATAGTAATGTTACCATGGGTCCACTTTACACTTGAATCTTGTCTCATTGTAGTACAATCCAAACATGACAGAATATCATGTATAGAAAATGTGAGAAACCATCAAATAAAGCCACAGTACCAGATAAATCCCACGCCAAATTTATTTTTAACCTGTAATGCAATTTAAACTCAAAGAACCATTGGAAGACACCTCTGCAACCACAGTCACTCAATCAAATATTAAACATGGTACAACAATTCCTTTTGCACCCTTTACTGTCCCACTGGTTAGTATATATATACCTTTAGAGAGGGTCGATCACCCAAATGATCTGTTTTTCGACCACCTTCTCTATAGTTCCTAAAATGGTAAACAAGGTACTTTTCATAGCATATTCGTCTTAAGAAACGGATTTTGAACTAGAGTTCGAATTTTGTATTAAAGTTAATGATGGTAGAAGTTCTTTGGAGGATATTTGAAATAGTTCTTGATAGTTACGAAGTTTTATAATAATAACCAATGATTATAGGAAAACTTTTAGTTTAAGTGACCAAATGTAAAACACAAAAATACAATTAATGTAACACAACTTGGATTATGATTCATTACTAACACTTCGTACTTATTATAACAAAACAAAGAAATACCAATACATGCAATTTTGCTTGAATAATGAAATATAATTTTCAATCAAAAATCATTATTTAAAAGTAACAAGTAATTGATAACATATGCATGAAGCATTTCTTATTTCTAATGCCGTAATTAAAACTATTTATGTCATGCTAATTTGTTTGTAATAATACATAAATAAAACTTGAGTAAATTACATAAATGGTCATTATGGTTTGTTCATTTTTTCACATTTAGTCACTGAATTTTTTTTTTGACATACATGGTCACTGATGTTTCAAATCATTACATATTCAGTCCATTTCGTTGCATAAATGGTCACTGAAGTTTCAAACCATAGTGACCATTTATGTAATGAAATTGAAACCTTAATGACTGGATCTGTAACGATTTGAAACCTTAGTGACTGACCTTGTCAAAAAAAAAGTTTAGTGACTAAATGTGACAATATGGACAAACCACAGTGACCATTTATGTAATTTACTCATAAAACTTTTAGTAAAAACCCCGTGCGTTCACGGGTATTATAACTAGTTAATAAATAAATGGGAAAATATGAAAAAGGTGAAAAGTGGAGTATTAAAGAGTAGTTTTTTTTTTTTTTTTTTTTTTTTTTTTTTAAGAGGGATAATTTCATTCAATAGAGGATAATAGTACATCTTCGCCGCTCATATAAAAGCACAATCCGAACTCTACCTCCATAATGTTCTCGCCATTACATCCTCCCAACCCAATTAGCTATACTATGAGCAACCTCATTTCTTTTCTTTAACAAATGACCATTCACACGTACTAAAAGCAAGTGAAATACATAATAATTGTGAAAAAATATTGTCAATTTGTAAAAGAGTAGATCCGCTACGTAGTGCATTAACTAGACACAAAAGAGTCGGATCCGAAACAACATTTGGGAAGCTTCTACTTCGAGCATGACTCATAGCCCACATGATAGCTTTCGCTTCGGCTTCTAATGGAGAACTCGCAAAGCACTCTCCTCGAGCACCTGGAAATAACACTTCACCATTATTATTTGAGCAACAAAACCCAAACCCACCTTTCCAGACTCTTTGATCCAAGATGCATCACAATTTACACAAGGTCAATTTGTGATTTAGCCCATATGTAAGGTTTTCTTTCTTGTACAACACCACTTGCTCTAGACATGTCCTTTTGGTTTGCCATATGGTATTCTGCAAGTATATACATAACAAAAACATCCACTTCCAAATCCCTTCTGTCAAGTTGAACATGAAAGTTCTTATTTTGCCTCGTCCATAACCCCCAAAATGTCATTACGAATGTCTCCCAACTTGACGAACTATTTCCTAGAATCATACTACAAAAGTCTTCCAAAGTGTTAAGACCATTCGCTTCATACAGATAATCAAAACTGCAACGAATCCACACTTCTTTGGCTTCCGAACACTTGTACAAAACATGCATTACATCTTCTTCAAAGTCACCACAATGAGTCAAGCTACTTGTGTTGATAAACTTATATAAGCCCATAAGTCTCAAAATAAGCGGCAAATTTGGAGCTTATGAAATATAAGCCGAAAAAAAAAGACTTATAAACCACATATAAGCTTAAAAAACACTCCCTAAAAAACACACCCTAATATATACAATACATTGCATCATGTAGTAAATAAAAACAAGTGGTGGCAGGTGGTGATATTGGTAACCGGGTATTTCATTTGGAAAGAACATAATAATCGGGTTTTCAACAATAAGGTTACAACCGTATACAAGATAGTACAAGATATTCAATTAAAAAGCTTCCATTGGATTTCGCTTCGGTCTAAAAATGGTTCGTGGTGTTGGCAAGAATGGTTAAGAGATCCTAATAAGAGTCGAGTCAACATTCTCACAGCTCAACAGCAGCTAGTAAGGCAATTATGTATTTTGTGCTCGAGTTCCAGGTGTTGCTGCAAGGTGGTGTTCAACTTGAGGTCCAGTTGGATGGTTATGGTTCATTTATCTATTTGTTTGGCACTTAAATGGTGGGTCATACCGTTTATTCAGATGTTGAGGTAGAACTTATGATATTTTTGTCTTTTGGATCTTGTGAGTATATATTTTCGCCTTTATGGTACCGGTTTTGTTCTTTTCTTGGATCTTTGCCTCTTTAACTGCCTTGTTAGAGAGGTGGGATGTTTTTATTTTGTATTGGTCTTTGTTGGTCATAAATGTTGCCTTTTAAAATTAAAAAAAAAAAAAAAAAAAAAAAAAAAAAAAGAGTTAATTACATAAATGGTCACCGTGATTTGACCATTTTTTCACTTTCAATACTAAAGTTTTTTTTTTTTGACTTATTCAACACCGTGGTTTGCATATGTTATGTGGGCAAATGGCATAAAAGGCATCAAAGTTAAGGTCCATTTCAATTAAGGTATTCTACTTTTTTCTTGCATAAAAGGTACCCAACAAAATTTTTGGCGGATTTGGGTTTTTTACTAACGTCCGTTAAACCACTCCGTTAGTATATTACATATTTAGTCCTCGAATGTGTATAATCATTTCAATCAACATCCAAAAAAAATGTTTTATATATGTTTCTCTCTTTCTTGAACGGAAAAAAAATGAAAACAGAGAAGAGACTATCTCTCCTCCCTCTCCCTGGTGAACGAACCCCCACCGCCTCACCTCCACTTCTGCCACACTACTTGATAGCATCACAACTATCACCATCATCAACACCAATAAGGGTTGCGTTTATTTGCTTCGGGTATGTTTTAATTTGACTTGATAACACCACCATCTTCATATCTCACACAAAACAAGTTTTTTTTTTTAAGTATCATCCCTTTACAGTTTCAAAAATCAAGTTTTATGTCTTTAAAGGCTGTTTGGATTTGCATGTTTCTTGGGTCAAGCTCACCTTTTGACCCATTTTGGGTATTGAAATAGTCTTAATTAGTTATAAGTTAGTTTGTTCAACAAATGTTTTAATCATTTTCTAAGTGTCAAGCAGTTTGTCATGTTTTTTTTTTTAAATCTGTTTCTGTCTTGCTGCAACAGCAGCTTCACCTCTTTTTAGTACCATTTAGGAGCTTCTTTTTAGCTTATTTAGGACTCCTCTAGTGATTTTAGTGTAGTTAGATTGTTATTCATTAGAGTTAGCTTATTTACTAGCTTTTGGATAGCTTTTTTAGGCCATCAAAAACCCCCTTTCTGCCCTGTCTCACTGCATCAGCAGCCCCTGGACCAATTTTTCTCAGCTTATTTATAAGCTGTAATCAGTTTCTCATAATCCATACATGGGGGCAAATGATAGCCAGATAGGTGGACTTCATGTTCCAATAAGCTCAAGGGCTTATTTGTTCTGTAGCTCACTCAAAACAAGCTAGAAAGTGCCTCCATTGGGCCTGTTTGGGACTGTAACAGCAGACCCCAACAGCACTTGTTCCCACTGCTTTTTTTAAGTGCTTATTAGGTGTTGGATTTTTCTTATTCAGGTTCATTAGATGCATTTAATATTCTTAGATTAGGATTGATTCATTTTAGTTTATCCAAGACTTATTAGGATTTTTTTTTTAGTTCTTATGCTTAGTCTTCATTATTGGATCATTTCTTGCTTCTGTCCCAGATTTGATGTTCTTATGCTTATTTGTGTTTATTTGTAGTTAAGTCTTAGTTAGAACAGCTTATTATTAATTTAGCTAATGTCGAGACTTGGTGGTGGCGGGTGGTGGTGGTGGACGGTGGTAGTGGCGGCGGGTGGTGTTGGTAGGTGATGGTGGCAGACGGTGTTGGTGGAGGAGGAGGGTGGTGGTGGACGGTGGAGGAGGAGGGATGGTGCATAAAATGAATCTACAAAATTAAGGACCAAATATGTAATATACTAACGGAGTGGGTTAACGGACGTTAGTAAAAAACCCAAATCCGCCAAAAAAATTTGTTGGGTACCTTTTTATGCAAGAAAAAAAGTAGAATACCTTAATTGGAAATAGACCCTAACTTTGATGCCTTTTTATGCCATTTGCCCTATGTTACAGATCCAGTCCATATCCGAATAAAATGACAAAAAAGTCCTTGTAATCTTCTTTTTCAAATGTTTTCATAATTAAGTAATGACCGTCGGTCCTTTATACTAACGTCGTTAGTTCTTTATATCGCCATCCAGATTTACACGTCATTCAGTATTTACACGCTTTAGTCCGTTTTAACACGCCGTCCGCTTTACATGTTTTCGTCCCGATTTACATCGCCGTCGCCTTTACACGCCGCTCTGCTTTTACACGCTTTCATCCTGCTTTTACATGTTTTCATCTCAGATTACACGCCGTCCGCTTTTACACGCCGCTCGCTTTTACACGTTTTCATCCATATTTACACGCCATCCGCTTACACGCTTTTGTCTGCTTTTACACGCCATCCGTATTTACACGCCGCCGGTTTTTACACGCTTTTGTCAAGATTACACATTTTCGCCGGTTTTACACGCCGTCCGTATTTACACGCTTTCACCGCTTTACATCGCCATCCGCTTTTACACGCCATCCGTTTTTACACGTTTTCATCCGTTTTGTAACATATTGGATTTCACAAACACACAAGCAATCACAAATATGGGCGATAATCATATGGTTTTAGAGAGAGAAAGTGGGATATTCTAGTAAGAGAAACTCATGGAAGGTTAGATTCCAATGAACATCCAACCTCTCCCTTGTGGGGAGAGGCTATTTATACAAACCATACGCCTCCCTACGGCCGTGGGTCAAGCATACAATGGGTAAAGACCCGTCCTTCCTCCACCGTGTTGCACTAAACTAACCTATGCTAATAACTAACTAATAAATAACATAATGAACGATATGTCACGAGCTAACTTAAGCTAGATTATACATGGGGTGACCGATGCTTCACAATAGAATTTCCAACACTATTACATACATTATAGTTGTTCATAGTACATACACCACATTTTACACATCAAAATTCAAAAGAAACAACTTACTAAGATGTCTTCATTCGCTTCTTTGAAGCGCTTTGTAATGACCTTCACGAAGTCTACCACCCACAAAACTTTCAAGGTCGCGATAAATCATTCAAGTCTTTAATCTTCGTCCGATTGCGAGAATGAAATCTTCACATCTTCAAGTCCTGCTCGCACTGAATCTAGTTTTGTTCCATGGCTTCATGTCAATCTTGATTTCCTTCACTCGAAGTTCTATTCTTGTTCAACCATCCCGAGTGTACCATCACCGAACTTGTATAGCTCGTGATAGCCTCATTAGCATTCTTGTCCCGTGATCCGTCTTGGTAAAGATGATGGCTCTAGGAGTGTCAATCACTTTATATTCGTGGTGAAATTCAAGACCCGAGGCTTCCCATTCGGTCTTGTTAGGTTGACGCAGTCTTATAGCGCTCCATTCCTAGTCGAAAATCCTCAACCCTTTTTCGAATGACCAAGCCTCGATCCAGATTGACAAAGAATGAGAGAGCCTTCTTCTCAAGAACCGAAGGTAGTCAAGGTGTCCTTGTAGGTTCGAAGGTAGAGATCTTCAAAGTCATTTGGCATCAAGTGTTGAAGTCGCTCTTCAATAACATACTCTTTCAAATCGTCAAGAACAATCTTCTTCAAGTAATCATAGCCATAGATTGAGAAGATCTCTATACCGATGACACTTAGAATGCTAAGCTTGGATCGAATAGCTTTACGACTCTTGTTAGCACTATGTCGGTCAATGTAGAATTTCTTCTTCTTGAACCACCAATGAGAAATGCCATACGAGGCGGCAATGTCATACTTTTGTTCTTTGTCACCCGCATTGATCCGAACCATCCGCTCAAGACCTCGATCGGTGTAGGTAGCCTTTCATCTTCGAAATCGATAAAGCCGGTCTTCTTTCAAGAGAACGAGCACATAGATAGTCCGTGTCTTGGTTGAAGAAGAATTCGATCGAATGGTCATTTGTCCGTGTTCACCACCGGAGGAAGAGGCTTGTTCACATTGAAATAACTAATCGCTTCACCGACTTGATCACTCAAAGATCTTATGGCATTCTTCCATCCGGTATTGAGCCGATTGGCATCCGAGTGAAAAACCTTGACAATTTCGGAAGCTTGTCCTTCAAGATCCTTTCGAGTGATGGACGAGATTCCCTTTGTTCACAAACCACTTAATGAAGCCGCCCATATCTCCAAAGTGACATGAAGGAGAGTCTTCATCCGGGTTTCATAGTTGGTAGAAATTGTTGAAGCCCGCTTGTTGTCGTGATCATCGTGTCGACTGGGATGGACCATGATTGTTCGGAGATTGAGGTCTCTTCGGCAAGCCAACTTTGAATTGTGTTTTTCAAGGTGTAACTCTAGAGATATTAGTAGCGCTCACCGACACGTATGCATCAAACCAATCATCTTCGATGGCATGGGGATATGTTTGGTGGATGCATCATCATCATCGGATTCGACCGCCATGACATGCGATTCTTCATGAAGCACCGATCTTACCGTATAGTGGAGAATGGGGTAAACCTTGAATCAACTGTCCAAGCCGCAGATTTCTTATGAATACCCTAATCTCCGGATGGACTAGATTGATTGGAAGGTTTTGGTGGTGATGATGGTGGTTGTGGTGGAGGTGTAGAGGTTGTATTAGAAGATCCACGCCCCGAAGATCCAACTCCTCCAGCTCGAAAGTAAGGAGGTGGTGGTTTGGGGCCTCCGGACTTATCCTTTGATTTTATCGAACAATCTTTCTTTTCTTCTTATCTTCTCTTTCACGTACATCCTCTACAAACTGCTGATAATTATCAAGCCTCATCGATTCCTCAAGTGCTTCGTATAATTTCTTGTGCGTATTGTCCAGATGCTCTCCTGCTTCATACATTCTTTCTGAGAGAAATGATCTCATGTCAGAGATAGGCAAATCTTTGAATCGCTGAAGTAATGGAGCCTTCATTGCCCATTCAACCGCATCTTTAATATCTGCTTCTATTGCATTTGTTACAATCTCATTGAGGCTAAGATTCTCCAGTTTTTTGACACGACTATCAAGATTATTGACGACGATAGGAAAGTGCTTCTCAATAGTCGCAATACGTATCATATCCTCTTCGAGCAATTGCTCACCATTTTGACAGAGGAGGTGAGGCAGAGGAGTGATGGTTTCACCGATGGTGACAACTGCTGATGGATCATTAGCGGGTTTGGGTGGTGGAAGTACGGTTGTATGAGATGGTGCCGACATAGAGGGATGGTTGAAGTGTCTTGTCAGATTTGACGGTAAACATGGACTCTACTTCCTCTTTCTCATTACTTTGCTTAAGAGTCTCAAGGTCCGAGGGTTTGTCATTTATAAACCGATCACCGAAGAAAAGTATGTATCTAGATTCTTCAATGAGGATAAAGAATCGAGACATGATAGGTTCCTCCATATGCCCTGGTTTCATCGATCTCAACTCAAGGTTCTCCGTAGGTCTTTTCGCAACTCTTCATCATCATTATGATCGATTGGGTATCACTTGATGTGGAGTTTCTTCTTGTGCTCGGATACCTCCTTTCCAATATGATTGTTCTTGAGTCAAGATGATTCAACACTTCTTTTCTTCACTCAAATTGAGTGGTAGTTCTTGATGGTGAAGAGGAGAAGGTCAAGCATGAAATGCTTGTTCGGTATCTACACCAACAATCCTTTCCCTTTGTCTTGTGTGATTGGAGTTGTTTGGCGTGGCTCGTTCGGTTCTCTTAACACGACACCTCCAACCGGTGGTCTCATGTTCAAGCTTTCTGTGCTTTGTTTAATTCCTTGTCGCAAATTAGCCTCATCTTCATCAACCAATTGGTCGTCACCCTTGGTGTCTCGCCCCCAACAATTTCCTTTTTCGCATCAATCTTTCTCTTTTCTCGCTTCTTTGAAGAAGTGTCGAGGATGTGATCCGTCACGCTCTTCGGGAAGGGCAAAGATATGAGGACTTTGTACCGAAGTGGGCTTTGTAGCTTTGGGTTGGGATGGAATGGGAGAGTCCTCAACATTGGATCCGGATGCCCTTTTCTTGTATAATTTGAAGTGATCGCCTTCTTAATATCGTCTGTGAGAAGAATATCGTGAATGGGCAATCCAAAGATTTTATTGACACCTCTTGCAATGTATTTGAGATTACCCACAACAAATTCATCCTTAGCATTATGGAGGATTGATTCACCTCGGATTGAAGTTATGAGTCTCTTATAAGTATCGGATAACAAGCTTCGAGAATCGATGCTAGGAATCACAAGTTTGTGTACTTTCTTTCTTCCTTGAGCTTTATTCTAAAGTTTGTTCTATCGGTGATAAATGTGTTCATTGACAACGAGAATTCTTCCCAAATACGCTCCGAGACATTAATGTTCACCCCATTGACGAGACCCCATAGGATTTGCGTAATAGGTATCCTTACTTTATCGAACCCCGAGGTTTTGCCAGATAAACATAAGTTGAGAATGGTAGTAATGGCTCTCCGTGGTTGATACATGTGTCCGATGATGATATCTCAAGCCCTTGATATGCCAACTTGATAACCCAAACCAATCGAAGACTATTAGCTCTTCCGCACTAGGTGGAGGGGCGATCAGATGGTGGGGTCACAGGTGTGATTCCTAGGGCCTTGGCCGAGAATGTCGATGTGATTTCAAATTCCTTATCATCAAGCTTGCAGAATAAGTGGCGGAGATCTTGTTCCATGTGAGGTGTTCCAAAATTGTTGTAGGTAGATGGAAGGGACAAGGCATTGCTTGGTCATGGCAATCAAGAAATTAGTGTTTTAAGAATATCAATAGCCACCTTGAAGATTGGATTTTGTTGAATCCTTTCCAAGTCCACATATGCTTACTTTTCCCAATCTCTACCCATTTGTCTCATCGAAGAATTTTATTGTCTGTGAAGAACGTTGGGTGGAGCAGAGGTAGCACGGTTCTTAGATGAGGTAGTGTTTGCCATTGATGATCTAAAGATACACACATACAAAAACAATGATTGATAGCATGTTAGTTTAGATGTGGTTAGTTAAAGCAATTTTTAAGGCAATTTCATGACAAAACACTATGAGTAGCACCCATGATAGATTACAGATAAGTAGATTGACTTGCATAGGATGTAGATTAAGTAGCTTTTGTAATTTTCAAAGTAACAAGTCATGTTGACAAAGTTTTTCAAGTCACAAGTTGAATTGAGTCAAAAATGTGAAGAGCAAAGTTGCTATAATAGGATTTCATGAGACAAGTTGCAACAATGTAAGTGTTATAATGATTTTTTTAAAACAAGATGTTAATTCAAAGTCGTCGCAAGAGGAACCAGATACAAATTGCTTAAACAATAATGTTATAGCAAGTCGCTAAGAGCAATTTGTCAATACAAGTCGCTACTAGTAATCCTGAACCAAGTCGCTAGCATGAAATACTTATAGCAAGTCGCTTTACACATTTTGACAAAATCAAGTTGCTACATGAAAATTATTAACAAGTTGCCATGGCAAGTCGCTAACTTGTCAAAACAAGTCGCTATAAGAAAAATACAAGGCAAAGTCGCTACAAATCAAATCACTAAGTCGCTAACTTGTAAAGACAAGTCGCTATCAAAAGAGACAAGGCCAAGTCGCTACACTTCAAATCACTAAGTCGCTAACTTGTAAAGACAAGTTGCTATCAAAAGAAACAAGGCCAAGTCGCTACGAATCAAATCACTAAGTTGCTAACTTGTAAAGATAAGTCGCTTATCAAAAGAGACAAGGCCAAGTCGCTACACTTCAAATCACTAAGTCGCTAGCAAGAATGTATTCAGATAACGCAACTCGCCATGAAGAAACTATGAACCAACTCGCTACCAAGAACACAGTGTTTAGTAGGTAAGTTGCTACCAAGAACAATTCAACGCATTCGCTTAACACTTCGATCCAATCAACATATGTAACCATTAAAGTAACACCATCAAATCGCTATAATGAACAAGTACAATCAATCCATAACCAAAAACAAAATCAGTAACACAACTCACACAAACCACATACAAGAGATTCTACAAATCGCTCAAAGACCCATACATACAAATGCAAAAAGACATCTATCCAATCAACACCTAATCCATCAACATATATATCAAGTGATTCATAACATGAATCCATTTCACTAACCTAAGCGAGGAGAGCAAATGACGAGGATCAATAACTCAATGAAATATGTTAAGGAGACTGGGTTAGGGGATGAATATTATTCATATGTTTTGAAACATAAATGATTGATATAAGCCTTACCACAAAACAAGTCGCTAGCAAGGATATGTTACGAGAGAGAGAGAAAGCAAGGAAAATCTTTTGAGTATATGAAAAAAAAAACAAGTCGCTAGGGGATAAGAACTGTTTTTCAAGTTTTTCAAAGTTGCCACTTTCAGTCCCTGTACATATGCAGAATAATCAACTCGCTAGGACAAGTCGCTATCTCTCAAATTTTAAGGCAAGTCGCTATATATCAAATTTCATACTATCAACACTTTCAGTCCTTGAACTTATCAGATAGCATGCAAATACAGTTTCTAAAAACATGTAGAATAAAATGACAAGTAACCAAGAGTGACATATCATAGATAAGCAATCTAGCACAGAGGACATAACGAAGCAAGACTTAAACATGCATCAGCACACAATACATATCAAACAATGGTGCAGAGGGAAACAGAGATAACTTGAAATATTCTCCCCCTCAATCAATGTCACCAGTGAACATTGATTGAATTCTAACCCCCCGTTATAAAACTAGAGTATATCTTTTGTTCGAACTTCATCTATGGACCCGTGTCATTATTGAATGACATTTCTAGAACCGTAGATGTTATCGATTACAAGAGATACACCGTTTATCAGGTTGAGGGTAAAAAAATGATTAAATTAATAAAAAAAAAATGATAAATGATTTAAAAAAATGATTTAATATGAATTTTGATAAATGATTTTTGAATTTTGTTTTAAAACTAATTTGTACACAGATTCATGAGAACGAGTCCTGATTCAAGTCGAATAGGAGTCAAAGTACGAGGTACATCAATTCTGACAAGCTACAATTCCTGAGTGAGCAATCTTCATTTCTGTTGGGAACCAAGTCATGATGTTCATGATTGAATTGAGCATTGTACCTGAAAAAGACTGAGAACACTTTGCACTAGAGGCACATGTAGTATTGCAAATAGATGAGTTAGAAACCTGAGTGACCTCACTATTAGATGTTGCACAGTTTGATCTAGGAGTGTCATTAATAGAAATCCTTCGTGTTCAATATTCTTGAAGAGTTTTCCGGGCATCCAATTAAGGTAAGATCTAGGTATGTAAGTCCATTTGGATCCCGAAACCGAAATAGTCTACCCGTGGGATCCATTTGAAACAACTGCTAGTAGATTTGGATGTAGGCACTTCCTGCTTTGAATATTGGTCCTTTGTAATTAGTTTGTTTCTTAGGGATTGATCACCATTTGATGCTTCTTATGAGAACTAGATGAACTCCTAGTATTCATGATTTTAGGACTTTGAACCTTAAACTGGGTTTGTTATTCATCATATCGAATGGCATAGTGAAGTGACTGGTTTTGACAAAACAATATTCGTGATCAACTGGGAGGCAAGCTTAGATTTCGATGGCTTAGATCTTTCGGTTCTAAAAGCATCACGCCTAACCACAAGACATTTTGGCTTTCCCAAGGTTGATGGTTTTGCAAACTTAGTGTTCACCCTATTTCCAATAGATTTCTAAGCTCATTTTTAAGGCAACAATAGTGAAGCTCTTATCATGAATTTGGGCTTTGAGGGCATCAATGTCACCAAGAAGGAATTAGATTGATCTATCAACTTGGAATTGTTCTCTAATAAGTTCTTTCTTAAGGACCCGCCTCAATAGGTTGGAGACACAGAGCCAATTCATCATTCCTAGATTTAAGCGTATCACCACCTCATGGTTAGGATTGTTCATCCCTATATTACATTTCTTATGCGATCCGAGAGTTCTAATTTGATTGCATATTGTTGAATCTTTGTCTTGAACTGGTTTTAAGTGGCTAATTTCAAAAATTCTCGAAATTCGGAATTCGGATTTATGCCGGTGTTTGTAGTAAGAAAACTTTCTTCTCTTTGTTGTATTGCAATTTCCAAGGAAATGCAATATTTTCAAGAATTGAGTATTTGTTTGAAAGTTCATCATAAACCCCTTTTTCAACCATGTCATTTGTTTTGAAGATTTTAGATTCAGGCTTAACCAAGAAACAATTATCAATATCATGATCAGAATTAGGATAAAAATGATCAGGCACATTAGTGGATGCATTATGTTGATCAGTTAAAGGTACCTCATCACATAACTCCGGATCATTTGCTGGGATGGCATTTGTATTCTCCTCATGCATAACAGGAGGTACTGAAATGTGATCTGTTTCAAGCTTTTCTGACTCTGAGCCTTTGTATTCAATACAGTCGGTTTCATCATCCTTTGTTGTATCTCGATATATCGATTCAAGAACATCTGCTCTTTCAACTAATCCATTACCCGACGAAGCACAACTTAACTTTATTTAATCGACACCCATTCAACACATTCAATCGAACATTCTCTTGAGCAGTTTCCCATCGTATAATTCCACATTATCCATAAGATGGATAAATGTGTTGATGTACTCATGGATTTCCATTCCAAGATGTTTTTGAATGAAGTTCCACCACGTGTTGATCAAAGTCTCATGGAATATTCCCATTGATAAATGGTCAAATTGGTTGTAGATTACTTGAAGTGCAGATTCGAGTCTTCCATTAATACCTTCTTGAATGAAGTTCCGCCACGTAAATACGAATGAAAACGTAAAACGGACGACGACGAAAACGTAAAACGGACGAAACGTAAAAATGCATTTAAAAGTGTAAACACGGATGAAAACGTAAAACAGATAAAACGTGTTAAACGGACGAAAACGTAAATACGGATGAAAACGTGTTGAAACGGACGAAACGTAAATACGGATGAAAACGTAAATACGGACGAAACGTGTAAATACGATGAAAATGTAAAACGACTAAAACGTAAATACGGACGAAAACGTAAAATGGACGAAACGTAATTACGGATGAAAACGTAAAACGGACGAAAACGTAGATACGAATGAAAACGTAAAACAGACGAAAATGTGTAAAACGGACTAAAACGTAAAACAAACGAAAACGTAAATACGGATGAAAACGTAAAAGACAAAACGTGTTAAACGGACGAAAAGTGTAAATACGATTTAAAACGTAAATACGGATGAAAACATGTAAAAACAGACGAAAACGTGTAAAAATAGACGAAAATGTGTAAATACAGACGAAAACGTGTTGATATAGATGAAAACGTGTAAAAACGGACGAAAACGTATAAATACGGACAAAAACATATAAATACGGACAAAAACATGTAAATACGGATGAAAACGTATAAAAAACTAACGACCGTTAGTATAAAGGTCTAACGGCCGTTACTTAATTGTGAAAATGTTTGAAAAAGAAGATGACAAGGACTTTTTGGTCATTTTATTTGGATATGGACTAAATCTGTAACATATGCAAACCACAGTGATTGAATTAGTCAAAAAAAAAAAAAACTTTAGTGACTAAAAGTGAAAAAAATGACCAAACTACAGTGACCATTTATGTAATTAACTCAAAAAAAAAGTGCATATATATTCTACCTTCAAGATAAGCAATTACAAGTATTATTTTGATATTTTGGATCAAAAGTATATTGTAGAAGTTAAATATATTGTTATATATTACTACATCCGTCCCATAATAATTGTTCACTTTGACTTTTTTTAGTCTTTTTTATTTAACTTTGACCATAAATATTTTTAGTTGTATTATAAAATACTTGATGATAAATATATGAATGGATTGAGTTTTAAATATATTCTCATTGGCACAATTTTCATCAAATATTATATAACAAAAATAAAAATATTTGTAGGTCAAAGTTGAACAAGAAATACTTAAAAAGTCAAAGTAAACAATTAATATAGGACGAAAGGAGTATCTCGAAGTAATAGTTAACTTAAATAATGTGTAACGAGTTCTTTTTCAAACTTGGTAGTTTAATGTTAATTTGAAGTATTAGCGTGAAAACTTCTCTCCATTTACACTCATATTATTTCTTACTAGACGAGTATCCGTGCATACCCACGACATTTTTTTGCAGCAGATAGTTTTCGTGATAATAAAAAGTTTATGAGTTATAAAAGAAAAATAATAAAAATTTGAGGATTTGGGATTAAATATAATGTTTTGGAATCCGCTTCGAACTGAGTGGTTCAACCGGTTAAACCGTTCTCGTCGAAAAACGGGTCAAATTAAACTGACTCAACCCGCCGAGTTTGAAGCGCCCTGTGTCAACCCTTTTTTTTTTTTTTTAATTTTATTATTATTTTTTAAACATATGTCATATAAGTCATAGTTTTCAATACTTTCAATATTTTCCTTTCCAAATGCATGGGTTTGACCATTTTCACATTTCAACATTAACCATTTTACTTTATATGTAGTATATATATTAAACATTGACCATTTTACTTTGTAAGTTGGCACATTCGACAACAAAGGTCAACTTATATGTGTTTATTAGTTAGGGCAATGAGTTAAATAGACTACGATAAAATATTTATCCACTGTACATACCGTAGTCTATGTTTGGAAAGAAAAAAAAAATCAAATATAGACTATTCGAAATTTTGATATTTTTTTTCTCGACTTCACTTTTATTTTTTGTTCGATTTCACTATAATTTTTCTTAAATCCATTATTGGAAAAAAAAATCGTGCAGTATATAGGATGAAAATTAACTTTCTTTTGGTCTATTTAAGTAATTAAATCTATTAGTTATTAATGTTTTCGTTGGAACCGTTAGAAATAATGTTTATTTGTGATGGATTTCGCGAAATATTAAAACCAAATAGTTTATATTAAATCGAAACCTTTTGTTGGAAATCCACAAAAGTTAAATTCCTTGAACTCCGTTGAAATCGGTCGGAGAAGCATCGTCAAATTAGCAGAACATTTGTTGTTAATCTGATGGAAAATCAACGTTAATTAGCTTACGTAAAGCTATCCTTCGAAACCCGTCGGTGAAAGTCAAATTTCTAGTAGTGTCTTAAACTAAAATGATTAGAAAATTTGCACTTATAATCTCACAGGTGATTTTACGTAATCATGTTTTATAGACATTAAACATGGTGTGTTAATAAGCTTCATGTAAATTATGAGACACAAATACCATGGTTGATGATTTTTAATATATATTTCATATCGAGTAACATCTCATACTTTTTTTTATTAAAGGATTGCATACATCTATCATCATGACGAGTTGGATAATATAATCAAATATATTCAACAATTACAATCGTTAACAACCACCACCGACTTTTTCTTCTTTACTATTACTGTATATCGGCGTCAGTGTCAGTTTTTCTTGTTTTTTGTATTTTTTCTGCCGTCTGACACCATGTATTATAAACATACTTTCCATAAAAGTTTCCCACCAACAACGTGCAAGCAGTTGTATGACATTGGACAACGTTTGTTTATTAATACCTTCTTGTATGACATTGGTCGACGTTTGTTTATCATAATACCTTCCTTTTACACAATCCAACTAGCTAATGCTACGGCTGCTCGGGATGTATCTTGTTCTATCCAAGTGGAAGTGTTCACTGTTGAGTGTCATTTAGTAGGTATGAAATCCAAAGCTTAGCCTTAGTGGTAAGTCATAAAGCGACGTGTACCAAATGTGACAATCGGTTTCAAATTTGATATATTGTTGAGTTATTAGTTTGAGTAAGAGTTATATATCATAACTTCATACAAACGTGTGGAGTTATAGAAAAGTAGAATAAAATACTGAAAATGCTTCATTACTCTATTATACATTAGACATGCGAATGACGCCTTTGGTTGGAAAAAAGTCAAACGACGTCGTTTTGTGGTATAGCATGTCGTTTTGTGATTTTGCCTATGTCGTTTGACATCTTCTTGGATTGTTGATGCCTTTTTGTAGCTAGCTCAAAATCCCAAATACATTTCCTTTCAGAAAAGAGAGTAACCAAAACTAATCACCAATCTAAAACAAACAGCACATATTCAAACGTACTGCTAATAGTAAAACTATCAAACAACATGAACCACAATACCAAACTAGTCTAAAAACTTGAACTTTAATGCATGGTCAAATAGCTTTGTCTTCACTTTTTTGGCATCATTTGTTAAGAAGAAGTAGTCTCATCTTTCATGACTCACTAGCCACCAATAAACTGCCACTTGAAACACCATGAGCATACGATGAACTCTTTTGACTCTGCAATACTGGCATGACATGCACTACATGATATCCAACTGTCACTTTTTTAGTATACTTTTTTAGACATCTATGAGCACACTTGTGTTATTGCATTGTAAACGATGGTATCAAAGAAACTCCGTGAGCTTGAATTTTAGATCTTGGATCCCCAGTTACGCAAATTTATAATCGTCTTGCACACTATGAGATCCTATCATGATCTGAACCAGGAATTGACCACTAATCAGCACTCCCGTGCAAATGTTCTGACACGAAAACTACAAAGAAGATGCAGCAAGATCTTTTGTTCCAATACTTCTTCACGTCCGAAAGCCTGTTAGCCCTGAAATCATGGCCAAACATATAAAATGAATTAAGCCTCAATTACTCTCAGATAGTCCAGTTACCGCATTAGACTAGATCTAAGTTCTAGTGATACTAATTATTACTAGAGATGGACTTGCTTAGAGGTGTAGGTCCAACAATGCATTACCCATTCGCTTTGGCTGGTACGTTGCGGATGAAAGCTTGTAGAAAAGTTTAGTTGAGTCTTCAACTACTTGTTAAAAGTAGCTTCAAAACTTCCCCATAAATCAGGTGTCTTAGTCACTACTAAAACAAAACGTAACAATTCTAACCATATCAAAGTCAATTCAAACAAGTATACTGTACAAAGAAACTATTCATATGCTGTAAATGGAAGTGAAAATAATCATTAGTTAGGTTAGGTACGTACCAGCTCAAAACTCAAGAAACACATGTGGTTGCTTGCCAAATTCAACTCTCTAATTTATGAAAACGTTCACCATATCAGTACATCCTTGACTATGCATGCTGCATAAGCTCTGCCTCATTCAAAATAGCCCAAACTCACTTTCTCTTCGACTTCAATCAATTCTAGAATTAGAAAACATGTCAGTACATTGAATCATTATTCTAATTAATGTTTATTGTCGTTATCATTAAGTAAGGTGAACTTAATGTAATAGTCAACAACTTACAAAGCTCTAAAGCTAAAAAACGTCTGATAATGCAGCTCCAAATTAAAATGAACGCTTAGCCTTGATATATACAACTCCTCTCCTATGTAATTCACTTCTTTATACATTGACTGCAATAGATTGGCAAACCAAAATATTAACTTCAAATTGGATTTTGCAAATCAGATATTGTCTGAATATATAAATGGGCAAATAGCTAAAAAAAGTACTAAACTTGCCACCTTTTCTTCTTCAGGGTAGCGAACAAAATTTTTTTATTTCTGAGGGTAATATACTTTCAAATTAATCCTTTTTAGGGTATTTTCATGAACAGTTGGACATTTTTGCCCCTATTACCCAGAAGAGGAAATGGCAAGTATGATACTTTTTTTTATAATTTGCCCTAGTTTTTAATTATGTTAAATTTTGGATATGTATTAAGATAAATTATTTAATGATTTATAATTGTGTTAAATCTATGATAAAAATGTTTTGTTTTAAGTTTACACTATTTACTTATTAAGATAATTTAGTTCCACCAACCACTTCCATTTGCAAAGGACATGAGTTTAAATATATACGCTGCATGGCACGTGTGGGTTCAAATAAGCACTTTTAACCCTTACCATTTAGGGCGGAAAAGTCATACCATTTCATCATTTCATTTGTATATAACACAATTCATTTCACATTTGTAAGCGGTTTTAATTTTGTAATTCTCTCTTGTAATAAACTTCTACAAGTCAAGAAGTTTACAACAAATCCCATTAACTAATTCTTGAGCTCAATTCTTATTTGAATCTCCTTGTTTCTGAAGAGTGTATCAACCGGTATCAAAGCAACAATTCCGCATCTTAACCCATAAACCTATTGAGTTTGATCGTCACGATCAAATTCCGCCAAAATACGCTCGCTTCCTATCACAAATACGCTACCCTTGTTAATTCTTATTCGCTTTCTTAGCCAAAACACGCTTTCCGACGGCTAGTACATTATTTATTATTTAAAAAAGTATCATACTTGTCATTTCCTCTTCGGGTAATAGGGCAAAATGTCCAACTGCTCATGAAAATACCCTAAAGAGGATTAATTTGAAAGTATATTACCTTCATAAATAAAAAATTTTGTTCGCTACCCTGAAGAAGAAAGGGTGGCAAGTTTAGTACTTTTTTTAGCTATTTGCCCTATATAAATTTCAAGAAACGTAAACCATATAACATCCACGTACTGTATGCACTGGTATCAACATTCGATGATAACCTCACATTGACTTGAGGTTTGGCATTAAAAAGGTTTTTACGACCTCGTTTGTTTCAGTTTTAAACTATACAATCAAAATCCTTGTTAATCATTAGTTTTGGAAATTGAAAAATAAACTGCTGTAATGAAATGGACGAAAAGCTTATTAGTTACTTATAAAATATACTTAGAATAAATAAAAAAAATTCAAACGGCATAGAGAGAACACACCTTCATATTATGTTTGTGATTCAAGGTCTATTTCGATTTTGGGGATATGGGAGATTTGGGGCCAGTAGGAGCCTCCTCTACTGCATCTTTCTTTCAGATCTGGACATCCCCATATATACAAACTCAAAAGTGAATGCAACAACGCTACTGGTAGTTCTTTCAAATTTGGGCATTGACGAATATCCAAATGCAAAAGTGAAGGCAACAACGTTTCTGGTAGATCTTTTATCTTTGGGCAGTCGATAATGTAGAGATGTTGGAGGGAGGTGAGATGAGAAACTGTTTCCAAATTGTCAAAACTCCTTATTTGAAGAGAAGTAAGAGATGAAGGAATATGAAGATGAGACAATTCACTCCAATTAGTCGCTGCTTCTGCTTCACCGAATAAGGTTAGGTCAACCAGTGTGGTTGGAAACTTCTGTGGGCCCCATTCTGAGATGGGCTTCTTCAACGGCCCAATACTAAGTACACGCAAGTTGGGAGGCCAAAGCCCAGTTGCAACATCCATATCTGGACAATACGATATATTCAGAACAGTTAACGAGGTCTGCAATTGAAGGTCTGCAAATAATGACTCCGCCATACTTTGACAATTCCATATTTCTACAGATTCAAGCATTGGCATGCTTTTGCTGTTGATACGTAACCTTTTCTTCTCTCCTCTTTCTCCCAACTCCTCCTTTGACAATAGTTTATTACAATTGTCAAACTTAACTGACTTGAGCCTCTGCCCTCCTCCCGTTGAGAAAGAGATACATGCAATTGAATAACAACCACTGATTTCCAACGTCTCAATGTTGTTTGGACAACTCAAATGCATGAAATTGTCACAACTCGATACCTCTAACGACCTAAGAGATGTTAGAATGTTGCTCCCATAATGATACTCCTCATCTTTCTCCCCTAAACTCACCAAATTTTTACAACTACTTACATTCAACTTCCTTAAATTCACAAGAACCTTACTACCTGATTCCAAAAAGTATCTTATTTCATGACACAATTGGACATTCAAATCTTCAACTGCCTTAAGATCCAATATAACACCTCCCCACACCTCATTAGTAAGCCCTGAAATAGATCCCATTTCCAACTTGGTGACTGATGGAGCTGCATGCACCAGACTTCTCAACAAACCAACACCACATCCATATATTCTCAAATACCTCAATGAAAGTTATGGTGCTTTAAGTGAGATTTTAACAAAATTTGGACAATATCCAATATAAAGCTCCTGAAGGCTTGGAAACACAGAATCTCCTTCAAGTGAGAATTCAACCAAATTAGGACAATTTGCTATACTAAGAACTTGAAGGCGTGGAAACACAGAATCTCCAACCCCACTTCTACTATTGGCTGACCATACCTCCCACCCCGGCATACCTTGAAACGTTAGTGTTTCAAGTGAAGGAAATGCAACACCAGTCCCAAGAAACTCTAAACCCACATCTTTCACATCATCCATGTGTTCGATAGATAACTCCTTAAGTGACGGTAGTTGCCCGAGTGGTGGTAGAGAAGTACACTTTTTACAACCATGTATAGACACACTAGCCAACCGGTGAAACGAGGGATCCCCAACCCATTTTGGAAACTCTAAACCCGGATAGCACATAATGCCTAGCCTCTTCAAACAATCATTATTTGACTTCAATGCATCAAGGACATCTTTTTCAGTTGTCTCCTTTCGGGAAGCATCTGATATGCCACTCCATTGCACCTCTAACTCAGTAAGTCTCTTTTGAGATAAGACGGCTTCTCGTGCTTCCGTTGCGTTTTTTACTTTTTCCAGGCCCTCTATGGTAACTTTCCCAAGAAGATTCTCAAAATCTTTAAGTTGGGCTATCGAAAAGTCATTTTCTCCTCCAATAATGATTTTTGAAAGAGTTTGTAGGCTTTTCAACTTAGCAACCCCTAATGGCAAGACTTTTAACTGTGTAGTATCTCTAATGTCTAAATGCCGCAAATTCTTTAACTTTAAGAAGTTGTTAGGTAAACTAGTTAAGCTAGAACACCCAAAAACAATTAAGGTCTCTAAATTATAGAGATCACAAACATTTTCAAGTAAATGTTTGATATTAGTTCGAGATAAATTGAGATACCGCAAGTGCTTCAAACAACCAATAGACTCTGGTACCTCACTTATCTCAGAACCACTCAAACTAAGGGTGGTGGCAACGGGCACGGGCTGAGGAGCGGGCTTGGCCAGCCCGAGCGGCTACACCGCCGCAACCTATGCGGGCTCGAGCGGGTTTAGCCTTCAGCGGGAAACATGCCCGAGACGGGTTAAAGGAAATCGAGCCGTTGAACGGCTAAAAATCATGCCGTTGGGCACTTTTAAAAAAAAAAAGAAAAAAAAAAATTTCCTTTTTCAATTTCATCTCTATTTAAACACAACCATTTCACATACTTTTTACAACCAAAAAAAATCAAAACTTTTACTCAAGCATATCACCAAAAATAATGAATTCATCTTCATCTTCATCATCGGAGTTTTCCTCCGAGTCTTCATTCGAACTCGTGTCTTCAACGGGTTCTACCATGTCAACCTTTTAGCCGCAATGGATGCCCTCAAGACACGGCAAGCTCAAGCAATACCCGGGTATATCGAACGCTGCGTGAACAAGCCCAAGAAAATCTAATGAATGACTATTTCGTTGAAAACCCAAGGTTTCCGCCAATGTTTTTCGTGAAAGATTTCGTATGAATAGAAGCTTGTTCGTAAAAATTGTTGGTGATATTGAAGCGAATGTCGAATGGTTTCAAGAAGGCATAGACGCGAGGGGGAGAAGAAGTTTCACGGCGTTACAAAAATTGTCACAATTCTCAAATTCCGGTCATTCCTCATACTCCATATTCATCATTTCATAACGGTTCGTGCATGGTTTTGCATTTTACATTACACGTTATTTTCTTATTAAATAAACGCTATCGCGTAATTAATTATTTTGAACATTTGACCGGATACTTCCAAAAATTTTTCCAATATATTTTAATACTCATATTAAGATTATAAAAATAATATAATGAGTTTAACCAGTGTTTTAAATTTATTTTGGATATAAATTGTTAGATGTATATTATTACGACGGTTTTCTTAAAAACTACACGATTATTATTATTTCACTCAAATTTTGCAAGAAATGTATTTTTATAACTTTTATGACCTCAATATATTTTACTTTGACTCGTTAAAATTTATTTTTATCTAACGCTACCTTAAATATTCAAATGTGTATACAACTTACTAATATTACTTAACAATACTACAAGTTACTACTTCCATTCAAGTAACTTTACATAACTTACACTTATACATTTACATAATAGTAATAATAATAATAATAATAAATATATGTATATGTATCATTAAATACATGATTCAATTAGATATGCAAGATCTTTTCATTTATATACTTACACACTCCAAGACTTTTACTCATTCAACACAATCATTCAAAGTGCAAAGTCAAGTTTCTCTTCCTCTTTTCTTCTCCATAAATCCGGCCACATAAGGGATCAAGGAAGTGATCATCAAAAATTTTCTAATCAAGTTCTACACAACCTAGATACACTCTTGTTTTAGGTTTTGAAATAAAAACCTAGGGTGTTTAAGCTTAATCCTTGATCATAAACCTCATCAAGCAACTTGTAAGCATGAAACTTCATCTTTTTCCTTTTCATATATATATTTTTCATACATTTTCATGAAGTCCTCTTGGTCATATTTGATTTGTTGTGATTTTATTCATTATCATCCAAGATTATCACCCATATGTACTATATAAATATTTATAACAATCATGTGCTAGTTAAAAGTTTATAAAATGAGAAGTTTGAAAATGGATCATCAAAGTCTAGTTGTGGTTTTTGGAGGAAATGGTTACATAAATTTTATATATGTTTATTTAAGTTTGTATATATATTTTTAGCCTCACAATGAATATTTATTTTGGTTATGATCAAATGAAGTTGTTTTACTAGTAGGATTGGTGATGAGTAGATTAAGGGATTTTGTGGTGAAGTTGTGGTTAAACAAGTAGATAAAATGGTAAAGTTTAAAATAAGCTGAAGTTACCACGAAATTTATAATTTTTCCGAAAAGTTAGTCATTTTTATAAGTTTTATTAAAGATTTAGAAAATAGATTTTTAGTTATGAACGTGGCCTTTGAACGGACTAAAACGGAGTTATAACGAAAAGATACGTGGTTTTCATGTTACGATTTAAAACTACAATTTTCCGGAAAATGTACATGCAGTTCGAGTTTTAACTGACCAAACAGTGGCCTTAAAATTTCTGTGAAGTCTCCAAGTTTAAAATATATTAGTACTCTTGATTACCTTCGAGTGGATATAAAGAACTTGAAAACGGACTTAAAACGAGTGAGTTATGGTTAACCGAACTTTGAGTCAAAAACGGCCGAACACTATTCCCAGATTAGTATGCTGTCGTGATTTTTAATCAAGGTTTTGAGGGCCTAAACGGACGCTTGGGGAAATGGACGTTAAAAACGAAGTTAGTTTTCCTATGTATATATTACGTCAAGTCGATGTAAACCGATTTTTCAATTACTAAAACCGCACACATTCAAGTAACAATATTTCTATATAACTAATTTTCAAGTAGCATATTGGGTGATACGTTTTCAAATCATGCATTCACGACAACATATCATAACTCAAGTCATAACATTCATTTTAGGTCGCGGATAGTTTCCGAGCCTCATTTTCGTGCACTTCATTTTGTTAGCATATCAATCATACCAGGTGAGTTCATACCCCACTTTTACTCGTTTAAATTCCTACAAACTATTTGGGGCGAGATACATGCTTATTTATCAAAACATTTAAACACTTTTGCCAAGCCACATTACTTATACTTTAGACTTGGTGTGTGTAGTGACTAGACTTAAACAAACATCCCAATATTTATATGTTGGAAGGCCATTAATTTGATATGCCTCAACGTGCGCCGTTGGAGGAACATCCCAATATTTATATGTTGGAAGGCCATTAATTTGGATACATTCAACGTGAGTCGTTGAGGAACATCCCAACACGAGTTGTTGGAAGACCCTGTGGTGACATTTATACTTGTAACTACCATATTGCGCATATTCATGATTGTCATTCTATTTTAGGCAATGGGTTGTGAACACACAGTTGCAAGTTTTGTATGGGCGGAACTTGAACCGAGTGGATTTACAATGCCTTTGTCTGTGTGACCATTTCTCAAAGTATTTCAAATCATTTTATTACAAACTTATGAACTCACCAACCTTTGTGTTGACACTTTTAGTATGTTTATCTCGTGTCTTAAGGTGATAGCATTTCATGGAGCTTTTGGGTCACATGGCATACATTGAGTCTTGTGCTTTTAACAATTACCATTCGACATGTTTGTAAACTCTTTATGTGTTATCAAACCTTGTGATTTCTTGTTGTGTAAACTTTAACTTATTTATCGAATGGTAAACTTTTCAAACGCCTCATTATAGAGGTCGTCAGATCCATACTTTGTGCTATGACGTTATACCCCAATGACACTATCGTTCTACCGCGATATTTTGGGGTGTGACAAAATGCACATCGCCATTCGACAACTAGCAACGGTGGACCTCCTGATAGATATGATGACTACCTAAACATGGCACGAAGAACTTGTGTTATTTTTTAAAATGTTTGTGTTTCTAATAACTTGGTATTTTTATAAGTCGATATATTTTAAAATGTTTTCGCTTTTTTATATTTGTAGTCGATTGCCTTGACAAATTTTATGATGCGGTAATCCAATTATATAGGCGAGAGTTCTTACGTAGGCCTACATCCCACGACGCTGCACGGCTATTCGAGGCACATGAACAACAACATCACATTCCCGAATGCTTGGTAGCCTTGATTGTACACATTTCATCCGCGAAATTGTCCTCGACATTTGAAAGGTCAATATAAGAGGTGATCACCCATACCCGACTATTATGCTTCAAGCCGCCGCTCAAATGATTTGTGGATTTGGCATTCGCTTTTTCGTCCACCCGGTTCAAACAACGATATCAATGTTTTGAATCGGTCTCCATTGTATCTTACGGAGCTAAATAGAACGCGCCAAACGCTCATTTTATGTAAATGGACGACTTTACAATCGTGGATATTATCTTACCGATGGAATCTATCCCACGATTCAACGCTTGTTAAGGCATATAAGTATCCCACCGACCCGACGGAAAAGAGATTCAAGAAGTTACAAGAGTCTCGCAAGAAAGGATGTCGAACGAGCTTTTGGTCTTCTTAAGTCAAATGGATGCTTCTCATCGTCCGCTTGGCTATGTCGGTCCAAAAATTCGCAAACTAGTAAATACTTGTGTCATATTACACAATATGATTTTAAAAGACGACGGGTGGCATTATCACCGGTTCATAATGGATCACCGGTCGTGCGCTTTATGACCCGAATGTACTACCGGAGTTACTCGACGAAAACATCCATAACCGTCTCCGATATGATCTTACGGAGCATGTAGCGGCTCAAAACTTACCACACCTTGACGACTAGTGTTTTCTTTTTTCTTTTAAGTATTATTTCCTTTTTTATGTAATTTTCTTTTAAGTATTTTGTAATTTTCTTTTAAGTAATAATAATAATATTATGTGTTTTAATTAAATTGTTTGATATAATTTTAAATATAAAAAGGTAAAAAAATAAAAATTAAATGTGGTGAGGGGTAGGGATACATGGTTGCCACTAAAAATCTATGATGAGGGGTGGTGTGGGGATGAGATGAGTTGGAAGAATGTTATTGGTGGATAGTGAGGGATGATGAGGGATGGTGAATGAGGGTTGCCACCACCCTAATTACCCTTAACAATGGTAGCTGGGGAAGTAAGTCAACTAGAACCTTATTCGACAAGTAGCTTCGCCACCTTCCTTTCACAGACAAGAATGTTCTCAAACCTTTAGCACCTTCAACTACCTCAAACTTCTTGTAAGCTACATATACCTCAGAAAAAAATGACATATGACGACACTTATCGAAAGCTTGTTTCCTAACATTCTTTCCGAGTTCCTTCTCTAACCTAAAATAGAAATCTCCAAAGAACAGAGGCGGCCGACGTGGCCAAATCATTCATCGATCATGCATAACAAACAAAGACTCGTTATTAGGAGAGTGTTGAAAAATGACCGTGATAACAACTCATCAAAGCATTCATTACCCAAGCGTTCTACGCTTGAATTTCTTGACGATTTGGTGCAAAAATCCTTCCGCCATCCGGAAAGTAACCAAATTCGCTTGTCAAACGATAGTCTTTTGGGAACAAGGAGCAATATGCAAAGAGTCGCTTTAAGTAGGCGGGGGAGTTCACGGTAGCTTAGTCTAAGAGCCGGAATAATCTTGCCTTCCTCTTTAAGCTCCATATCTCACCGTCTCTATTTCCTTCCATTCCACTTCATCTTCTTTTGTCCTCAATAGCCTTCCAAGTGCTATTAAAGCCAAAGGCAAACCATCGCACTTTCTCGACAATGCCTTCACCAGTGCTTTAAGTCTTGGATGTGAATCAAAGTTATTTTCACCCAATGCATGTTGAGCAAATAAACACATGGCATCGCCATGAGAGAGACTTTGCAAATGGTTTAATTTACCACAACCCAATTCTCTAAGCAAATTCTCCTTCCTAGTTGTCATGATTATTTTACTTCCTGAGCACATGCTCAAAGGGCCACTAGTGATTCCCAATCATCACTATTTTCACTCCACACATCATCCAAGACTAATAGAAACAATTTATCTCTAAGTCGATCTCTAAGATCTACTTGAAGGAGATTTAGATCTTTAAATTCTTGTGTTTCCCGGTCACGCATCGAAAATAATATCGCTTCATACTCAAGGTGTCCCACCCATCGACACACAAACCCACGCTTTAAATTCAAAGTGATCACTCACTTGTTCATCTTCATACAATAATTTAGCTAGAGTGGTTTTACCCACACCACCCATACCAACTATGGGGACGATGCTAAAGTTTTCACTATTACGTGGTTCATCAATTAACAACTTGTGAACCAATGCATCCTTATCACCTTGTCGGCCAACAATCCTAGATGGGTCTACCAAAGAGATCTGGGATTGTCTATTTTTATCTTTTGGCCTATCATCCTTTACTTTTAAACTTCCATTCTTCACCGTTAAACCAAGAGATTCTTTTTCCTTTTCTAGATCTAGTAACTTGTTGGTGATATTATCTATCTTAGGATACAACCTAGTACTTAGACGTAAGTTTTTGCAACAAGTGGAATGAGCTTTATCTTGCCGGTGTCGGCTCGATTGGTCGGTCAACTCCTTATGCATAGCCGGCTGCCAAGTCTTCAAGTATGTCATCTATCTCATAAGCCGATGATGGAGATCATTGAGCCATACTTGAGCAGACTTCATTAGCTATTTCTTTATCCGAAGCATCATTCGCCAGCCCTTGGATCCTCGGACAAAGTCCTCCCTACTTTCTTCGCCTTAATGAATTCTTCGCCGAACAACTTGTTTCACGGCTTCATTCGCCACCAAAACGGCTTCAATGAGGGTGGATGCAATGACTTCGCCATATTTTTATAGTAATGACAAGAAGTGGGAGCTCTTAGATCCGAATTTAAATTCAAAGGAAGCAATAGTTACAAAGTGGACTACCGAACAAATGTTAGAGTTGACTACATTTTTGGTCCCGGTGGTTTATCGGTATTTCATTTTCGCCTAACTTTCCAAAAGTCTCCGATCCACCTAAACTCAAACACCCGTTCGGGTTTAGTGCAATTTTTATTCACCGGTAGTTTTTATCACAACATTCATAAACAGCAACTAATAAAAAATTAGGGCAAATAATACATTTGAAATTGGGGCAAAATATACACATATAACATATCAGAATCACAAAAAGCAAACAAATGAAACAAAATAATTAAATAAATAAGTGATCGGAAAATTAAATTTGGTTTTGCGAATCAAAAGTGATCGGACAAATGGTGGCGATGTGGTCGACGGTGGACAGAATGGTGGGAAAGTGAAGCCTGAAAGTGTTTGTGATATTTTAAAGGGAAGATTGAAAAGCTGTGAAAGAAAATTTTGTTATAATCTTTTGTATAATAAAACAAAACTCACGGGGAATTTTTCATTTTAGAAAAATCAAATTAACTTTTTAAAAACAATATATATATTTTTTAATCTTGATAATACTAATTATTTCCCAATTTGCTTCTTTTTTTTCAAAATTCATTAAATTTCGTCTTATTAGAAAAATCAACATAAAAACATAGGTGTCGAAAATGAAAGAAAAGAAAACTAGAAGGAAAAGCGGGGTAATTTTGTAAAAGGTGGGGGTTAAAAATGTAAAAGAGAAAACAACACCCACACACCTTTATGAGATCCATAGCACAACCATCATCTAAAACATCCCCTTAAACAAAACTTATTTGATACATGATTTAAGTAAATATTTTTGCTCAAAGTTTTGGCATGGTGCTTCTTGATTGTTGTTTCAGATATCACAGAGCGAATCAGATGAAGAACAACTTGATGACATGACTGAAAAGGATTTTGTTACTTCATCGGTTCTGGTTGAAGATATTGCAGTTACAGAGGAAGAACCATAGAAACTTTACCTGACATTAGCAAAGAAAGTGAGGCTATTAGACAAATATCCATTCCTCCTCCGGGACTTGGACAGAGAATATACGAGATTGACCCCCTATTGACAAACCACCGTCAACATCTTAAGTACCGGTGAGATATATTTTAGCTTTTGAAGAATAGGACAATTGTTGAATGTGAAAGTGGGAAAACGGGTCACATTCTTATACGGGACAGGTTGACCTAAAAAAAAACTTTTTCTTGCAAAATAGTCTTTCTGTAAGTGATTTAAACTATGGATGCATATCTAATGTTACTTACTTGATATACAAACTTTCAACCTGTTTCCTTTTAAGCAGCTTTTTTAATATCTATACTACATATAATAGAAAAAACAGTCAAACTTTGAAAAGTGAAAAGTTGAAAGTCAAAGGTGAGAGAAATATATTGTGTAATTAATACTCTTATTAGAACACCCATTACTTAAAAGTATAATAATTTATTCACATTGTACAACTAATTAAAAACATATCTACCAAATTAAAAACAACCAATTAAAATACCCCTTACTAAAAAGTACAATAAAATTTTCACAGTGTACAATTTAAACAAGCTACAACATAATCCTAAATATAAAATAATTAAACACACTAATTAATGTTATTTTTAAAACACCCTAAAATGAAAAGTACATGTTATTATACACATTATACAAATTAATAAAACATACAAGGCTTCATACAAGCTAACAAGTTGATTGTACATATAGTTTTGAAAATCGGACCGGACCAACGGGTTCAACCGGGAACTAGGGGTGCAAACAAGCCGAGCTTTTATCAAGCAACTCGAGCTCGAGCTCGAGCTTGGCTCGATCGAGTAGAGCTTTTATCGAGCTCAAGCCGAGCTCAAGCCCAATATATTGGCTCGAAACATATAATGAGTCGAGCTTGAGCTTTTGATGGCTCGGCTCGAGCTTTTATCGAGCTTTTTCGAGCTTTAAGTAAATAAGGATTAATTTGAATATTAACCTAATTATAAATAAGTATTCTAAGTTATGGAAATCATTTTGCTCAAGTATTCAAGATCTATGAAGCTTATGACGTCTCGCGAATAATATTTTGTTGAATTATTTTAGACATTCGAACCTTAACTAGTTTTTTACTGATTATGTTTTATTTTAATGTTAGATTTGTTTCATCTTCTTGATCTTGACTTTTGAATGTGTGGTATCAGATGACAATTTAGTCACATTTTGTCCAAGTTAGATATGATTCATTGTTTGTGTATGTTCCTTTTGTAGGGTCTTTATATGATTTTATTCATTGGGAATGTATTGTATTTGTTCTTCTTTTCAAGTCTCAAGTCTCAACTTCTTAATCAACCTGTTCAGGAGTTGGAATAGGGGTGTAAATGTGTAATCATGTATTCATATACATATATTTGAGCTTTTCAAGCAAAGCTCGAGCTTTGCTCGAAACTGAATCGAGCCGAGCTCAAGCCTAGATGGTTAAAGCTTGACAAGCTATCGAGCCGAGCTTGAGCCTAGTTTTTTTTTCGAGCCGAGTTTGAGCCTTGTCAAGCTCGGGCTTGGCTCGGCTCGGTTACACCCCTACCGGGAACCGGTTTCGCCACCGGTTTGGCTAACCAATAAAAACCATCCAAAAACGAACCAGAGATGACCCGTTGAAACCGATACAAACTAGTGAATCAGGTCTCATCGAGATCTATTTCTCCGGTTAATCTTGCAGCGACGGGTACCCTGCTATACTATATATAAAGGAAAAACCAAAAAGTAAAAAGTGAAAAGTTGAAACTATTAATACATATCGAAATCGGGTTGACCCGGGACGCTTCAAACCCGGTGGGTTGATCCTGTTTAATTTGACCCGTTTTGACCCAACCCGTCGGGTTAACTCGGTTTAAATCGACCGGTTTTCGGACGGGAATGGTTCAACCGATTGAACCACCCGGGTCGAACCAGGTTTTAAAACATTATGTTTAATCCCCAAATCTTCAAACTTTTATTATTTTTCGTTTATAACCCAAACACTTTTTTTAACACAAAACGATCTGTCGCTATATAAATCTATTTAATTTAATAAAACACAGTTTTTGGCCTAACAATTCATAAATGTTTTCCAAAAATACTAAAGCCCGTCTTTGCGACACGTGTATAGTCTTATTTTTAGCAATTTATTTTACAATTCGTTACTTTTGTCCGAATATCATCCATCCGGATAGTGTTTATGATAGAGATAAATAAATAGACCAATTAATTGATTAAATTAGTCACTCATTAATTCACACCATATAAATAATTGGCTGTTACTAACATCAGACAATATTTATACATAAAAGTCAATCTTTTATTAATTAAAACAAGAACATTTATAATTGGGTTTTGCTAGCATCTTATAAAATACTAGAAGGGTACCCGCGCAATGCGATGGCGGGTATCCGGTGACTATTTTTGTGACGAGCAAATGTTCTTCATTAAAACTTTCTTATTTAGCATGTCTAAATACTATAAAGTAGTAAAGATATGTTTTTCAAAAGTAGAACGTCTAAATTATTAATATTGTAAATGGTTAACACTTTTATTTTTCCAATTTTAGCATTAAATTGGTGGTTATAAGATTAGTAAGCTTTTTTTATGAACAATTCCTTTAGAATGTATCATTATTGGAGGGCGGTTACATATGCATTAAATAAGACTTAAATTTTCAGATTTTACATTAATTTTCTACTTTTCTTTTGATAGTAATGGTTTTAGTTTTAAAGTTTTAAGACTTCCTTTTATAGGAAGTCCCAAATGCTTTATAATGTAATATAGATAAAAAAAAATGCATTTAATGGGTGGTTAATATACTATTTTTAAGTTTCTTTTAAAGATTTAAGGAAATCATTTTTCATTATACTAGACGAATATATGCGCAATCGACATATAACGACCAATAAATATAATTGTGAACTTGTGGTTGTGATGACCCTTGATGCAATATTTACGGGTTGTATGATAACAACAATTTGTCCTTTTTTTCTTTTCTTTTTTTTTTTAATGTATATATGTGTGTTGAGTAAGTAAAAGTAAAAACAATTTAAGTGTATTATAAATGATGTTTGCCTTTTATGAGTAGTGGTAATTTAGTCTAATAAAATTCTTTTTTTTTATGTATAAAAACAATTTAAGTATATAATAAATTATGTTTGCCGTTTATAAGTAATGGTAATTTAGTCTAACAATATCACTCATTTTTAAATTATTGTAAGTTTTAAAGAAAATTATTCTTTTTTATATAAAGTATAAATATAGCAGAGATGGTAAAAACCTATACAGCTAAATCTCAACAAATCTTTAATCACTTACATGATAAATTGACAATAACTAAAATAATAGGTTCACCAATATTAACCTATTACTTTAATAAGGACATCTGTAATATGACCTTAGATGGCACATGTTTAGTGATGAAAAAAAAATGAAAAAAAAAAAAGAAAAATAAATCTTGTGTGACATTAGTCAAATCCATCTTTATGTCACTTTTATTATTACAAGAGTTACATGTGACTGGGGGTGTTTACCAAATTAAGTGGTTTCATATGAACCACTTAATAAGCCTCTTAAAGGGGAGGACAAAACTTTGGTGGGTCTCCCCATTAAGTGGTATTAAAGGATTGGGCCCACATTAAGTGCTTCATATGGAAAAAAGAAACACCCCCTAATTCATTTGTAGAATCATACATTCAAAGACAATGACCACCAATTTATTTCATATTCTTTTAACTTTATTTTTCATACATGTTTATGTGATGCAAATTGTGCCTTAACATACATTTATGTATTTTAAAGATTTGGTCCTTGCTGATGATGAAAACAAAAATATTGCGTCGTTTTATATAGGGGAGCTAATGCATATTCGAGGTAGCTCTTTGCGGAAACTTGAGGACGTGCCATATCTAAATGATATGTTCGTATCATATTTTGGTAACCAATTTATGATGAGTTAGATTATGATCGAACAAAGTTGCAAAAAGAGTATTTTCAACTACATAGTCGTTTAACTTTGAAACGAAAGGGTGTTCATGACTCCATCATGGACTCCGTCAAGACAGGTAATGGAGATGTTTTTTTGTCTACTGATACTGAGGGACTTGAAAGAATTTCTTATGGAAAACACTTGCGGTTGGGATAAGCCGAAAAGGTAATATTGTTATTGAATGTGGCATCGAGCGGTATAGCATATTTAGTAATGACTGGTGGGAGAACTGCACATTCACGATTCAAAATTCCCAACAACATTGATGAACACTCTACATGTTCCATCAATCCTCAAAGTGATCTTGGTGCGTTGGTGCACAAATACAAACTAATTACATGAGATGAAGCCCTAATAAATCGCAAGCACTGCTTCAAGGCATTAGACAAATCACTAAGGGACATTTTGCGTAACTGAAAGCATGACATCCTGGAGACTTTTTTCGACAACATGACTGTGGTTTTTGGTTACAATTTTAGCAGGTCCTACCCGTCATTCCAATAGGATCCGAACAAGAAATTGTTGGTGCCTCTTTAAAATGGTCTTACTTGTGGGACCATTGTAAAGTATTGTGGTTAACGACAAATATGCGTCTAACAAGGGGTTGTCGTACTGAACATGTCAATGAGATTGAAGACTTTGTTGAATGGATTTTGAAGCTTGGATATGGTAAGTTTAGAGAGGCAAACGATGGCGAGGTTAACATTGATATACCTAATGAATTTCTCATTAAGGATTCAAATGACCCAATATGCTCAATCATAAACTTTATTTACCTGAATATGCTAAATAACCTTGACAACAACAAATGTTTCACTAAAAAAAGCCATACTTTCCCTTACAAACGAGGTTGTCGACACTATAAACGATGAAATGTTGTCGGTTATTCTAAGGGAATAAGTCACGTACTATATTTGTGATAATGTTTGCAAGTCAGAAAAGGGAACAAGTATAAACGAAGACGTATTCTCTACATAGTTCATTAATGGTTTGAAATTCTCTGTGTACCTACCCACAAACTAAAACTGAAAGTGGGTGTTCAGATCATATTACGAAACATTGATCAATCTAATGGTTTATGCAACGAAACACGACTTCGTGTGGATTGGTTGATGGAAAGTTGCATTGACGCCACTATAATTCACAAAATCCATTTTGGTAAACGATGCTTATCGCAAGATGAAAATATCACCTTCAGATAAACGTTTGCCGCTAAAGATTCTAAGAAAGCAGTTCCCCGTGTCCGTCTCTTTCGCGACGACAATCAACAAAATTTAGGGAAAATATCTCGAGCAAGTCGGTTTATATTTAGTTCGAATTGTTTTTACACATGGCCAACTATATGTAGTCGTCTTTCGCGTTAGGTACAAAAGGATGGAAGATGGTTATTCATGACAAAGATGTGTTACACAATTTATGATCACATCTACGTGTACACGTATATCACATTCGTAGAATATAGGATTGAAGATTATTATTATTATTATTATTATTATTATTATTATTATTATTATTATTATTATTATTATTATTATTATTATTATTATTATTATTATTATTATTATTATTATTATTATTATTTTATTTTATTTTGGATAATTGTGTTTCATATATACTTTACGTTTGTTCATCAAGATGTGGTTTTTTGTAACTTATAACTACATAATACGCAATGTCATTTACTACATTCATTCTTCGACGCTACTTAAAAATACCCGTGAATTTCACGGGTCTTTTAGCTAGTATATTATATATATAAGTTTTTCTTCAAAAACGATTATAATGCTTTACAATTAAGAGAAAATATGTACCGTTAGTGCACAATTAACTTTTCAATAGGCTAAATACGCCTATTTCAAAAAAATAAGGCGAAATGTGCCCAAATCTTTTACAAAGTAGCATAAATTAGCCTTTTTTTTTTTTTTTTTTTTTTAATTTTGGGATAATCACATTCATTTTTTATTTTTTTAATTTTGGGATAATCACATTCATGCTAATTTTGGTACTTGCGTTCTTCTTAACAACGACACCATTAATCTCATCCTGTTAGTTTTTACGCGACAAGTAACGTGTGTTGTTAGTTTTTATCTCATAACTGATGTAATGTTTACTTTCAGTTTCATTAAATGAAATAAATGTTAAGAATTTTGTCTAGACTTTAGTTATCGTATAGTACAACCGTTTGCAATTGCATTTTCATCAGTTCACGTTCTATTTTAAATGCTACACAAAACACTCACCACAATATCACAAATCATTAATTATCTGACGATAGAAACCGATGTCGCTAGGCGCGGGGTACTCGCCTAGTTTTTTTTTTTAAAAAGAGGGATAATTTCATTCAATAAGAAGATAATAGTACATCTTCAGTCGCTCGTATAAAAGCACAATCCGGAACTCTAACCTCTATAATGTTCTCGTCATTACATCCTCCGACCCAATTAGCTATACTATGAGCAACTTCGTTTCCTTCTCTTTTAACAAATGACCATTCACACGTACTAAAAGCTAGTGAAATACATAAAAATTCTGAAAAAATATTTTCAATTTATAAAATAGTAGATCCGCTACGTAGTGCATTAACTAGGCACAAAAGAGTCGGATCAAGAAACAACATTTGGGGAGCTTTAACTTCGAGCATGACTCATAGCCCACATGATAGCTTTCGCTTCGGCTTCCAATGGAGAACTCGCAAAGCACTGTCCTCGAGCACCTGAAAATAACACTTCACCATTATAATTTAAGCAACAAAACCTAAACCCACCTTTCCAGACTCTTTGATCCAAGATGCATCACAATTTACACAAGGTCAATTTGTGGTTTAGCCCATATGTAAGGTTTTCTTTCTTGTACAACACCACCTGCTCTAGACATGTCCTTTTGGTTTGCCATATGGTATTCTGCAAGTATATACATAACAAAAACATCCACTTCCAAATTCCTTCTGTCAAGTTGAACATGAAAGTTCTTATTTCGCCTCGTCCATAACCCCCAAAGTGTCATTATGAATGTCTCCCAACTTGACGAACTATTTCCTAGAATCATACTACAAAAGTCTTCCAAAGTGTTAAGACCATTAGCTTCATACAGATAATTAAACCTTTCTGAAAGTGATCCGACAAATGATGGCGATGTGGTCGACGGTTGACAGAATAGTGCCGGAAAAGTGAAGCCTGAAAATGTTTGTGATATTCTATAGGGAAGATTGATAAGATGTGAAAGAAAATTTTGTTATACGAGTAATTAATAAATAAATGGGAAAATATGAAAAAGGTGAAAAGTGGAGTATTAAAGAGTAGTATTTTTTTTTAAAGAGGGATAATTTCATTCAATAAGAAGATAATAGTACACCTTCAGTCGCTCGTATAAAAGCATAATCCGGAACTCTACCTTTCATTTGGCAGACACAACTTATAAGAGATTATTAAAAAAATAATCTTCCATAATCTCTGAAAATAAAATGTTACTTCATGTAGGTTATAAAAATAATATCTTTTTATAATCTTTTTCATCAACAGCATCAGCACCAGCACCAGCAAAATCTATTTTTGCCAAACATACCCTACATCCTCCGACCCAATTAGCTATACTATGAGCAACTTCATTTCCTTCTCTTTTAACAAATGACCATTCGCACATACTAAAAGCTAGTGAAATACATAAAAATTGTGAAAAGATATTGCTAATTTGTAAAAGAGTATATCCGCTACGCAGTGCATTAAATAGGCACAAAGAGTCGGATCCGAAAACAACATTTGGGAAGCTTCTACTTCAAGCATGACTCATAGCCCACATGATAGCTTTCACTTCGGCTTCCAATGGAGAACTCGCAAAGCACTGTCCTCGAGCACCTGAAAATAACACTTCACCATTATAATTCGAGCAACAAAACCCAAACCCACCTTTCCAGACTCTTTGATCCAAGATGCATCACAATTTACACAAGGTTAATTTGTGGTTTAGCCCATATGTAAGGTTTTCTTTCTTGTACAACACCACCTGCTCTAGACATGTCCTTTTGGTTTGCCATATGGTATTTTGCAAGTATATACATAACAAAAACATCCACTTCCAAATCCCTTCTGTCAAGTTGAACATGAAAGTTCTTATTTCGCCTCGTCCATAACCCCCAAAGTGTCATTATGAATGTCTCCCAACTTGACGAACTATTTCCTAGAATCATACTACAAAAGTCTTCCAAAGTGTTAAGACCATTCGCTTCATACATATAATCAAAACCGCGTCGAATTCACAATTCTTTGGCTTCCGAACACTTGTACAAAACATGCATTACATCTTCATCAAACTCATCACAATGAGTCAAGCTACTTATATTGATAAACTTATATAAGCCCATAAGTCTCAAAATAAGACGCAAATTTGGAGCTTATGAAATATAAGCTCGAAAAAAAAAGACTTATAAGCCACATATAAGCTTAAAAAACACTCCCTAATATATATAGTACATTGCATCCTGTAGTAAATAAAAACAAGTGGTGGCGGGTAGTGATATTGGTAACCGGGTATTTCGTTTGGAAAGAACGTAATAATCGGGCTTTCAACAATAAGGTTACAACCGTATACAAGATATTCAACTAAAAAGCTTCCATTGGATTTCGCGTCGGTCTAAAAATGGTTCGTGGTGTTGGCAAGAATGGTTAAGAGATCCTAATAAGAGTCGAGTCAACATTCTCAAAGCTCAACAGTAGCTCGTGAGGCAATTATGTATTTTGTGCTCGAGTTCCAGGTGCTGCTGCAAGGTGGTGTTCAACTTGGGGTCCGTTTGGATGGTCGTGGTTCATTTATCTATTTGTTTGGCACTTAAATGGTAGGTTATACCGTTCATTCAGATGTTGAGGTAGAACTTATGATATTTTGGTCTTTTGGATCTTGTTAGTATATATTTTCAGTTTCCTTTATGGTACTGGTTTTGTTCTTTTTGGGTCTTTGCCTCTTTAACTGTCTTGTTAGAGAGATGGGATGCCTTTATTTTGTATTGGTCTTTTTTGGTTATAAAATGTTGCCTTTCTTTTAAAAAAAAAAAAAAAAAAAAAAAAAAAGTGCATATATTCTACCTTCAAAATAAGCAAATACACGTATTATTTTGAGATTTTGGATCAAAAGTATATTGTAGAAGTTAAATATATTGTTATATACTAGCATGGTACCCGCGCAAAGCAGCGGTTCGGAGGCGAATTGTGTTTAATGATTTTCTGATTTTATGTATTTTTGCCGAATATTGTTTAACAATTTCTAGAAATGAAAGATGATAGTTTCTAGAAATTGTGTGTTTGTGTTATGAGAATGAAAAATTAATATGCCATTATTATATATGCAAATTCAAAAAGTTATTAATTTTAACTATTTAAACATATTAAATTCATTATATTAGTTATATTCTATTATTGTAACATGCATCCAATTTAATGTCATAGTTTAATGTGCAATTAGTGTGTTTTTAAAGTTTTAATTTCAAAAACTACTAATAATAGCAAGTGTGTAAGCTTAAAATTTTTAAGACTTCTAAAATTAAAAGTCCTAAATGCTTTATATATAGTTAAGATTAAGATTACTACCTCCATCCTATAATAATTGTTTACTTTGACTTTTTTGAGTCATTTTTATTCAACTTTGACCATAAATATTTTTAGTTGTGTTATACAATACTTGATGATAAATATATGAATGAATTGAGTTTTAAATGTATTCTCATTGGCACAATTTTCATCAAGTATTATACAACAAAAATAAAAATATTTGTAGTCAAATTTGAACAAGAAAAACTTAAAAAGTCAAAGTAAACAACTAATATAGGACGAAAGGAGTATCTCGAAGTAATAGTTAAGTTAAATAATGTGTAACGAGTTCTTTTTTAAACTTGATAGTTTAATGTTAATTTGAAGTATTAGCGTGAAAACTTCTCTCAATATACACTCATATTATTTCTTACTAGACGAGTATCCGTGTATAACCACGAGATTTTTTTGCGGCAGATAATTTTCGTGATAATAAAAAATTTATGAGTTATAAACGAAAAATAATAAAAATTTAAAGATTTGGTATTAAATATAATGTTTGAAATCCGCTTCGAACTGGGTGGTTCAACGTTCTCGTCGAAAAACGGGTCAATTTAAACTGACTCAACCCGCCGAGTTTGAAGCGTCCCGGGTGAACCCGGTTTTAATTTTTTTTAAAACATATATCATATAAGTCATAGTTTTCAATACTTTCAATATTTTTTCTTTCCAAATGCATGGGTTTGACCATTTTTCGACATTTCAACACTGACGACGTATATGGCCCATCGGTCCAATGAACGAAGGACCCAACACTCTAGCCGAAGGGCCCAATACTCTACCGGAATGGTTCAATGCTACACCGAAAGGTACACCGACGAGCCATCCATCTGAAGGACGCGCTGACCTGAAAGTACCTTTGGGATCTAGCCTGGATACAATTCGTCTCATTCTCCTGGGTGTCAGACACGACGCCAGAGACGATGTCGAAGAGCGAGGTCACCGACAACACCAATGATCCCATGAAGTACGACGGTGCGGGGACCGAGATAGTGACATCAAGTAGTATAAATCGCATACATAGAATGGTGGGAATAAGGTATCATTTTCTCACACACATTTTATACTATACCTTTCGGTAAAACACACACTTACTCTCACGCCGGAGTCTGGTCCTGGGATAACACCCGGGGTGAGACTAACGCGTTGTTCATCTTAGCAGGTATCCTAAAGACTTCTCACAAGGCTGAAGGATAAATAAAGAGACCTCACAAAAAAATACTTCGACATTGGCGCCATCCGTGGGACCCGCATCCAATCTACTAGAGCTATAGGATAATGGGTTCGACACCTCCGGTAACTTCTGGAGGAGGAGAAGGAAGTTCCACCCCAATGACGAGGGAGCAGTTGGAAGGGTATGTAACTGCGCTCAAGTCTATGATAAAAGAACACAATAGCCGAAGGGACACTGTTGAGCCGATACGGTTGGATTTTGAGGACGAAATGGTCCTTGACAAGGGCGAGCCGGCAGACAAGAAGAAGGAGATAGTAACCGGGACTAAAGTAAAAGACAAAGATCTAGCGAAGACCTTCAAGGAAGTCTCAAAATCTCCCTTCAGCAGGCGAATCATCGAGTTCTCCGCCCCGGAGCACAAGATGCCCACTCACATCAAGCTGTACGATGGATCGACGGATCCTCAAGATCATCTCAACAGATTCACCAGAGCCGCAGGACATGGAGAATGGCCGATGCCAGTTTGGTGTCGCATGTTCCAACAAACTTTGGACGGAAAGGCCAGGGGATGGTTCGATGGACTCCCTCCGGGGAGCATAGATGAATGGGCAGCTTTCAGGGACCAGTTTAAAACTCGTTTCTCCCTGCACAAGGCATGTGTCAAGGACCCTACCGAAATTGCCAAGATAGTAAGGAAGGCTAATGAAACGTTGCCTGAGTTCAAAGAAAGATGGACCACCGAGACGGGATTCATACAAGGAGCTCCGGAGATCATGAGGATCTCCTCGTTCATGAATGGATGCAAATGTCCCGAGCTGGCCAAGCGGTTTACCGATACGATCCCTAAGACTGTAGAGGAGATGATGGTTAGGGTAGATGACTTTGTACGGTCGGAGGAGGCCTTTGCCAACACCGAATTGCCCAGGAGAGAGCATTATGATACAACCAGGAGAGCCTCAACCGGACCCTTCCGAAAGGATGAAAGGGTTGCCAGAAGTCATTACAGAGGGGATAGGAAGAATGAAGGACGGTACGGATATTCAGGAAAGGACCGGGGAAACTCTCATCGCCACGGTGACAGGTCGGCACCTTATTTGCCCCATCGCGGTGATCATCTGAACCGGAACAACCCCCGTCTGACTTTAGAATCACTCACAAAGCCCCCAAAAGAAATCTTGGCCACAGAGCACCAGCTGCACCTACCTCCTCCAAAGCCGATGCGTGACCCACCCCGCAAGGAGAACCAGGATAAGTACTGATTATCATGGAGAGAAAGGGCATTACACGAATGACTGTTATCAGATCAAAAAACAGTTAGAGCTGGCCTTAGAGTCGGGGAAGTTGAATCATTTGATCAGGGACCTCAGACAGAAGGGAAGGAGAGAGCCCCCCAAGAATGAAACGGGAGCCAAGGATAAGGTCATCAACATGATCCGGGCATGGCCCGAACGAAAGAAGAGGAAGTCATCGGAGCCAGAAGAAAGGTGGATGAATGTGCCCATAACTTTTCCCCCTCTTCCCGAGGGAGATGTGTCGGACGACCCCCTCATAGTTGAAGCCACAATGGAGGGATATCTAGTAAGAAGGGTCTTTGTGGATGAAGGAGCTTCGGTGGAAGTAATGTTCGAGCACTGCTTCAACAACTTGCCTCAGGAGATAAGATCCCGGATGAAGCAGACATAGACAGATCTACTTGGGTTTGCCGGACAGGTGACTAGACCGCTAGGAAAAATTGAATTGGATGTTTCATTCAGGAATGAAGGGCTATACAGGAAGGTCAGAATGAAGTTCACAGTTATTCGGGCACCGTCGCCGTATAACATAATCTTAGGAAGGACCGGATTGAAGATCCTGCAAGCCATACCTTCCACGGTCCACTCCATGATGAAGTTCCCAACCCCTCAGGGAATTCCCACACTTGTCACTCGCTCTGTCATCATTTCAGAATGTAGAAGGTTGGAAAGACTACATGCCATTACTCCGGAGCAGGATAAGGTAGAAGCAAAAACCGGTGAGGTGGGTTTGACATAGGAAGTGACGATCAACCCTGCCTTCCCTGAGCAGGCTGTGACGATAGGAGGTACCATGTCCTTCGAAGGCAAAAGACGCCTCAAAGAGTTGTTGCAAAGAAACCTTGATATATTCGCATGGGAGCCGGCGGATATGACGGGAGTCCCCAGGGGAATCATTGAGCACACTCTGAATGCCAATCCTTCAGTGGATCAAGTATGCCAAAAACGCCGAATGTTGGCGGCGGATCGAAGTCAGGCGGTCACAAAGGAGGTGGAAGAATGGGTCAAAGCCGGCATTGTCAGACCAGTGAAATATCCTACCTGGATATCCAACCATGTTCTAGTAAAAAAGTGCGACGGAAGCTGGAGGATGTGCATTGACTTCAAGAACATCAGCTCTGCTTGCCCCAAGGACTACTACCCTTTGCCGGAGATCGACTGGAAGATCGAGTCGGTCATGGGGTATAAGTACAAATGTTTCTTGGATGCTTACAAAGAATATCATCAGGTGCAGATGGCAAGGGAAGACGAAGAGAAAACAGCGTTCTACACTGAGCAAGGGACCTACTGTTACACCAAGATTCCATTCGGTCTGAAAAATGCAGGGGCCACCTATCAACGGATGATAGACTCCGCTTTCCAGTCGCAGATAGGGAGGAACCTGGAAGCATATGTGGATGACATGGTCATCAAGAGCAGGGAAGAGCAAGGAATGTTAGAAGACATAGCCGAAACATTTGATAACCTTCGGAAGATAAACATGAAGCTGAATCCCAAAAAATGCTCCTTCGGGATGGAAGAAGGGAAGTTCCTAGGATACATGGTAACTTCGGTAGGGATCCGGGCAAACCCAAAGAAGACAAAGGCGATAATGGACATGCAGTCACCTAGGACCTTGAAAGAGATGCGAGCCTCGGTGCAAATTGGCGAAGATTAATCGTTTCTTGTCCTGCTCACCGAAGGTCCCCGCCTTCTTCAAAACGCTCAAGAACATTACTAAGGAGAATAAGGAGGAGTATAGGTGGACAGAAGAGTCAGAAGGGGCGTTCCAAGAAATGAAGAAGTTGATAACGGACCTTCCCTCGCTGACAACGCCAATGACGAAGGAAACATTGTATGTGTACCTTGCAGCCGCTGAGGAAGCGGTCAGTGCGGTTCTGCTCACCGAAAGGAAGGGAAAACATCTGTCGGTCCGTTATGTAAGCCGGACACTCAATGAAGCAGAAAGGAACTATGCTCCGATTGAAAAGCTAGCACTCTGTCTATTACACATGTCAAGAAGGCTCCGGAGGTATTTCGAAGCACACCCTATAAAGGTGATCACGGACCAACCTATAAAGCAGATCCTCAACAAACCAGAGGCATCCAGGAAGTTAGCCAAGTACTCAGTAGAGTTGGGTGCTTAAAACATCACCTACGAACCCCGGAACGTTATAAAGGGCCAAGTTTTAGCGGACTTCCTGTCAGAAACTCCCATCGGAGAAAACAATGGCAAGTACTTCGAACAGTCGGTGGTAAAAAAGAAAGAAGAGGGGAAATGGCTTTTGTATACGGACGGAGCGTCCAACAACAAGGGTTCCGGAGCGGGTCTTGTACTGATTAATCCGGAGGGAATGGAGTTCACTTATGCCATCCGACTTGAATTTGGAAGTACTAACAACGAAGCTGAGTATGAGGCCCTGCTGGCAGGACTAAGGATGACGGAAAGCATGCACGTCCGTAGCCTCGAAGTCCGGGTGGACTCCAAGCTGGTGGCCAATCAGATAAAGGGAGATTATGTGGCGAGTCATGAAAGTATGATCAAGTACTTGGCGAAGGCAAAGGAGTACATAGCTGGCTTTGAGAATTTCACCATCCGGAACATCCCCAGAGGTCAGAATCAAAAGGCAGATGTTCTTAGTAAACTAGCCACGGTTGCTTTTGACCACTTGACGAAGGAAGCGCTGGTGGAGGTACTAAGAGAGAGGTCGATGGAAGGAAAGGAAGTTAATAATGTCGTTGAAGAAAAAGGGGACAACTGGATGACCCCTATCATCTGATGCCTCGAGGAAGGAATTTGGCCGAACGATCCTAACGAAGCTCGCACCCTAAGGATGAAAATCAACCAATACGTCATGGAGGATGGAGTGCTCTACAAAAAAGCCTACCTAGTGCCCATGATGAGATGCGTTGGTCCCTTACAAGCGAACTACGTTATAAGGGAGATACGCATGGGAGCATGCAGAATGCATTCTGGTCCTCGCTCGGTCGTGGCGAAAGCCATGCGACAAGGATACTATTGGCCTACTATGCACCGGGATGCTCGAAACGAAATAATCAAATGTGACTCCTGCCATATCCATTCCTAGTGCCACAACTTCCGAAAACTAAGCTAACGCCCATCATGGCTCCATGGCCCTTTTACCAATGGGGTATGGACATAGTGGGTCCCTTACCTTCGTCAGCCGGAAAGGTCAAATTCCTCTTGGTCGCCATCGAATATTTCACTAAGTGGACGGAGGCTAAACCGTTAGCAAGGATCACTGGCAAGGATGTCACAAGGTTTGTATGGGATAACATAGTGTGCCGCTTTGGTCTCCCCGCCATCATCGTCACAGAAAATGCAAAACAATTCGTGGACAACCCCTTCAAGAACTGGTGTGAAAAACTCAACATTAAGCAGGTCAACACAGCCGTGGCCCACCCTCAGGCCAAATGACTGGTAGAAAGGGCCAACAAAAGCTTGATGGAGGGAATCAAAACAAGATTGGGGCGTGCAAAAGCAGGATGGGTGGATGAGCTACCGAATGTCCTCTAGGCACACCGAACATCCATTAAGACTAGCAACGGAGAAACACCCTTCAGCCTTACCTATGAAAGTGAAGCGGTTATACCGGCAGAGATAGGCATGCCGACATACAGAGTAAGGAGGATAAGGGAAGGTATCGAGGAGGAAGATCCCGTCGGATGGAAGAACAAAATGAAGAGGAAATTCGTCTCAAGCTCGACCTACTACAGGAACGGAGGGAAGAAGCTGTTGTGATGGAGGCTAGGTACAAAACAAAATTGGAAAAATACTATAACCGGAAAGCACGATTGGTATCCTTCAAACCAGGGGAGTCGTATACCGAAAGAATGAAGCCAGCAGAGCTGAAGACCAGGGCAAGTTAGGACCGAAGTGGGAAGGCCCCTACCGGGTCAAGGAAGCAAATCTCAATGGCTCGTATAAGCTAGAAACCATGGATGAAGTAAGGGTGCCCCGGAAGTGGCACGCCATGAATTTGAAGAAATGTTTTCTTTAAGTATTCACAAATGAAATGTAAGCCTACGGGCACAAACTATTCTGTTTTCACTTTCATCAAGTAATGACATATTCCCCTACCTATGACGGAGGAGGAAAATTTTCCGTGATATCTCATGCAAAGGTAAAGGGCGCAACCGGCGGAGACTAGCTACCTCCGACCGTGCACCCAAAAACCCAACAGTTATAACTATTATACCCCCGTAAGTGCAACGACACTAGGGAAGGCCCATATACCATTCGGTTAGGCACAAACGCCCTTAAACAAAACTTATTTGATACATGATTTAAGTAAATATTTTTGCTCAAAGTTTTGGCATGGTGCTTCTTGATTGTTGTTTCAGATATCACGAGCTTAATCGATGAAGAACAACTTGATGACATGACCGAAAAGGATTTTGTTACTTCATCTGCCTCGTTGAAGATATTGCAGCATTAGAGGAAGAACCATAGAAACTTTACCCGACATTAGCAAAGAAAGCGAGGCTATTAGACAAATATCCATTCCTCCTCCCGGACTGGACAAAGAATATACTAGATTGACCCCTATCGACAAACCACCGCCAACATCTTAAGTACCGTGAGATATATTTTAGCTTTTGAAGAATAGGACAATTGTTGAATGTGAGTGGGAAAACGGTCACATTCTTATACGGACAAATGACCTAAAAAAAACTTTTTCTTGCAAAAATAGTCTTTCAGTAAGTGATTTAAACTATGGATGCATATCTAATGTTACTTACTTGATATACAAACTTTCAACCTGCTTCCTTTTAAGCAGCCTTTTTAATATCTATACTATATATAATAGAAAATAACAAACTTTGAAAAGTCGAAAAGTCAAAGCTCAGGAGAAATATATCGCGTAATTAATACCTTATTAGAACACCCATTACTTAAAAGTATAATAATTTATTCACATTGTACAACTAATTAAAACATATCTACCAAATTAAAAACAACCAATTAAAATACTTCTTACTAAAAAGTACAATAAAATTTTCACAAAGGTACAATTTAAACAAGCTACAACATAATCCTAAATATAAAATAATTAAACACACTAATTATGTTGTTATTTTAAAACACCCTAAAATGAAAAGTACATGTTATTATACACATTATACAAATTAATAAAACATACAAGGCTTCATACAAGCAAACAAGTTGATTGTACATATAGTTTTGAAAATCGGACCGACCAACGGGTTCAACCGGAACTAGTGCAAAATGTCGAGCTTTATCACAACTCGAGCTCGAGTTCGAGCTTGCCTCGATCGAGTAGAGCTTTATCGAGCCTCAAGCCGAGCTCAAGCTCAATATATTGGCTCGAAACATATAATGAGTCGAGCTTGAGCTGATGGCTCCTGCCGAGCTTTTATCGAGCTTTTTCGAGCTTTAAGTAAATAAGGATTAATTGAATATTAACCTAATTATAAATAAGTATTCTAAGTTATGGAAATCATTTTGCTCAAGTATTCAAGATCTATGAAGCTTATGACGCCTCGCCGAATAATATTTTGTTGAATTATTTTAGACATTCAACCTTAACTAGTTTTTACTCGATTATGTTTTATTTTAATGTTAGATTTGTTTCATCTTCTTGATCTTGACTTTTGAATGTGGTATCGATGACAATTTAGTCACATTTTGTCCAAGTTAGATATGATTCATTGTTTGTGTATGTTCCTTTGTAGGGTCTTTATATGATTTTATTCATCGGGAATGTATTGTATTTGTTCTTCTTTTCAAGTCTCAAGTCTCAACTTCTTAATCAACCCGCTCGTGAGTTGGAATAGGTGTAAATGTGTAATCATGTATTCATATACATATATTTGAGCTTTTCAAGCAAAGCTCGAGCTTTGATCGAACCGAATCGAGCCGAGCTCAAGCCTAGATGGTTAAAGCTTGACAAGCCATCGAGCCGAGCTCGAGCCTAGTTTTTTTTCGAGCCGAGTTTGAGCCTCATCAAGCTCGGGCTTGGCTCGGCCTCACACACCCTCACCGGAACCGGTTCGCGCACCGCTTGGCCAACCAATAAAACCATCCAAAAACGAATCCGTAGATGACCCGTTGAAACCGATACAAACTAGTGAATCGTGTCTCATCGAGATCTATTTCTCCTGTTAATCTTGCAATGACGGCACTCGCTATACTATATATAAAGGAAAACCAAAAGTAAAAAGTGAAAAGTTGAAACTATTAATACATATCGAAATCGGGTCGACCCGGACGCTCAAACCCGTGGTTGATCCCGCGACTTGACCTGCTGACCCAACCCCGGGTTAACTTTGCTTAAATCGACGGCTGGACGGAATGGTTCAACCGATTCAACCACCCTGTCGAACCAGTGTTTTAAAACATTATGTTTAATCCCCAAATCTTCAAACTTTTATTATTTTTCGCTTATAACCCAAACACTTTTTTAACACAAAACGATCCGTCGCTATATAAATCTATTTAATTTAATAAAACACATGCTTTTGGCCTAACAATTCATAAATGTTTTCCAAAATACTAAAGCCCGCCTTTGCTATTAACGTGTATAGTCTTATTTTTAGCAATTTATTTTACAATTACTACTTTTGTCCGAATATCATCCATCCGGATAGTGTTTATGATAGAGATAAATAAATAGACCAATTAATTGATTAAATTAGTCACTCATTAATTCACACCATATAAATAATTGGCTGTTACTAACATCAGACAATATTTATACATAAAAGTCAATCTTTTATTAATTAAAACAAGAACATTTATAATCGGTTTTGCTAGCATCTTATAAAATACTAGGAAGACCGCCAATCATACCATTAAGATCCAGACTATTATTTTTGTGACGAAAGAATGTTCTTCATTAAAACTTTCTTATTTAGCATGTCTAAATACTATAAAGTAGTAAAGATATGTTTTTCAAAAGTAGAACGCCTAAATTATTAATATTCAGAATGGTTAACACTTTTATTTTTCCAATTTTAGCATTAAATCTGGTGGTTATAAGATTAGTAGTTTTTTTTTATGAACAATTTCTTTAGAATGTATCATTATTGAGTATATTACATATGCATTAAATAAGACTTAAATTTTCGATTTTACATTAATTTTCTACTTTTCTTTGATAGTAATGGTTTTAGTTTTAAAGTTTTAAGACTTCCTTTATAGGAAGTCCCAAACGCTTTATAATGTAATATAGATAAAAAAATGCATTTAATGGGTGGTTAATATACTATTTTTAAGTTTCTTTTAAAGATTTAAGGAAATCATTTTTCATTATACTACGAATATATGCAATAACTCCATATATAACCGACCAATAAATATAATTGTGAACTGGGTTGTCATGACCTCGATGTAATATTTACGTACAGTATGATAACAACAATTTGTCCTTTTTCTTTTCTTTTTTTTTTAATGTATATATGTGTGTTGAGTAAGTAAAAGTAAAACAATTTAAGTGTATTATAAATGATGTTTGCCTTTTATGAGTAGTGGTAATTTAGTCTAATAAAATTTTTTTTTTATGTATAAAAACAATTTAAGTATATAATAAATTATGTTTGCCGCTTATAAGTAATGGTAATTTAGTCTAACAATATCACTCATTTTTAAATTATTGTAAGTTTTAAAGAAAATATTTTTTTTTTATATAAAGTATAAATATAGCTAGATGGTAAAACCTATACAAACTAAATCTCAACAAATCTTTAATCACTTACATGATAAATTGACAATAACTAAAATAATAGGTTCACCAATATTAACCTATTACTTTAATAAGGACATCCGTAATATGACCTTAGATACATACATGTTTAGTGATGAAAAAAATGAAAAGAAAAAAAGAAAATAAATCTTGTGTGACATTAGTCAAATCCATCTTTATGTCACTTTTATTATTACAAGAGTTATATGACCGGGGTGTTTACTAAATTAGCGGCTTTACATGAACCACTTAATAAGCTTCTTAAAGGGAGGACAAATCAGCGGTCTCCCATTAAGCAGTATTAAAGGATCAGCCCACATTAAGTGTTTATATGGAAAGAACACCCCTAATTCATTTTTAGAATCATACATTCAAAGACAATGACCACCAATTTATTTCATATTCTTTAACTTTATTTTTCATACATGTTTATGTGATGCAAATTCAGCCTTAACATACATTTATGTATTTTAAAGATTTGGTCCTCACGATGATGAAAAAAAAAATATTGGCTGCTTTATATAGGGAGCTAATGCATATTCGAGGTAGCTCTTTATGAAACTTCGAGACGCCATATCTAAATGATATGTTCAGATATATATTTTGGTAACCAATTTATGATGAGTTAGATTATGATCGAACAAAGTTGCAAAAGAGTATTTTCAACTACATAGTCGCTTAACTTTGAAACGAAAGTGGTGTTCATGACTCCATCATGGACTCACCAAGATGTAATGGAGATGTTTTTTGTTCATCGACATCGAGGGACTTGAAAGAATTTCTTATGGAAAACATCATGGGTCGGGATAAGTCGAAAAGGTAATATTGTTATTGAATGTGGCATCGAGCAGTATAGCATATTTAGTAATGACTCAGGGAGAACCGCACATTCACTTATCAAAATTCCTAACAACATTGATGAACACTCTACATGTTCCATCAATCCTCAAAGTGATCTTGGTGCGTTGCAGCACAAATACAAACTAATTACGAGATGAAGCCCTAATAAATCGCAAAATCGCTTCAAGGCATTAGACAAATCACTAAGGACATTTTATGAATCAGAAGCATGACATCCTGGAGACTTTTTTCGACAACATGACTGTGGTTTTTGGTTACAATTTTAGCAGGTCCTACCCGTCATTCCAATAGGATCCGAACAAGAAATTGTTGGTGCCTCTTTAAAATGGTCTTACTTGTGGGACCATTGTAAAGTATTGTGGTTAACGACAAATATGCGTCTAACAAGGGGTTGTCGTACTGAACATGTCAATGAGATTGAAGACTTTGTTAAATGGATTTTGAAGCTTGGATATGGTAAGTTTAGAGAGGCAAACGATGGCGAGGTTAACATTGATATACCTAATGAATTTCTCATTAAGGATTCAAATGACCCAATATGCTCAATCATAAACTTTATTTACTCGAATATGCTAAATAACCTTGACAACAACAAATGTTTCACTAAAAAGCCATACTTTCCCTTACAAACGAGGTTGTCGACACTATAAACGATGAAATGTTGCTCTGCTATTCTAAGGGAATAAGTCACGCATTATATTTGTGATAATGTTTGCAAGTCAAAAAGGGAACAAGTATAAACGAAGACGATTCTCTACATAGTTCATTAATGGTTTGAAATTCTCCGCAGAGCTACCCACAAACTAAAACCGGAAGCGGTGTTCAGATCATATTACGAAACATTGATCAATCTAATGGTTTATGCAACTAAACACCCACTTCGTGTGGATTGGTTGATGGAAAGTTGCATTGACGCCACTATAATTCACAAAATCCATTTTGGTAAACGATGCTTATCGCAAGATGAAAATATCACCTTCGTGATAAACGTCACGCTAAAGATTCTAAGAAAGCAGCTTCCGTGTCCGCCTCTTTCGCGACGACAATCAACAAAATTTAGGAAAATATCTCGAGCAAGTCGGTTTATATTTAGTTCGAATTGTTTTTACACATGGCCAACTATATGTAGTCGCTCTTCGCTAGGTACAAAAAGGATGGAAGATGGTTATTCATGACAAAGATGTGTTACACAATTTATGATCACATCTACGTACACACGATATCACATTCGTAGAATATAGGATTGAAGATTATTATTATTATTATTATTATTATTATTATTATTATTATTATTATTATTATTATTATTATTATTATTATTATTATTATTATTATTATTATTATTATTATTATTATTATTATTTTATTTTATTTTGATAATTGTGTTTCATATATACTTTACGCTTGTTCATCAAGATGTGGTTTTTGTAACTTATAACTACATAATACGCAATGTCATTTACTACATTCATTCTTCGACGCTATTTAAAATACCCGTGAATTTCACGGGTCTGTTAGCTAGTATATTATATATATAAGTTTTTCTTCAAAACGATTATAACGCTTTACAATTAAGAGAAAATATGTACCGTTAGTGTGACAATTAACTTTTCAATAGGCTAACACGCTTATTTCAAAAAAATATACTTAAATATGCCCAAATCTTTTACAAAGTAGCATAAATTAGCCTTTTTTTTTTTTTTTTTTTTTCGGGATAATCACATTCATTTTTTTATTTTTATTTTGGGATAATCACATTCATGCTAATTTTGGTACTTATGCTCTTCTTAACAACGACACCATTAATCTCATCCTGTTAGTTTTTACGCGACAAGTAACGTGTGTTGTTAGTTTTATCTCATAACCGATGTAATGTTTACTTTCAGCCATTAAATGAAATAAATGTTAAGAATTTTGTCTAGACTTTAGTTATCGATAGCACAACCGCTTGTAATTGCATTTTCATCGCTCACGCTCTATTTTAAATGCTACACAAAACACTCACCACAATATCACAAATCATTAATTATCCGACGAGAAATCGATGTCGCTAGCGCGGGTACTAGTTTTTTTTTTTAAAAAGAGGGATAATTTCATTCAATAAGAAGATAATAGTACATCTTCGCCGTCCGTATAAAAGCACAATCCGAACTCTAACCTCTATAATGTTCTCGCATTACATCCTCCGACCCAATTAGCTATACTATGAGCAACTTCGCTTCCTTCTCTTTAACAAATGACCATTCACACGCATTTAAAAGCTAGTGAAATACATAAAAATTCAAAAATATTTTCAATTTATAAATAGTAGATCCGCCACGAGTGCATTAACTAGGCACAAAAGAGTCGGATCAAGAAACAACATTTGGGAGCTTTAACTGAAAGCATGACTCATAGCCCACATGATAGCTTTCGCCGGCTTCCAATGGAGAACTCGCAGCACCGCCCCTCGAGCACCGAAAATAACACTTCACCATTATAATTTAAGCAACAAAACCTAAACCCACCTTTTCCGCACTCTTCGATCCAAGATGCATCACAATTTACACAAGGTCAATTTGTGGTTTAGCCCATATGTAAGGTTTTCTTTCTTGTACAACACCACCCTTCTAGACATGTCCTTTGGTTCGCCATATGGTATTCTCGCAAGTATATACATAACAAAACATCCACTTCCAAATTCCTTCCGCTCAAGTTGAACATGAAAGTTCTTATTTCGCTCGCCCATATCCCCCAAAGTGTCATTATGAATGTCTCCCAACTTGATTAACTATTTCCTAGAATCATACTACAAAAGTCTTCCAAAGTGTTAAGACCATTAGCTTCATACAGATAATTAAACCTTTCTCGAAGTGATCCGACAAATGATGCATGGCGATGTGGTCGACTTGCTGATATAATAGTGCCTAAAAGTGAAGCCCGAAAATGTTTGTGATATTCTATAGGAAGATTGATAAGATGTGAAAGAAAATTTGTTATATGAGTAATTAATAAATAAATGGGAAAATATGAAAAGGTGAAAAGGGAGTATTAAAGAGTAGTATTTTTTTTAAAGAGGATAATTTCATTCAATAAGAAGATAATAGTACACCTTCACCGTCAGATAAAAGCATAATCCGAACTCTACCTTTCATTTGGCGTATTATTAACTTATAAGAGATTATTAAAAAATAATCTTCCATAATCTCCAAAATAAATGTTACTTCATGTAGGTTATAAAATAATATCTTTTATAATCTTTTTCATCAACAAGATCAAGACCAAAGACCAAAGAAATCTATTTTGCCAAACATACCCTACATCCTCCGACCCAATTAGCTATACTACGAGCAACTTCATTTCCTTCTCTTTAACAAATGACCATTCGCATATACTAAAAGCTAGTGAAATACATAAAAATTGTGAAAAGATATTGCTAATTTGTAAAGAGTATATCCGCTACACAGCATTAAATAGGCACAAAGAGTCGGATCCGAAAACAACATTTGGGAAGCTTTACCAAGCATGACTCATAGCCCACATGATAGCTTTCACTTGGCCCAATGGAGAACTCGCAGCACTCGCCTCGAGCACCGAAAATAACACTTCACCATTATAATTCGAGCAACAAAACCCAAACCCACCTTTCCGCACTTTTTGATCCAAGATGCATCACAATTTACACAAGGTTAATTTGTGGTTTAGCCCATATGTAAGGTTTTCTTTCTACAACACCACCGCTTAGACATGTCCTTTTGGTTTGCTATATGGTATTTTGCAAGTATATACATAACAAAAACATCCACTTCCAAATCCCTTCCGCTGTTGAACATGAAAGTTCTTATTTCACCGTCCATAACCCCCAAAGTGTCATTATGAATGTCTCCCAACTTGACGAACTATTTCCTAGAATCATACTACAAAAGTCTTCCAGTAAGTTAACACTATCTGCCTATACATATAATCAAAACCGCGTCAATTCACAATTTTCGCTTCCAACACTTGTACAAAACATGCATTACATCTTCATCAAACTCATCACAATGAGTCAAGCTACTTATATTGATAAACTTATATAAGCCCATAAGTCTCAAAATAAGACGCGAAATTGGAGCTTATGAAATATAAGCTCAAAAAAAGACTTATAAGCCACATATAAGCTTAAAAACACTCCCTAATATATACAGTACATTGCATCCTCGTAGAAAATAAACAAGTGGTGGCGGGTGATATTGGTAACCGGGTATTTCGCTTGAAAGAACGTAATAATCGGGCTTTCAACAATAAGGTTACAACCGTATACAAGATATTCAACTAAAAGCTTCCATGGATTTCGGCTTGCAAAAAATGGTTCATGGTGTTGGCAAGAATGGTTAAGAGATCCTAATAAGAGTCGAGTCAACATTCTCAAAGCTCAACAAAGAGTTTCAGGCAATTATGTATTTTGTGCTCGAGTTCTGGTGTCATTGCAGCGGTGTTCAACTTGGGGTCCGCTTGGATGGTCGTGGTTCATTTATCTATTTGTTTGGCACTTAAATGGTAGGTTATACTGCTCATTCAGTATGTTGAGGTAGAACTTATGATATTTTGGTCTTTTGGATCTTGTTAGTATATATTTTCGCCTTTATGGTAATCGGTTTTGTTCTTTTGGGTCTTTGCCTCTTTAACTGCCTTGTTAGAGAGATGGGATGCCTTTATTTTCAGTCTTTTTGGTTATAAAATGTTGCCTTTCTTTAAAAAAAAAAAAAAAAAAAAAAAAAAAGCATATATTCTACCTTCAAAATAAGCAAATACACGTATTATTTTGAGATTTTGGATCAAAAGTATATTGTAGAAGTTAAATATATTGTTATATACTAGCATGGTACCACAAGCAGCAAGGTTCGGAGGCTTAATTTAAGTTTAATGATTTTCCGATTTTATGTATTTTTGCCGATTGTTTAACAATTTCTAGAAATGAAAGATGATAGTTTCTAGAAATTGTGTGTTTGTGTTATGAGAATGAAAATTAATATGCCATTATTATATATGCAAACTCAAAAGTTATTAATTTTATCTATTTAAACATATTAAATTCATTATATTAGTTATATTCTATTATTGTAACATGCATCCAATTTAATGTCATAGTTTAATGTGCAATTAGTGTGTTTTAAAGTTTTAATTTCAAAACTACTAATAATAGCAAGTGTGTAAGCTTAAAATTTTTAAGACTTCTAAAATTAAAAGTCCTAAATGCTTTATATATAGTTAAGATTAAGATTATTACTCCAATTCTATAATTGTTTACTTTGACTTTTTGAGTCATTTTTATTCAATCTTGACTACAAATATTTTTAGTTGTGTTATACAATACTTGATGATAAATATATGAATGAATTGAGTTTTAAATGTATTCTCATTGGCACAATTTTCATCAAGTATTATACAACAAAAATAAAAATATTTGTAGAACAATTTGAACAAGAAAACTTAAAAAGTCAAAGTAAACAACTAATATAGGACTAAAGGAGTATCTCAAGTAATAGTTAAGTTAAATAATGTGTAACGAGTTCTTTTTTAAACTTGATAGTTTAATGTTAATTTGAAGTATTAGCGTGAAAACTTCTCTCAATATACACTCATATTATTTCTTACTAGACGAGTATCCGCGTATAACCACGAGATTTTTTTGCGGCAGATAATTTTCGTGATAATAAAAAATTTATGAGTTATAAACGAAAATAATAAAATTTAAAGATTTGGTATTAAATATAATGTTTGAACCGCTCGAACCGGTGGTTCAACGCTCGCCGAAAACGGGTCAATTTAAACCGACTCAACCCGCCGAAGTTTGAAGTTGCCCCGTGAACCCGGTTTTAATTTTTTTAAAACATATATCATATAAGTCATAGTTTTCAATACTTTCAATATTTTTCTTTCCAAATGCACGGGTTTGACCATTTTCGACATTTCAACATCGACGACGATATGGCCCATCGGCCCAAGGACTGAAGGATCCGACACTCTATCCGGCGACCCAATACTCTACCGAATGGTTCAATGCTATACCGAAGGCACACCGACGCAGCCATCCATCCCAAGCGACGCGCTGACCGACAAGACTTTCTTTGGGATTAGCCCGATACAATTGCCCTCATTCTCCGGATGTCGACACGACGCCAGAGAAGTCGTGACAATGTCACCGACAACACCAACGATCCCATGAAGTACGACAATCCTGTGGACCGAGATAGTGACATCAAGTAGTATAACACGCATACAAGAATCGGGAAAAGGTATCATTTTTCACACACACATTTTATACTATACCTTTCTAAGAAACACATACTTACTCTCACGGAGTCTGGTCCTGGATAACACCCAAGTAGACTAACGATTGATCATCTTAGTGTATCCTCAAGACTTATCTCACAAGGTCAAGGATAACTCAAAGATCTCACAAAAATACTTCGACATTGGCGCCATCCGGACCCGTGATTCAATCTACTAGAGCTATAGGATGACGGGTTCGACACCTCCAAGAACTTCGGAGGAGGAGAAGGAAGTTCCACCCAATGACGAGAGAGCAGCTGAAGGGTATGTAATCAAGGCCAAGTCTATGATTAAAGAACACAACAACCGGTGGACACCGCTGAGCCGATACGGTTGGATTTCGAGGACGAAATGACACTTGACAAAGGTGAACCTACGGACAAGAAGAAGGAGATAGTAACTGGAGCAAAGTAAAAGACTAAGATCTAGCAAGCCCTTCAAGGAAGTCTCAAAATCTCTTCAAAGAAAGCGTAATCATCGAGTTCTCCGCGCCGGAGCACAAGATGCCCACTCACATCAAGTCAGTACGATGGGTCGACGGATCCTCAAGATCATCTCAACAGATTCACCGGAGTCACAGAAGACACTGAGCTCGATGCCAATATGGTGTCGCATGTTCCAACAAACTTAGACGGAAAGGCCGGGATGGTTCATGGACTCCTCCGGGAGCATAGATGAATGGGCAGCCTCGTGACCGCTCAAGACTCGCTCTCCCTTCACAAGGCTTGTGTCAAGGACCCCACCGAAATTGCCAAGATAGTAAGGAAGGCTAATGAAACGCTGCTCGAATTCAAAGAAAGATGGACCACCGAGACGGATTCATACAAGGAGTCTCGGAGATCATGAGGATCTCCTCATTCATGAATGGATGCAAATGTCCCGAATGCCAAGCGGTTTGTCGACACGATCCCTAAGACCGTGGATGAGATGATGGTGTGGTCGATGACTTTGTAAGGTCGAAGAGGTTTTGCCAAAGACCGAATTTCCTTGTGAGAGAGCATTATGATACAACCAGAGAGTTTCAACCTGACCCTTCCAAAAGGATGAAAGGGCTGCCAGAGTCATTACGAGGGGATAGAAGAATGAAGGACTGTACGGATATTCGTGAAAGGATCGGGAAGCTCTCATCGCACACAGGATGTCGGCACCTTACTTACCCCATCGTGGTGATCATCCGAACCAAGCAACCCTCGCCTGACTTTAGAATCACTCATAAAGCCCCCAAAAGAAATCTTCGCCACAGAGCACCAACCGCGCCTTACCTCCTCCGCCCGCGACCCAACCACCGCTAAGGAGAACCGAGATAAGCACCGTGATTATCATGAGAGAAAGGTCATTACACTAATGATCATATCAAGAAACAGCTTGAGCCGGCTTTGGAGTCGGGAAGTTGAATCACTTGATCAGGACCTCGTGTAGTGGAAGGAGAGAGCCCCCAAGAATGAAACGGAGCCAAGGATAAGGTCATCAACATGATCCAAGCATGGCTCGAACGAAAGAAGAGGAAGTCATCTGAGTAAGAAGAAAGATGGATGAATGTGCCATAACTTTTCCCCTCTTCCCGATGGAGATGTGTTGACGCACCCCTCATAGTTGGAAGCCACAATGGAGGGGTATCTAGTAAGAAGGGTCTTGTGGATGAAGGAGCTTTGTGGAAGTAATGTTTGAACATCGCTTCAACAACTTGCCTCGTGAGATAAGATCCCTGATGAAGCGCAAACATACGCATGTATCTACTTGGGTTTGCCACAGTGACTAGACCGCGGAAAATTGAGTTGATGTTTCATCTGAGATGAAGGGTTATACAGAAGGTCGAATGAAGTTCGCAGCTATTCGCACCGCCGCCAGATAACGTAATCTTAGGAAGGACCGATTGAAGATCCCGCGAGCCATACCTTCCACGGTCCACCCATGATGAAGTTCCCAACCCTCGTGGAATTGCCACACTTGTCACCATTCCATCATCATTTCGTAATGTAGAAAGTTGAAAGATTACATGCCAATACTCCGAGCAGGTGATAAGGTAGAAGCAAAAACCGTGAGGTGGTTCGACATGAGGAAGTGACGATCAACCCCCTTTCCCGAACAGTGCCGTGATGATAGGAGGTACCGCCCTCCAAGGCAAAAGACGCCAAAGAGTTGTTGCAAAGAAACCTTGATATATTCGCACGGGAGCCGACAGATATGACGGAGTCCCTGTGGGAATCATTGAACACACTCAATGCCAATCCTTCAAAGGATCCGATATGCCAAAACGCCGAATGTTGGCGGCGGATCAAGTCTGCGGTCACAAAGGAGGAAGAATGGGTCAAAGCCGGCATTGTCGCATCATTGAAATATCCTACCGGATATCCAACCCTGCTCTAGTAAAAAGTGACTAAGTCGGAGGATGTGCATCGACTTCAAGAACATCAACTCGCATTTCTAAGGACTACTACCTTTCACGGAGATCGATCGGAAGATCGAGCCTGGCATGGGGTATAAGTACAAATGTTTTTGGATGCTTACAAAGGATATCATCAGTGTATGGCAAGGGAAGATGAGGAGAAAACAATGTTTCTACATCGAGCAAGTGGACCCATGTTACACCAAGATGCCATTCGGTCTGAAAAATGCAGGGCCACCTACCAACGGATGATAGACTCCGCTTGTACCGCAGATAGGGAGGAACCCGAAGATATGTGGATGACATGGTCATCAAGAGTGGAAGAGCAAGGAATGTTAAGCATATAATCAAACATTTGATAACCTCCTAAGATAAACATGAAGTCAATCCCAAAAATGCTCCTTCTGGATGGAAGGGGAAGTTCCTAGGATACATGGTAACTTCGAAGGGATCCGCAAACCCCAAGAAGACAAAGGCGATAATGGACATGCAATACCTAGACCTTGAAAGAGATGCAGAGCCTCAACGGCAAATTGGCAAAGACTTAATCGCTTTTGTCCTGCTCAAATTAAAGGTCCCTACCCTTCTTCAAAACGCCAAGAACATTACTAAGGAGAATAAGGAGGAGTATCGTGACGTAAGAGTCGAAAAGGCGCTCCAGAAATGAAGAAGTTGATAACGGACCTTCCTCGCCGACAACGCCAATGGCTAAGGAAACATCAGATGTGTACCTTTGCGGTACCGAGAAGCAACACAGTGTCTCCTCACCGAAAGGAAGGGAAAATAGATGCCGGTCCGTTATGTAAGTTTGACACTCAATGAAGCGTAAAGGAACTATGTCTCGATTGAAAAGCTAGCACTGCCTATTGCACATGTCAAGAAGGCTCAGAGGTATTTCAAGCACACCCCATAAAGGTGATCACGACCAACCTATAAAGCGATCCTCAACAAGCCGAAGCATCCGTGAAGTTAGCCAAGTACTCATGGAATGGGTGCTTACAACATCACCTACGAGCCCCAAACGCAATTAAGGGCCAAGTTTTAGCGGACTTCGCCGTAAACTCCCATCGGAGAAAACAATGGCAAGTACTTCAACAACCCAAAGAAGGAAGAAAGAAGAGGAAATGGCTTTGTATACTGGACGAGCATCCAACAACAAAGGTTCCCGAGCGGGCCTTGTATCGATTAATCCGTAGGAATGGAGTTCACTTACGCCATCCGACTTGAATTTGAAAGCACTAACAATGAAGCCGAGTATGAGGCCCGTCAAGCAGTGACTAAGGATGGCGAAAGCATGCACGCCCGTAGCCTCAAGTCCCGTAGACTCCAAGTCGGTGGCCAATCGATAAACGGGATTATGTGGCGAGTCATGAAAGTATGATCAAGTATTTGGCAAAGGCAAAGGAGTACATAGTCGGCTTTGAAAATTTCACCATCCCGAACATCCCTGAGGTCGAATCAAAAGGCGTATGTTCTAGTAAACTAGCCACGCTGCTTTTGACCACTTGACGGAAGGAGGTACCGTGGAGGCGCCAAGAGAGAGGTCGACGGAAGGAAAGGAAGTTAATAACGTCTATGAAGAAGAAGGGACAATGGATGACCCTATCATCCGATGCCTCGAGGAAGGAATTTGGCCGGACGATCCTAACGAAGCTCGCACTCGAGGATGAAAATCAACCAAGACGTCATGGAAGATGGAGTACTACAAAAAGCCTACCTAGTGCCCATGATGAGATGCGTTGGTCCTTCAAGAAAACCACGTTATAGGGAGATACACGGGAGCATGCGAATGCATTCGTCCTCGCTCGGTCGGGCGCGAAGCCATGCGGCAAGGATACTATTGGCCTACTATGCACCGGATGCTCAAACGAATAATCAAATGCGATTCTTTCAGATCCATTCCCAGTGCCAGCACTTCCAAAACTAAGCTAACGCCCATCATGGCTCCATGGCCCTTTACCAACGGGGTATGGACATAGTGGTCCCTTACCTTCACACCGGAAGGTCAAATTTCTTGCGTTTCTGGTAGATCTTTTATCTTTGGGCAGCAGGTAATGCTGAGATGTCTGAGGGAGGTGATGTGTTGGAGTCCCTCTGAAACTGTTTCCAAATTGTCAAATCTCGATATTTTAAGAGAAGTAAGAGAAGAAGGAATATGAAGATGAGACAGTTGACTCCAATTAGTTGCTGCTTCTGCTTCACCGATTAAGGTTAGTTTAACTAGTGTTGTTGGAAACTTCTGTGGGCCCCATTCTGAGATGGGCTTCTTCAACCGCCCAATTCTAAGTACACGCAAGTTGTTGTCTAACTTGCGCCACTCTGGTGCCTCCCTTTCACGGTATTTTAAACCGCACAAAATTGAGTAATTATAGGACGAATCCTACCTTTCCATTTGCCCAAAATTGAATCGTGTTGGCCCAGTTTTACGGATCTTTAATCAACGATATACCAAATAACAATAAACGATTTGAATCAAGAAAGTTTTCTTATTTATCAGTCATGAATCGTTTGTTACAGATGTGCTATCTTTATATATAATAAAAGAAAACATTTTTGAATTTCATCCCCCTATTCTGACGTCATAATCTTACGTCATAATGCCACGCGTCGACTTTTGATGGCAACTTGCCTTCTAACCGTCTTTTTCTCCTACCCCATGTTTCCTGATGCAATTTTAACGATTAAACGGTTTCCTAAACTTCAGGTACTCGATATTCTTCTCTATCTCCACTTCAAATTCATTAGGTCTGTTCGAACTGTCCTAATCTTTGTAAATTAGTGTGATCTACTTTTTGCAGGTTCACTAATTTTGTCGAAACCGTTTTCTGTTTTTGTTTGATTTTGCAGGTTCACCATGGCAAATAGAGGTGTAAAGGGTTAAAGATTCATCAAGATCTGTAACAAAAAAAACCATCACAATCCATTGTTTATGCAACTCCGGTAATCTTTCAGGCGTAATGAAGCTTCTTAATGATAACCCATCACTTATTAATGATCGGAACCCTGTTGTAAGCAAAAAGTTAATAAAAAAATAGTTATTATTATTATTATTATTATTTTATGAATTTGTGTGATTTTTATGTGGTTTTGGGGGAATTGGTAATATGGGTTTTGTGTAGTATGAAGCCGTATGTGTTTTGATTGGTTTGGATTTTAGTTTGTTGGCTGTGATTTGGGTCTTTGGGTTGGGATGTATGTAAAGTGTTTGATGAAATGTATATAAGGTGTTTTTGTTTCAATGTGTAATTACTATTCAAACGCCACATATATGGCAGCGTTAATCATGTTCCATTTGTTTTAGGATTGCCGTAAACACCGTCTCTATATGTGATACTGCCGAACACTAACATCATTTGTTATTACATGTGTACCAATTTATGGTATATTTTGAATTGGCATTTTATTTGTTTGGTTTATGGTCTGAAGTTTGAAGTAGTAGATTTATTGCTAATATTTTCTTTATCTATAACCGAGCCACAAGATCAAGATGGGTACAAGATTAAAGGGAGCGTGCATCCTGGGCTGAACAACAATGATAATGCACAAAGAGTTTCATACCCTTGAAAGGTTTAGCTCTTCGAAGTCTCTATCCGTGTTGCTAACTTCTTGAATGTTTATGAATAAATGAGTTTAGTAAGTTGTATTCATTAACAATACGCTTTGGCGACTTTTGACATGTTTACTTTTTAGCTATATGTACAGTTTACTCATGTGACCCCCTTGGAGAGAAAAACTCAATGTATGTTTACCCATCCATGAGTAAGCGTTTCAAATTAACACCTCTGCCGGTGAATGTAACAAATGCTTTTATCGTGTAGATGTAGCAGCAATTTCGACCATTTTTCGATCAATTGTTTTGGTCAATTTAGTATAATGTTTTGTGATAGAAGTTGAGGGTTTAGGTGCAATTTAATATGCTGATTTTGTGTGTTTTAGTACTTATCCTTTGAATACCATTAATAGTGAGTCTGTGTGCTGATAAAGGCGTTTTGTTGGCTGAAATTTTTTTATAGCCCAAGAGAAGTAGCAGGTTATAAACTAGGACTGAAAATGCTACACTTTTTTGTTACAGATTTTTGCCCATTTTTGGGTTTTCTTATATATTGATGCTACTTATATGATGTGTTTCAGGTTTTTCAAGACAATTTTGTGAAGCATGAGCATGCTTGGGATTGGTGGCTATGTACTCGGATCTTAAGGTGTTCTTTTAGTGGGTACATTCTCAAGTGATATGGCAGTATTAGTGGCTCTTGCATCGGTTGGCAAATGGACCTAAAGGGTTTTGAGTCAAAGTTGATGTATGTGGCGTTGTATCTTTGGTGAAGTGTTCTACTTTTTTTTGTTTCTATTGTTTTAAAAATGGAGTTTGGTAGTAATAAATATTTGGTCATTCATGTAAATGACCAATTTGTTGTGTTGGTAAATGTTCTAATGTATATTTATTGGTGTTTATAAGTATGTGTTTTCCGTTGAATCACTCTTCAATCAAGTGTTTATAAAAAGGGATTAAAGGGAGCGTGCATCCTGGGCTGAACAACAATGATAATGCACAAAGAGTTTCATACCTCGAAAGGTTTAGCTTCCTGAACTCTCTATCCGGTGTTGCTAACTTCTTGAATGTTTATGAATAAATGAGTTTAGTAAGTTGTATTCATTAACAATACGCTTTGGGCGACTTTTGACATGTTTACTTTTTAGCTATATGTACAGTTTACTCATGTGACCCCCTTGGAGAGAAAAACTCAATGTATGTTTACCCATCCATGAGTAAGCGTTTCAAATTAACACCTATGCCGGTGAATGTAACAAATGCTTTTATCGTGTAGATGTAGCAGCAATTTCGACCATTTTTCGATCAATTGTTTTGGTCAATTTAGTATAATGTTTTGTGATAGAAGTTGAGGGTTTAGGTGCAATTTAATATGCTGATTTTGTGTGTTTTAGTACTTATCCTTTGAATACCATTAATAATGAGTCTGTGTGCTGATAAAGGCGTTTTGTTGGCTGAAATTTTTATAGCCCAAGAGAAGTAGCAGGTTATAAACTAGGACTGAAAATGCTACACTTTTTGTTACAGATTTTTGCCCATTTTTGGGTTTTCTTATATATTGATGCTACTTATATGATGTGTTTCAGGTTTTTCAAGACAATTTTGTGAAGCATGAGCATGCTTGGGATTGGTGGCTATGTACTCGGATCTTAAGGTGTTCTTTTAGTGGGTACATTCTCAAGTGATATGGCAGTATTAGTGGCTCTTGCATCGGTTGGCAAATGGACCTAAAGGGTTTTGAGTCAAAGTTGATGTATGTGGCGTTGTATCTTTGGTGAAGTGTTCTACTTTTTTTTGTTTCTATTGTTTTAAAAATGGAGTTTGGTAGTAATAAATATTTGGTCATTCATGTAAATGACCAATTTGTTGTGTTGGTAAATGTTCTAATGTATATTTATTGGTGTTTATAAGTATGTGTTTTCCGTTGAATCACTCTTCAATCAAGTGTTTATAAAAAGAAGTCGGCTAAAATGCTGGTACAATAGTCGTTATTTTATAAGAACAGGTATGTTTATCATTTTCCTTATATTCATTTTACCATGGATATTTTATTTTTTCTGGCTACCTTGTATTTTTTTCCATCTATTTTGTAGATTAATGTGAACATCAGATAATGGCCAGCATGAAGTTCATATATTGGCCAATTGATTGATGTTGCCTTACAGGATACTACTTCAAAGTTCAGATTTTGGGACAAGATTATTAATGGTCACTGAAGCATTTTAGACACCGTCTGCCATGTACGTCAAATTTCGGTATTAAAGGTACGGAGTTGCCATCTATTTTATACCATAACTCCTTTATGTGACGACTGAGATCATTGTATAGACTTGTGCAATTATAGAAATTATTTGTTGTTTGTTCAAAATTATTTAAGGAATTCAGAAACAAAAACCGATTTAGCATGTTGTTCAGGCAGCAACACATTTTATTTGTGGATGTTGGAATGGATTTGTTGCAGATTTGACCTATTGTGTCAATACAAATTATTTTTTTCTTATGTATGAGACTTAGCTTTAGTGTTGTGAGTGCTTATGTTAATATGAGTTGGTCTAAAGAGCATGTGCCTTTTGGTATTGAACATTATGGTTTGTCGTGTAAGTGATGATCAAACATACGCTTAATAGGATTCCGTCATTGAAGTCAAGCCATAATTGAGATGGACTTGCAGGCCCTCTGATATAGTCATGTTTTCTTACATTTTGGTATTGATTCAATTGAGCAGTTCACTGATGTTGGACAATATGGTACAAATGATAGACTCGGCCAACATATAACTGGTGTTTATAACCATTTGTTGATCATTTGTTTGAATATTTAGAACTAGACTATAGACCCGCGGGTTTCGCGGGTGGCAAAAAAAATTGTATTGCAAGTAAAAAAAAGTTCATATAAAAATGAGTATGATTTTTATGACTTTTTTTATATGACTTTTTTTACTTACAATACAACATTTTTTTGCCACCCGCGGGTCTATAGTCTAGACAAAAATGGAATCTGAACAAGGACAAATCTTTAAAATTTTAGGATTTTACTTATTTAGGCTTTTCTCAATCCTAGGTTTCTTTTGTTGAGACTTGTGTGTTTGGGTTCGATTATGTTTGTTAGAGGTCGTATTTCTAGAAACTTAAAAGCCCTGTCCTTTTGGTTTGTCTATCTAAAATAGAACCTACAGTTGTTAGTAAGAGTTTCCTGAACCTTAAATGCTACTTAGAGATACATTTTCTTGGTAGTATAGTTAAATTTAATTTATGATGTTATTTGGCTTCCACAAAAGATACTTAAAATTTGGTTTTGAGCCTGTAACTACTTTGTATTGCTGCAGTAACTAATCTCTTTAAACATTCTTCGAAAAACGCTAAAGTTACCAACTTGTGACCAACACATGGGTTGTTTATAGTAGCTTTAGTTCAAGCCTCTATTGTTGCCAACACATAGGTTGTTAGTGGCTCTCTCCAAACGAATAGTATGTTACGATGTTACTTTAACGCTAATGTATGATTCTTGGACTCCATTTATAAGTGGATCAAGAGTCACAACCTATATTTTGTTGGCTCATGTATATAGATATTTGACATAAATATTCATTTGCAATCCCAAACAACCCGTTTTTAAGTGTATAGGTAAAGTACCTTAAAGTGTGTGTGGTTATGTACTTGCACCAGGTGCTTCCTCTTCTGTCCGTTCAGTTGTGTTGGCTCACTCGAATTGAAGTGGTTGTGCGCCTGAAGAACCAGATGAACTTCTGTTGGTAAGAATTTTGTGTTTCACCCATACAGGTTTATAGATATATAAATCCACTTTACAAGTGTATACTCTTAAAAAATGTATAGCTATCATAACGGGTGGATTGGGTGGTTAGAATGTCATTGAATATTATGTTATTGTATGTGCGGGTGAAAACAAGTACATTTCATGAGAAGTGTTGAATCGATTATATAGGGTCAATTCTGCACCCCGCCAACACTTTTTTTTTCCTCATTTTTTCAGTTTTGATGGTACTGATGGTTCAATTTTGTAATCCTTACATGACACATGCAATATTTTTTGAAGGAAGACTCAAGAACCGTTGATAGATTTGTGATTTTATTTCTTTCCGTGCTCATATGTAGTCTATCGTTGTTTATTTAAATGTTAGGAATAAAGTTCAATTAAATAAAAAATAAGATGCCTAATTACCGTTTGTCTATTTCGACATTTCATGCTATAAAAGTGCATACGGGGGATCTTGTACAAAGCTAAGGCATTCAACTAAGGCTATCAGTAAGCGCAATTATTCATCCTTAATTTGATGTAGACCTTTAAAATGCTGCATTTTCGTTGACTAGCTGCCCAAAAAAGTCTACAATGTACATTGTACTCTTTATATGTAACTGTGCTATCTATAATACATGCTTTACCATGGTTTGATTGTGAGTATTTCAGCTTCTAGGTATACTCTTTTGTAAATTGTAATATTAGTCTTTGATATGTAACTTACTTTGTGTACCTTGCATGTAAAGCAAATTTTCTTTTGCCACCCGCGAAACCCGCGGGTCTATAGTCTAGTCTATTTATACATATTGAAAGGGTATAATGAAGCGACATGTTGGTTCAAAAGAACCAACATATATGTCGGTTGTGTTGTAATCGCTAAATAGCGATTACTTTGTAATATCATAAACCGCTGTCTTTGACTTTCTTGTTTGACTTTTGTTGACCGGTCATAATGGGTGTTGACTTGGTCATTGGTTGGGTCGATTAGGATTAACCCAATATTCTCCCCTTAATCACAATCGCTGTGACTTAGGTCTTTAAGTCTTCTTGATTCATCTTTTGGTTACATCCACCATCTGAGCTTTTAATTTTTTTGTGATCATCCTTATGTCCAGGTAGATCAATTTTCCTTCGGTTATTTCCACCTTCTTCTATGATCTTCATTATGTCCATGTTGATCTTGGTTATTTCCACCTTTTCTTCTGTGATCTTCATTATGTCGATGTTGATCTGGTTATTTCCACCTTTTCTTTTGTGATCTTCATTATGTCCATGTTGATCTTGGTTATTTCCACCTTTTCTTCTGTGATCTTCATTATGTCCATGTTGATCTGGTTATTTCCACCTTTTCTTCTGTGATCTTCATTATGTCCATGTTGATCATGTTCTTCTCGTTATTTCCACCTTTGTTGTTGTGATCTTCCTTATTTCCAGGTTGATCATGTTCTTCTGGTTATTTCCACCTTTGTTGATGTGATCTTCCTTATTTCCAGGTTGATCATGTTCTTCTGGTTATTTCCACCTTTGTTGTTGTGATCTTCCTTATTTCCAGGTTGATCATGTTCTTCTTCAATAGTTGCCATAAGCAATGTTGGTTCTAAATCTTCTTCAATGAGATTAGATTCTTCTTCCTTCTTTGATGGACATTTTTTAGCAAAATGCCCATACTCCTTGCATTTAAAACACATCACCTTACTCTTATCATGAGTAAATTTATTTGAGTTGCTGTTTGATTTTTCCTTTGAAATTATTTTCTTGGTCTAGCAACAAATCATGTCCACATTTTTCACAATGTCTTTCGTGAGTAATGTTATTCTTGTGATGTGTAAACAATAACTTATATTGATCGTTATTGTCCTTGTTCTTCTTAAACTTTATTCTTTCCTCGTATGTCTTGAGTCTCCCAATTGCTTCTTCCATAGTCATTTCACTTAGGTCGGAATATTGTTCTATAGATGCGACTATTTGCAGATACCTATCGGGTACAGCATTTAGTAGTTTCCGTACTAAGGTTTCATCTTCTATGGTGTGTCCTAGACTAGCGGCTTTGTTTACGAGAGTTGTAAGTTTTGTAGCAAAGGTGTCAATTGTCTCGTCTTCCGTCATTTGTAACATCTCAAAATCAGATTTGAGTGTTTGCAATCTTGCTTGTTGAACTCTGTCTTCGCCAATGTGTCTAGTTTTCAAAGCATTCCAAATGTCCTTCGTGGTTTTGTGCTTTGTTATTTGAAGTAATTGTTCCTCGGGTAAAGCTTGATAAAGGAAAGCAATAGCGGTTTTATCCTTTCTCTTATTGGGTTGAGTTGTTTCAGTCGGCTCAATTGTTTCCCATAAACCATTCGCTTCGAGAATGATTTGCATTCGAATTGCCCATAATGAGTAATTCGCGGGCTTTAAGATTGGGCATTGAAATTGAGGTGTACTATTTGTAAAATTAGTACTAGGTTCCTTATTTCCACTTCCTTTCGTCATATCTTGAATATATTAAAAATATCTCCAAAAAATTTAACACGAGGTGTGTTGAAAAATGTTTTATTTTTCCTTATATGTTATAAAACTTTATAGGATTGGTCTTTTGAATCCAAAAACTATCCTCGGAGATTATTATATTTTAAAAGCGAATAACCTAAAGTTAATTTCTTAAAAGTTATTCCTAATGATATAATAAGCAGTGTAGTCACTAGGTTATTATATTCTAAAAATGATAAGATACTTAAGGGTATAATGTATTAACTTATCAAAAATTAAATAAACTATACTAATGATAAGTATAAGTTTAAAATGAAAGGATGGTTTTTGAAAAAGATTAGAACCTACCTTTTCTGTGGGCCCCATTCTGAGATGGGCTTCTTCAACCGCCCAATTCTAAGTACACGCAAGTTGTTGTCTAACTTGCGCCACTCTGGTGCCTCCCTTTCACGGTATTTTAAACCGCACAAAATTGAGTAATTATAGGACGAATCCTACCTTTCCATTTGCCCAAAATTGAATCGTATCCTCTTGTGGAAGCCTTCATTTCATTCTCAAAATATGTTAGAACTTCCGTCCAAAACACTTGTGCCTTTTTAGCATTTACGTCAATGCTATTCTCGGACACATGTAACCATGCTCTACACAAGGAAACCTCTTCCTTAGGGATCCATGGTTCAGCTCTGTCATTCACCGTCTTCTTGGCTTGTTGACGTTTTTTTTGTAGTCTTCCTTTTGACAAGCGCTGCATCTTCGACGGAGACTCGGTTTCAACGGGTTGGATGGACCACCACCGAACCTTGACCCATAGAATAATCTTCAATACCCAAAATGGATCAATATTATTAAGATCTATAGGGTTAATGAGAGAAAATATTTGAGAAAATTGGTCCATCTTGGGTGACATTTTTGGACGATAATTTGAGATTGTTGTTGTTGTTGTTGGTGGTGGTACATCGGTTGGTTATACGGAGGCTGTTGTTGGTTATACGGATAATTTCGTTGTTGTTGGTTAAACGGAGGAGAAAAAGGATTGTTAACATAAATAAGTTGTTGATGTTGCGATTAGAATGACAAAGTAGCGGGTGGAAAATAATAGGTGGGAGTGCCCTGTTAATTGAAAATTGGGACCGTTTGTTGTTGGAACGTTTTGTTGTCGTTGGGTTTTTTGTGTTTTAGTTTTAGGAGTATTGTGAGACATTTTTTCGAGTTGGATAATAATAGAAGAAAATAGATGTCAAAGATAGTTGTAGAAGAGAACGTGTGAAAAAAGGAAGAAAATGTAGTATTTATAGTGAAAAAGTGGGGTTTTCAAAAAATATTTTTTTGAAAATCAACCCAACGGTCAAAAGACCTGTTGGGGTTTTGGTTTGCCTGCATTTGGGTTGGGTTGCTCATCCGATCAAACAAGTGAAAAAGTGGGGGGAGGGGGCCGCGTTGTTCTGGGTCACTTGTCGGGGGACGCGTCGCCTAAGGGCGACACGATCGAAGGTTGGGTTGGCCATAACGACCGGCCTAAAATTCTAACCTTCTAACCATGAGACTAAAAAACAAACTGCTGGAAACATGAAAGTACAGTTGATCTTACGTACTTTCTAATCAACTTCAACATCTAAACACTTTTATTACATTTTAATCATACTGTCTCTTGGCATTGCTTTTTACTTGTAGCTAACTTATCAAACATGGTCAACTTGCGATGGCGTGCAAGTGTTTTTGGTGGTAGCATCTATAATTAGATAAAATTGAGAAAACTTGTAAATCTTTAGCAAGCATGCTAATATCTGAAGAATACTAATACTGTTCTAGTAATTCAAATCAAGGTGAATTCAATTATGAATGGGAGAGTATTGTATTGAAAGTATGCTCAATGAAGTGCAATAAAAACATTGCAAGTATTGTTAGAAGATGGGTGGTGGCTGCTTGTGTGTACCACATTTGGCAAGAAAGAAATAAGAGGTTGTTCACTGATGTGCAGAGGAGCTGGTTGTAATTGGTTAAGACTATTATTAATGAGGTTAGATTCAAAATGACCAGTTTGAAAGTGAGAAAGTCTAAACAAGTTCAAGAGATGGCAAGTAAATGGAAAGTGCATATGAATACACAAAATGGTGATGAAAGTATTATGGATGAAGACAGCCTGCAGCTGTAATGGTGTATACAGGGTGTTTGGCATATGGCAGTTTGAAGAGCAGATGGCTAGTACTTTGGGAACTATTATTTCTTTTCCACTGGAATTGATTAGAATTGGTTTCCATAATGCAGTTTCCTGCTGAGAATGTTATCTTATGTCCAAAACATGGGCATGGAATATATCACTATTGTACTTCTTTGGAGAAGATATTATCCTGTGCTGTGCAGACATCGAAATGATGGGTCTGCAACCATGGATTTATTCATGGTCTGAGCTAACTTGCTCTTCTAAGTGGTCTTCTTTTATAACTATAAGATGAGTGCTATTTGTTCTCACTTCAATTGATGGCCTTGTACCTTGGTTCTAGTCTTGTCTTGCTTTATTCTCCCCTGCGCTAACTAGCAGTTGGCCTTTGTTAGGTGTTGTGTGGTTGTCCAGTGGGAGAATGAGACAGACATACTAGATTCCATAAAGTAGGTTTCCAATTGAGAAGGGTAAGTGAGAAGGTGGGCAGTGTATGAAGCATGGAATAGTGAGGTGTGTAAGATGAACCTACTTGGTCCATGCTATACACTGCCATAGGAGGTAAGGTTTTTGTCTCCCTCAAGGTGTGTGTTTCTAGGATTCTGAAGCCTTCTTTAAAGAGGGAAATGTAAGAATCTTAGAAGAGCCCTTGATGGGATGAGTGAATGGTTTCCTAGTGAAGCCACACTCCTTGTATGCCTTGATCATTGTGGGAGATGGAGGAATGGTCTTGGTGGAAAGGAGATGTGGAAATGTAGCTAGATGGTTATTGGTGCATTGGAAAGGTGAATTCAGATTCAAATTATGGGGTTGGTGGTAGCTATGACTGGATCTGCTGAGCTTTGCTAGTGTTTGGCATTGTTGTAATGTTGTCAAATATAGGTTGAAGTCTCATCCGATATCGGATGAATCTATCTTTATTGTATCTGATATGGGATATCCATATCAGTGGTTGTATTTCATCTTTGTACAAAGTATTGCTAATTAATAAAAGCTCCTTTTGCAACAAAAAAGATACTTCTGTTAAATGAAATATTACTGTTCATGAAAGCTGTGCACAAGATTATCTTTTCGCTCTGTGTTCATGAAAGCTATGTACTGTGACGACTTACAATGTTTACTTTGTTTGTTATAAGAACTTTTTATGTTTAATCGTTTAGAAGTTTTTGAATAGATATATTTTCAAATAAATGAACAAGCTGGATTCCATAAAATTGAATTTATAATAGCTTATCCTATCGTAATATATTGTTTGTTAAATGAGAAAGAAACTGACAAACATATATATAATACAAGGAAGTCTGGCCATGGCAATACATAATCTATGAGCATACTTGTGTTATTTGCATTGTAAACAATGGTATCAAAGAAACTCCGTGAGCTTGAATTTTAGATCTTGGATCCCCAGTTACGCAAATTTATAATCGTCTTGCACACTATCATGTAACTTGGTTAGAGAGAATTAACAGATAAACACAGTTTCAACAGTTGAGATCCTACTAGACCCATGATCTGAACCAGCAGATTGAACCACCACTTATCAACACTCCCTTGCAAATGTTATGACACGAAACTACAAAGAAGATGCAGCAAGATCTTTTGTTCCAATACTTCTTCACGTCCGAAAGCCTCTTAGCCCTGAAATCATGACTAAACATATAAAATGAATTAAGCCCCAATTACTCTCAAGTAGGCCAGTTACCGCATTAGACTAGATCTAAGTTCTAGTGCTGCTAATTATTACTAGAGATGGACTCACTTAGAGGTGTAGGTCCAACAATGCATTACCCATTCGCTTTGGCTGGTACGCTATGGATGAAAGCTTGTAGAGGAGTTTAGTTGAAACTTCCCCATAACTCAGGTGTCTCGGTCATGATTAAACCAAAACTGAACAATAATAACCATATCAAAGTCAATTCAAACAAGTTTACTGTACAAAGAAACTATTGATATGCCGTAAATGGAAGTGACATTAATCATTAGTTAGGTTAGGTTCGTACCAGCTCAAACCTCAAGAAACACATGTGGTTGCTTGCCAAATTCAACTCTCTAATTTATAAAACGTTCACCATATTAGTACATCCTTGACTATGCATGCTGCATAAGCTCTGCCTCATGCAAAATAGTAAAAACTCGCTTTTTCTTTGACTTCAATCAATTCTAGAAATAGAAAACATGTCAGTACATTGAATCATTATTCATTCAAATCCTAGTTCATCATTAATATTGGAAATTGAAAAAATAAACTGTTGTAATTAAATGGAAGAAAAGCTTATTAGTTACTTATAAAATATACTTAGAATAAATAAAAAAGTCAAACGGCATAGTGAGAACACACCTTCATATTATGTTTGTGATTCAAAGTCTATTTCGATTCTGGGGATATGAGAGATTCGGGGCCAGTAGGAGCCTCCTCTACTGCATCTTTCTTTCAGATCTGGACATCCCCATATATACAAACTCAAAAGTGAATGCAACAACGCTACTGGTAGTTCTTTCAAATCTGGGCATCCACCAATATACAAATGCAAAAGTGAAGGCAACAACGTTTCTGGTAGATCTTTTATCTTTGGGCACCAGCTAATGTGGAGATGTTGGAGGGAGGTGAGGTGTTGGAGTCCCTCTGAAACTGTTTCCAAATTGTCAAAACTCGATATTTTAAGAGAAGTAAGAGAAGAAGGAATATGAAGATGAGACAATTCACTCCAATTTAAGGTTAAGGTTAGGTCAACTAGTGTGGTTGGAAACTTCTGTGGGCCCCATTCTGAGATGGGCTTCTTCAACCGCCCAATTCTAAGTACACGCAAGTTGGGAGGCCAAAGCCCAGTTGCAACATCCATATCTGGACAATCCGATATATCCAGATCAGTTAACGAGGTCTGCAATTGAAGGTCTGCAAATAATGACTCCGCCGTACTTTGACAATTCCATATTATCAATCTGGTGAGGTGAATGAAGTTACCCCCAAAATCAATGATCGATGCCACATTTGGATGATATGATATCCATACAGATTCAAGCATTGGCATGCTTTTGCTGTTGATACGTAACCTATTCTTCTCTCCTCTTTCTCCCAACTCCTCCTTTAACAATAGTTTCTTACAATTGTTAAACTCAACTGACTTGAGCCTCTGCCCTCCTCCCGTTGAGAAAGAGACACATGCAATTGAATCACAATAACTGATTTCCAACGTCTCAATGTTGTTTGGACAACTCAAATGCATGAAATTGTCACAACTCCGTACCTCTAACGACCTTAGAGATGTTAGGAGGTTGCTCCCATAATTGTACTTCTCATCTTTCTCCCCTAAACTCACCAAATTTTTACAATGAATTACCAACAACTTCCTTAAATTCACAAGAACCTTACTACTTGATTCCCAAAAGTATCTTATTTCATGACACGATCCGACTTTCAATTCTTCAACTGCCTTAAGATCCAATATAACACCTCCCCACACCTCATTAGTAAGCCCTGAAATAGATCCTATTTCCAACTTGGTGACTGATGGAGCTGCATGCACCAGACTTCTCAACAAACCAGCACCACATTTATCTATTCTCAAATCCCTCAATGAAAGTAGTGGTGCTTTAAGTGAGACTTTAACCAAATTTGGACAACTTGTAATACAAAGCTCCTGAAGGCTTGGAAACACAGAATCTCCTTCATGTGAGAATTCAACCAAATTAGGACAATCTTCTATACGGAGCTTTTGAAGGCGTGGAAACACAGAATCTCCAACCCCACTTCTACTATTGAGTGACCATACCTCCCACCCCGGCATACCATGAAACGTTAGTGTTTCAAGTGAAGGAAATGCAACACCAGTCCCAAGAAACTCTAAACCCACATCTTTCATGTCATCCATGTTATGGATAAATAACCCCTTAAGTGACGGTAGTTGCCCGAATGGTGGTAGAGAAGTACACTTTTTACAGCCACGTACAGACACACTAGCCAATCGGTGAAACGAGGGATCCCCAACCCATTTTGGAAACTCTAAACCCAGATAGTTCACAATGGCTAGCCTCTTCAAACATTCATTATATGGCTTCAATGCATCAAGGACATCGTTTTCAGTTGTGTCCTTTGGGAAGCATCTGATACGCCGCTCCATTCCACCTCTAACTCAGTAAGTCTCTTTTGTGATAAGTTTGCTTCTCGTGCTTCCGTTGCGTTTTTTACTTTTTCCAGGCCCTCTATGGAAACTTTCCCACGAAGATTCTCAAAATCTTTAAGTTGGGTTATCGAAAAGTCATTTTCTCCTCCAATAATGATTTTTGAAAGAGTTTGTAGGCTTTTCAACTTAGCAACCCCTAATGGCAAGTCTTTTAACTTTGGAGTATCTCTAATGTCTAAATGCCGCAAATTCTTTAACTTTAAGAAGCTGTTAGGTAAACTAGTTAAGCTAGAACACCCAAAAACAATTAAGGTCTCTAAATTATAGAGATCACAAACATTTTCAGGTAAATGTTTGATATTAGTTCGAGATAAATTGAGATACCGCAAGTGCTTCAAACTACCAATAGACTCTGGTACCTCACTTATCTCATAACCACTCAAACTTATTACCCTTATCAATGGTAGCTGGGAAGTAAGTCAACTAGAACCTTATTCGACAAGTAGTGTCTTTGCCACCTTTCTTTCACTTTCACAGACAAGAATGTTCTCAAACCTTTAGCACCTTCAAATACCTCAAACTTCTTGTAAGCTACATATTCCTCACAAACAAATGACATATGACGACACTTATCCAAAGCTTGTTTCCTATAATTCTTTCCCAATTCCTTCTCTAACCTAAAATAGAAATCTCCAGCAACAGAGGTGGCCAAATCATTCATCAGATCATGCATAACAAACAAAGACTCGTCATTAGGTGAGTGTTGAAAAAATGACCGTGATAACAACTCATCAAAGCATTCATTACCCCAGCGTTCTACAGTTGACTTGCTTGGACGTACTTGGCGTAAAAATCCTTCCGCCATCCAGAGCAGAACCAAATCCTGCTTGTCAAACGCATAGTCCTTTGGGAACAAGGAGCAATATGCAAAGAGCTGCTTTAAGTAGGCAGGAAGTTCACGGTAGCTTAGTCTAAGAGCCGGAATGATTTTACCTTCCTCTTTTAAGCTCCATATCTCACTATCCTCTATTTCTTTCCATTCTACTTCATCTTCTTTTGTCCTCAATAGCCTTCCAAGTGCTATTAAAGCCAAAGGCAAACCATCACACTTTCTGACAATGCCTTCACCAGACGCTTTAAGTCTTGGATGTGAATGAAAGTTATTTTCACCCAATGCATGTTGAGCAAATAAACACATGGCATCCTCATGTGAGAGACTTTGCAAATGGTTTAATTTACCACAACCCAATTCTCTGAGCAACTTCTCCTTCCTAGTTGTCATGATTATTTTACTTCCGGGAGCACATGCTCTCAAAGGGGCCACTAGTGATTCCCAATCATCACTATTTTCACTCCAGACATCATCCAACACTAATAGAAACAATTTATTTCTAAGTCGATCTCTAAGAGATACTTGAAGGAGATTTAGATCTTTAAATTCTTTTGTTTCACCGGTCACAGACTGAAAAATAATACTGCTCATACTGAAGGTGTCCCACTCATCAGACACACAAACCCACGCCTTAAATTCAAAGTGATCATTCACTTGTTCATCTTCATACAATAATTTAGCTAGAGTGGTTTTACCCACACCACCCATACCAACTATGGGCACGATGCTAAAGTTTTCACTATTACGTGGTTCATCAATTAACAGCTTGTGAACCAATGCATCCTTATCACCTTGTCGGCCAACAATCCTAGATGGGTCTACCAAAGAGGTCTGGGATTGTCTATTTTTATCTTTTGGCCTATCATCCTTTACTTCTAAACTTCCACTCTTCACCGTTAAACCAAGAGATTCTTTTTCCTTTTCTAGATCTAGTAACTTGTTGGTGATATTATCTATCTTAGGATACAGCCTAGTACTTAGACAGAAGTTTTTGCAACAAGCTGGAATGAGCTTTCTTATCTTGCTGGTGCTGGCTCTGGATTGGTCGGTCAACTCCTTATGCATAGCCTCGGTTGCCAAGTCATCAAGTATGTCATCTATCTCATAAGCCAGATGCTGGAGATCATTGAGCCATACTTGAACAGCTTCATTAGCTATTTCTTTATCCGAAGCATCATTGAGCAGTCCTTGGATCCTGGACAAAGTCCTCCCTAGTTTCTTCAGCTCAGAATGAATTCCCTTCGCTCGAACAACTTGCTTCACGGCTTCATTGGCCAGCTTCTGAAAAACGGCTTCAATAAGGGTAGAAGCAATGACTTCAGCCATTTTTTTGTAGTAATTACAGTAAACTTGAAGCTCTTTAAATCTGAATAAATGGTAGGTATATGTGAATTGAGTGAGCTAGAAGAAAAACATAGATCTTGACTTAAAGCCAAAAGGAATTCGAAGATGGTCCACCAATATCACCCAGCATTATGCCTGAATTGAGTGAGGTTGAAGAAAAGTATAGATCTTTTACTTAAAGCCAAAAGGAATTCAAGATGGTCCACCAACATCACCCAGCATTATGCCTGAATTGAGTGAGGTTGAAGAAAAGTATAGATCTTTTTAAAATGAATGATCTTTACTTAAGAATGCAATAGCTTGGACCCAACAATAAATCTGCAGTTACTGGAATTTTATAAAATTTTATTTTTTTCAGAACAATTTTGTTCATCATAATACCAATGGCTGCTCTGGGTGTATCCTGTTCTGTCCAAGCGGAAGTGTTCAGTGTCATCTAGTATGTATGAACTTTCCTAGCCGCCTTAGCGGTAAGTCATAAAAATGGTGTTTGAATCAAAACATGGAAACACTTTTTCATGGCTTAAACCTATGAGAATATAACTGCTTTCAATTTACAAAGTACAACAATATATATTCACATAGCTTACAACAAAACCTCAAAGAAAATGAGTATGATGCAAGTGATACAAAGAATGCTATGAAATGATGTCGTGAATTTCGTGTTCATTTTCAAGCGCTAGTGGCATATAGACAGCATCTACTAGTAAGCTATGTTTCCTTCCGTAGAATACATAAACCAATACTCCAATCACCAGCCACACTGAAACGCGTATCCATGTACCAACTCTGCATGTTTGAAAATGTTCCATTTAGCATATCATGGAATTGTAACATGGTTCATAGCATTTCACACAATGAAAAGAGACACTTAAAAAGACTAAAACCAACGAACTCACCCGAGATTAATAAGAAGGTAGGCATTCACAAGAATACACGCGACAGGCAAGAAAGGCACAAATGGACAGAGGAAACCTGAAAGATATGCTATGCAATTAGTACAATAAAAATACTGATATAACACATTTAGCAGTTTCAACATAGTACATTAAAACTTATATACAGAATAAAACATAAAATAGACTAATAATATTTCATCTCAGTTCTCAGATATGTATTAAAAACACTAGATTACAGAGATACCTCCAGTTTCTCCAAACGTGAGCCTAGCATCATCCTGATCTATACAAGTCAACACGGTCAAACCTGACAATAGAGCAACACCTCCTAGCCCACACAATATGAGGCGAGGAACACTGATACGATAGGATTTAAATTAGTTATGTATGAGATGAAAATAACATAACCAACTTCAAGATTATAACATACCTGGGAATGCTTTTAGTCAAGCAGCAGATGCAAGCACAAGCACTCCTGCACAAACAACAGTTATGCTCCAAGCAGCCATCTTCCGTCGTCTTGCCTCGTTTCCTATATCTACGCATCGAAATAGAGCAAGGTTAGTATATAAAGATTACATTTGAAAAATGATGCAACAGCAGAAAAGTATTGCACACAAAATTAATAGGAAAGACAATACTAGTATTGAAGCATACATTGGCTACACCTTTTTGAGTATGACAACTGGTCCCAAGATCTTTAAGATTTTCACTGCTAATATCCATAACATCATTACTGAATTCTGACGAGACTAAATCAGCCGATTCCGAGGAAGGTGATTGAACGAGGGTGATTTCTGGGGGAATATATCTGAGTATCAAGATTGAAACTGCTACTGCTGTAAATGCCAACAATGTACCCACGCTAACCTGCAGGAAGAAGTAGTAGAAGGAAAAATTACTATAAACTATTACAAAATATATATTTTTCCATGTTTATCCGGAAATAACCCTGGTAACCAATGTGTAATAACTTAATTTACAATCACCACACAGTTTCACGTTTCAACTTACCATGCCTGCTAATTGATCGACATTCATGGAAAATGATAGGAATGCAATAAAGATTCCTGTTGCAATTGTACTTTTGACTGGAACATGTGTGCGTTTATTTATATCTGAAAAGAAAGATGGTAATAAACCATCCCTAGCCATTGCCATCAGGATCCTTGGCTGTAAAAACAAGAAAGTATGATTATATCAACATAAGATTGGCCACACACACACACACACACACGCACGCACAAGTTACATACCTGCGGAAGGATTCCACCAATTAAGGCAGCGCAGAGAGCAGTAACAGCTCCGCTTGTTATAATGTATCTGCAATCATGATTGTGGTATAAATAAAATGCAAGATGTAATGCAGTTTTTACGAATCGAACCAGAGGACGACGAAAAATTTATCATACTTACACTGCCCAATTCATTCCATAACTAGCAAAAGCCGAGGCAATAGGGGTGTCTGGGTCTAATGCAGAACAGGGAACCAAGCCAACGACAACAGCTGACACAAGCATATACAAAACACAGCATGTAAACAATGATACACCTATACCAATTGGTAAGTCTCTTTGGGGATTCACCACCTGTAATAAAACAAAGAAATTATATTAGTAAAGAGACATGACCAATAGAAATAATAAATACACAGACTAGTTAGTAATTACCTCTTCAGCTGTGCTTGTGACTGCATCAAAACCGACATATGAGAAAAACACCGTTGCAGAGCCAGCAACTACCCCGTTAGCTCCAAAAGGGAGATACCTGACAATTCAGAAGGATTTTGTATTTGGTATAGTATGAATCTTAAGGGTAAGATTATATTGTAAATCAGACGGAACATTTTCAAATTATTACCCGCCAGGAATTTGATATCCAACCCATTGAGTCTTGAAACCAACGTATCCACCGGCTACTATGATAAAAAGCAAGGCTAGAACATTTATGGTTGTAATTACACCTTGTGCCAATGAACTCTACAAAAGCAGTATATCAGTGTAACATATGAAAACAACAATAACAATACCCAATCCCGCCAAAGTATGAAAACAAATAAGATGAAATTAACTTAAATATAAAAATACTTAGTCCAGAAGATTACCTCTTTGATTCCCGTACACAGTAGTCCAGTTATAATGAAGACTAAAACAGCAGCAGAAGGATCAACTACAATTCCAAGAATGGTGGGACGAGCTAAAAAAGCAGGCAGGCTATCTTGACCACCAAAAAACAAGGCCTAAAGATATATTGGTTCAAAATAGAAACGAAATATCTTTTAGGATTGAATCTTATACTGATATTGTATCAGAGACACAATTTATAGATCTGAGACAACAAATTAACCGAACCATATTTGGAGATATGCCACGCGCAACAGCTGCTCCACCAAGTGAATACTCCAATATTAGAGACCAACCAATCAACCAAGCAACACTGAACGCGAATGCAATATAAACGTCCATTAACAAAAGAACCAAATATCGAATTGAAGTAACATGTTTCAAAACTTAAAGTTTAGTTGATTGTGATATCATTTAAAATTTTAAAATGAAAGATTTCGATATATGAACTTACCCTTCACCAACACATAGATATGAATAGTGATACGCACTACCAGCAGATGGACAACGACAAGCAAGTTCTGCATAACACAATGCAGAAAGCCCAGCAGCTATTCCAGCAATGAGAAATGATATCGTGATAGCAGGCCCTGTTTGCTCTTTAGCAACTGTTCCAACAAGAATATAAACTCCAGCTCCAATTGTTGCTCCGACTCCTAATAAGATTGGTTTCAAGTTAATAAAAAGAAGTATACACATCACCCAAACACCAGGAATACATATACACACTTTCTTATTATGTATAACTCGGACATGGTTTGAGAAATGTATTCGACTATTAGTCAAACTTCCCAAATTCAAATAAGCCCACAAAATACGCTAATCCAAACAGTCAAACACCTACTATCCTCGTATATCAAAAACTTTTTATTCATCAAAATGGAAAAATAGATGTCATTAATCATTACACGCATATGGATGACTTGGTGGGCCATGGCCACCCATGAAGATTTGTAACAATGTATAGTATTTGTATTAGCCAATTACAAGTTAGACAAATTCATGTCATTTTAGCCCAACCCAAGGCAAATTTACATTACAACTATTTGCTAATTTGTTTACCACCTATGTTATATAAATGATGACCGGTTGTATTATTGTTTTATGGTACATCTCGGCCTACCCATAAGTGAAATCCTGATTACACACAATGACAATGACATACAAGATCACTATCCTCTTTCAATTATTCCACAAAAAGGTGTAGATTGGCGGGAACACCCTGACCCCGAGTGCCTTTTGGCACCAGCCATTGTCCACCCCACAAGAAATAGTTCCGGCAACTCTCCTGGCCTAGTGGGGCACCAACTGGAGTGAGCACGAGTCAAGACTCGGACCCTTGAGCTCTTATTCCACAAAGTCTCTCGGTGTGCCCATAGGTTTTGCGGAGGTGGGTACCTATATGAAGCAAATGCCAAGGATGGGACTTGAACCTGGGTCAATTGACTCAAACACAAGTACTCCAACCATTGGACTAATGGGGTGTTTGGAACCACCACCAAATGGCCTAGTGGTAAGGTCCTTGACTTTCAAACAAGAGGTCAAGGGTTCAAACCTCACTAGGTGTGTACATTTGGGGGTCGCCACTCGGGGTAACCTTGGGGAGGTTGTTTCCCTTGGAGGTCTTGGGTTCGAGGCTTGCCAATGGGGTTTTCCTCCTAGGCGAAGCGGAAAAAAGGAGTGGGGTTTATTCCCAAAGGCGAAGGTTCGAGGAAGGCATATTGCCCGCTTGGATGTCACTGCACGACTCGAACCACTAACTACTAACTAGGCGTTCTAAAAAAAAAACTATGAGGTGTTTGGACTTTGGATTAGCTTATTTGACTATGAAAAAGCTCATAAGCTCACCTTTTTTCTTTTTTCTTTTTGGCTTATGAGTGGAAAAAATGACATTAGGAACTTTTGGAACTCAAATAAGTTCCCAAATTCAAATAAGCCCACAAACTAAGCTAACCCAAACATCAAACACCCCAATAAGATCAAAACAATGAAGAACAGATAGACATAAATTACCATAGGGTTTGCGGAGGTGGGTACCTATATGAAGCAAATGCCAAGGATGGGACTTGAACCTGGTCAATTGACTCAAACACAAGTACTATAACCATTGGACTAATGGGGTGTTTGGAACCACCACCAAATGGCCTAGTGGTAAGGTCCTTGACTTTCAAACAAGAGGGCAAGGGTTCAAACCTCACTAGGTGTGTACATTTGGGGGTCGCCACCCCCGGTAACCTTGGGGGAGGTTGTTTCCCTTGGAGGTCTCGGGTTCGAGGCTTGCCAATGGGGTTTTCCTCCCAGGCGAAGCGGAAAAAAGGAGTGGGGTTTATTCCCGGAACGCGAAGGTTCGAGGAAGGCATACTGTCCGCTTGGATGTCAGTGCACGAATCGAACCACTAACTACTAACTAGGCGTTCTAAAAAAAACTATGAGGTGTTCGGATTTTGGATTAGCTTATATTTGACTATGAGAAAGCTCATAAGCTCACTTTTTCTTTTTCTTTTTTTGGCTTATGAGCTTATCATTAGCTGGAAAAAATGACATTAGGAACTTTTGGAACTCAAATAAGCCTCCACTCCCCAGTAACATACAACAAAAATCAATATATATAACAGATAGAAATAAACATATAAATTACCAATGGCAATAGCATGGGGTTCATTACTTAAAAATGTATCATACTTGTCACTTTTTGTTATTGTGTGTACTGATTTTTTTTTTTCTTTTCTTATTATGTGTACTATACTTTCAAATTTTGATTATTATGTGCAATAGTGACTAGTCAACCATGTAAAATGACCATTTTACCCTTCAAAATTTGAAAAAAAATAAGGGTAAATGGTCACAAAATGCACACAAAAACACAATAAGAAAAAGAAAAAAAAATAGGTACACACAATAACAAAAAGTGGCAAGTTTGATACATTTTCAAGTAATTAACCCAAATAGCATGATTAGCAAGTACTTAGTAGACAAAATAGCATTCTAAGCAAGTTATATGTATTTAGTAAGGAATAAATCAATTTTAGATTGATACAAGTGAAACGAATGATAGTTAACACACCCCATTAAAATTACAAGAGATATTAACATTGCATAAGCAAAAGCTACTTAATTTCCACAAAAGGTGTAGATTGGCGGAAACACTCGACTCGGGTGTCTTTTGACACCACCATTGTCCATCCACAAGGAATAGCTCGCAACTCTCCCGGCGGTTGGGCACCAAGCTGGGTGAGCACGAGCCAAGACTGGACCCCGAGCTCTTATTCCACAAAGTCTCTCCGGTGTGCCCATAGGTTTTGCGGAGGTGGGTACCTTTATGAAGCAAATGCTAAGGATGAGACTTGAACTTGGGTCAATTGACTCAAGCACAAGTGTTCCAACATTGGTGCAAAAGCCACTTAATTCCACACAAGCTTACAACCATCTGTGTATCATAATAGTATAATACTATGGGGGCGTTTGGATAGCTTATTTATCTGTTGGCTTACAACCTTATTAGGCGAAAAAAAAAAAAAAAAAAAAAACTCATAATCACACTTTTTTCCGGCTATAAACATCAAGGCGATCTTATGGAGCCAATAAGCTCGTAAGTGAAAATGTGAGCTTATAAACTTCCCAAATTCAAATAAGCCCGCAAACTAAGCTAACCCAACGATTGAACACCCCAATAAGATCAAAACAATGAAGAACAGATAGAAATAAATTACCAATGGCAATAAGATCAATAACAGACAACCGCTTAGCCAATTTGAATCCCATCGACTTTATTAGCATCATCAACTTTTTTCTTCTTACTAAACATCCCATAAACCCACCGCCACTTTTTCCATAACTAGCTTTCATTAATTATTATTATAATCGAATGTTTTAGGAATTAAAACCTAAATAGCGTAATATGTGGAGGCTCAAATACGATATTTTATCTGTGAATGATAGTATTTTAGTATTTTATAAGATGGTACGTGTAGTGGCGAATTTGTCGTGTAGTTTAATTATTTGAAAATGATTGTATGATCGTATCTCATCCGATCTTATCTCGCATATCATTATACCGGTTAATGTTATTTTAATATTTTTTACTTGTGTTGTACTTTTTTTTTTTTTTTTTTTTTTTTTTAACTTTACTTAGCATATTTTTAAATCGTGTGATAGTTGTGCGTATTATTTGAGATAGTTGTGCGTATTATTTGACCGATTTATTTTTAATCCGGTTAAGTAGGAGCGTGTACTGAAAGATAAAATAATCAATTAATATACGATCACACAATTGATTGGATTTTATTTTATTTTTATTATTTTTTAAAGAAATGATCTTAGTTTATTTTATTTCATCAATTAATTTGAATTTACATAGAGTTTAAAGGCAAACGAGCAACAAACTGCGGCGCTAGCTCTTTTAGATTGCAAAACTAATTCTCTTAAAAACAACATTTGTGGATCTAACTGTCATAACATTACTATGCATAACACGTTGAACTCTGTTGAGAAGCTCCACTTCCTCAGGTGCAAGAAATCCAAAAATATCAAACGAGAAAGGAATAAAAATATGTTAATTTTCAATGCACGCTTTCTTATGTTGCCACTTTGTACGAGGTGGCTGGTATGTGCTAAAACACATACCTTTTCATTGTCAAAATAGACCCAAAATAACCAAGAAAGGCCGTTTATTGCTAATATTTGTGGTTTTCTTGAGTTTATGCATGTGCAGGTACGGATATTTAAAAACACGCAAAAAGAGCCAAATCAGACGAATAAACCGAGCACGAGAGAGAGAAGAGAGCCGAAGCCGATGCCGGGGATGCTATTTCAGAGATTTCGGTGCTTAAAAGATCAAAATACGAAGTTCGGGACATGGTTTGGGAGATTTCACTGAAAACCCGTCATTATATCACATTTTCACAATTCACCCTCAAGTTTCCCAAATTACACTTTCAACCCTTTAACTTTCCCATTTTACCATTTTCACCCCTCACCTTTCATTTATCCCATTTACCCAAGTCACCCTTGTACTTTCATAAATTACACCTTTGGTCCTTGTTTTTTTACATAATTTACATGGATGGTCCTTATTGGATTAATATTTCACTTATACCATTTCTTATACTAAATCCAACAAAACCAATCCAAGATAAAAAACCTTACCAAGCCCAATCCAATACAAAATACCACTACCCGTTTTTATTTAACCACAAACCGGTTCCCACTTAGACCCGAAATAAATCCCATTTACCCGACTCTTTTAACCCGGTCAACAGACCCACACTAGTCAAACAACAATAAAATACACCTTCACCCACACATACGCGCCCAAAACCCTTTTACTCCATTTTTCACTGTTACCATCCCCCAAACCCCATTTACCCTGCTCCCACTAAATTCACCCCACTTAAGTTGGCTTCTAGAAGCATCTGACAACGTGTCAGAAGAATGTCACATCAGGACTGCCACAGTGGATGAATGGAGGCTCCTCATTGGTTTAAACACATCATCAAGGTGATCCAACGATTGTGATTGAATGAGATGACACAAGAAGGAATCAAGGGTCATGATTAGAGTATCTAGGACCTTCTGAAGGCATCCCATGCTCTCTCACTCATCAGCTATATAATCCCCTTTCAAGTCACAATAGAAACCATCCAATTTCTCATGTATTTAGAGTAATTTTGATCAGTTATGTTTCTGTTTTGTTTTTGATGTATTTTCAGTTTTAATAGTGTAATTTCATTTGAATTAATGCAAATTATGTTTTTCAAGTTAATCTCTCTTTGTCACTTTAAATTTAGATCAATCTTTATCTGAATATTTAGATTAAATTACTGTTAATGAGAGCTCACATAAGCTTTTCTGAGCTTATGTGAGCTTATTGTTGGTTCACCTTCTCTTAATTTCACTTTTTCAACAAAAGTCAAATAAAGTCAAACGATAAAGTCAAAATAGTTTTGGGATAAATTTCTGTTCTAAATTCATTTTATAACTGAGTTTTAAGTTTTAGTTGAGTTCTTGAATTCAGTTTTGGTGAAAACTTATAAATGTCGTCATGTGAAATTGTTTTTAGAACCATAAAGGAGTGTTTGGTTTATAAGTGTTTTGAAGTATTGGTTAAATTTTCAAGCTAAGTTTGATGCTAGTACCTTCATATACCTGTTTTCATGTGATCGCAGTCAAAGTTTCATGCTACTCAGTGTTAATTTGTGATTCATGACTGTTAGAACTTATTCTTGCCTGTTCTACTGCTGTCCATTTTTAGTTGATCATTAGCTTATCTTGTTGATGTTTGAGCTTGATTGTGATTCCTTAGGTCGTTAGTAGCATAGATAATCAGGTTTTTGCCTTTGGTTCCTCTTTAGAAGCTTATTAGAGAAGCACACTAGGACTACATTTAGCTTTTATTACTTATCTGCTCTGCACAACCATTTTCGTTTAAGCTTAGTTTCAAGCTTGCGAGTTAGCCACATTTCTGTCCTAGTACTTTTCTGTTGCAGTCCCTAAGTAAAGCTCTCTTCACTGATAGATTTTTTTTTACTTGAGCTTATTGATATAGTTTCAGTTCTCTAGGTAGCTTATATTTGTGGTTTTCAATGTCTGAGTTCAGATCTCATTTTAGTACTTTATGAGCAGCTTATTTGGCCTACTTATGTCCTTATTCAGTAATCGTTTGCTGCTGAATTAGCTTCCCTTATCAGCTTTGATCCCAACTTAGTTAGAGTAATGTATAGGTTTAGAGTAGAATAAGTTCAGTTTCAATTCCCTTGTAGTTTTTTTAAGTCTCCTAAGTAGCTTATTTCAGGCCTGCACTAGCACTTTTTAATCAATAACAGGTCTGCACTTCAGTTAGCATTGTCCACTTGGGCAGTTTTTGTTTGATCCCTAATTGCTTCAATACTTGTCCTCATTTGCTGAAAATTGGTACACATGCTCTTTGCCAGGTGGTCTTGAGATCCATGGTTTTAGTTTTCTATTTGGTTTATTGGATAAGCAGTTTCAACTGCTTAAAGTAGGGTCCCTAAATCTGTTTCTGCTTATTGTGACAGTTAGCTTAATCTCTGGTTTATGCTTATTTAGTGGTTAGGAGTAGTTGCATCTGGTTCCATTAGAGTAGTTTTAGCATGCCTTAGCTTATATATTCAGTTGGTATCATGTAGTGCTTTTTAGCTTATTGAAAGTGCTTATTCCATCCCCATAAACATAGCAGCTTTAGATTCTTCCACATAAGCTCTAGTTTTCATATTTTTCTCATCTTTAGAATAATATTTTAGTATTTCCCTGAAGTTTTCATAATTTTTAGACACTGTTTTCTATTTTTCTTAATTAAAACTAGTTTTTAATCATTTTTAATTAGCTTTAATTGCATTTAATTGAGAAAAAGTTCCAAAAAATAGTTTTCCAATTTTAACAGTTTTAGATAAATATAAAAAGCAATAAAAAGATTTTTCCTTATTTTTCTCCTTTTATTTGGTATTTTTCATAATTTAAATTAGATTTAATTAGTATTAAATTCATAGAAAATAGGAAATTAATCAGAAAATTATAAAAATAGTTTTAAAAAGTCTCTTATGTTATTTTAGATTTTTAGAAAGTAATTCCATATTTTTCCCTCTCTCTTTCATAATTTAGATAATTAGTTCATTTTTATTAGTTATAAATTAGTTTTTAATTAGAATAAAATCAAGAAAATTCCAAAAAAATAGTTTTAATTCATATTTAGTTTTCTAATATCATTTTTAGCGTAAAAGTAGTTTTAGGTTATTTTTAGGAGTTAGAATAGACGTAGTTGCTTTTTATTCGCGTTTCGTGTTATTTCCGTATTTGCGTTTTAGCGTAGAATTGCATTGTTTGCCTTAATTTTTAGGATTTCCCGTAGATTTAATGTTCCATTTACTTTCTTTATCCCGTAGTTTAGATAATATCATATTATCTCCTTTTCTCATTCGAATCCCGATTATCGAGACGTGAGTTGGAAATTCCATTCAACCCTCGTTCGGAACGATCTCGGTGCTCAAACCTGACACGTTTGAGTTACCCACATACTACACATACTTCTATTATTGAGAAATCAATTTTTGGCGCCGCTGCCGGGGAGGGCTTGTAGCGAGTTTTCGTATTCCGTCTCGTATCGTGTGCATTTGAATCGTTGATATTTGTACATATCCTTTTATAAAAACCCAAAAAGATTTTCCTTTTCAATATTTGTTTTAAAAACCCAAAAATATTCTTCTTGTATCCTCTTAACCCGATAATTCTTTTCTTCCACCCTCTATATGTTTAATTCTCATGGATACGATCGATTATCGTCGTTGTTTTCATTGCAAAGGCCGTATGGAGGAGAAACAATATTGTTGTCTTAATCCAGAATGTGTATGTGGTCGATGTGGAGATCCTGGTTCTAGCCAATCTTGCTATTGGTGCGACTTAGCCGACAAAAAATCTCATGATGAACCTCGATTCCTACTCCCTCCGGTGAGGAGATGGAACATGTTTCGAACCCGGGTGACTCTGCTCAAGAACCCGAGCCTATCACGGAAATGGCTAACTCTTATCCGGATAATTCTTCGATTTATCAGCCCGTGTGTATATGGTGCAGCGGACCCGAATATGGTGGAAATTGTCCCGCTTGTAGCTATGGAAAATCAGGAACCGAGTTTCATCACAATCCTGAATATGAGCCAACCAATTTTCCTAACCAACCTTTGTACCATGAGCCGGATTCATACTCTTGTGAGTATTGTGGTGGTCCTCACCAAGGTTTTCATTGTCAAGTTCAATATAACAACTCAACCTTTGGTTATGAACCTTACCCGTATTCGTCACAACAATCATACTGTTGTGAGTATTGTGGAGGTCCGCATGTAAATTCCGATTGTCAGATGCAGAACCCGATTGCTTACGAGCAAGTTCCTTGTAATACTTACGATTATGCTTATAACCCACCTCCACAATACCAAGAAATTCAACATCCGTTAGATAATCCAGAAATTCACCAAGGTTTTCTCAACATATTACAAGAGTTAAATGAGTTAAAAGAATTGCTGCAGGAACTCGCCAAGAAAGAGATCCTAATCGAAAACTTATGGTGAATTACTCATGAAGAGCAAGCCGCTAAAATTAGTTACCGGAGACCTTCGTTTACGATTCGATTCGATGACGATTATACTCCTCCAGTGGCAATCCCACTCCCGCTTCGAGCCGCTCATTTCCGACTCTTCCCTTCACTCACGCCGGTTGAGAAGTGACGTTCTTATGGGAGAGGTCGATGATTCTATTTCTTCGACATTATTACACCGTTGATTCTCTCATAATGGGGATGAGCATCTTAGTACTATTCCGGAAACGGAAGAGACTAATGTCGAGATCCTTATCCCAATCCCAAGAGAGTCTAGGGTTGTTGATATTGTGATGAGCCTTCTTGATATATCGAATGATCATGATAAGATGTTCTCCAATTCGAGGATATATCCGATGGTGATTGTGATTCGCTTTTATGTGATTCTCTTGACATCTCCGAGGTTACTTCGGGATTTTCTCAAATCCACTTTTGAATTCAAGGACGATTACACCTTTGTGAAGTTAATCCTCTTTTGACCAAGATTTTGAGTCCGATTCAGAGACCAACGGAAGTGGTGGATATTGCTAGCTCTCGAGCACACCACTTGTCCCACCTCGTGTTCCGACCTTTCTCTCCCGTCATGTGATGTTGAAGAAAGTATTGAATCCGACACTGAGATTATTATGGAGATTGATTTTGAGATGGTTGAAGACGATATTCTTGATAAACCACCACGTGATTCTGATATGGAAGAAATCGACTTACCTATTGATGACCCAATACCACCGGGCGTTAGCAACTTAAAATAGTAAGTGCCCGGGCGTTAGCAACTTAAACACTCACCCCCTAATTCTTAAGTTCATCCAAACGGTAGGTGATCAGTTGGTCAAATCGCACAAGTAGAAAGGGTCGTCAGTTGGTCATATCTTACCCTTCCCATCTCAGTCTACTCACTTAGGGTCAGTTGGTCATATCTCCTAAGCAACTAGCCTCTACCGCCATTCAAAACTATCGAAACAAGGGTAGCTACCAATAAACTATGCATGCATACACTTAGAAATAATTATACGGAAGTAATATAAATGCAAACAAAACAATTAAGGAATCATAACTAGGCCAGCACCAAGAGGTGCTTAGCCGCTCATATTAACCATACAAATCAATTCAATAACTAATGTTACGAAATACATGAATCGAAAGTAAAGGAAAGATAAAATGCTAATGCTTATCGTAGGGGAGTGATTTCTCCCATGGAGATAGCTCTGTATGCTCCTCTAGACCTGCCTTTGGCTTCTTCCCACGTTCTTTGGTTGTGGTGTGTGAAATGGGATGCTTTGAAATCTTTGGAAATCGTGGGGTATTTATAGGCCGGATCGGGTTACGGCGTAACTAATAAATTAGTTACGCCGTAATCGTCTATTTCTTCGTAAAATGCACTAGATCTGTTGGTTAAGGCGTAACCTTAGAAGTGGTTACGCCGTATCTTCAATAATTCTTGGATACGCCGTACTTTATGCAAGAGTTACGGCATAGTTATCAGCGGCGCGGAACCTCATTTGACCTAATATAGTTACGTCGTAATCATTTGGGAGAGTAAAGCCGTAATCTTCTGATGAGTTGGCTTTCTGAGTCACGCTTTAGTTACGGCGTAATGTGAGAGTTGAGTTACGCCGTAACTTCTTCAAAGTGAGCATACTATGATAAATCTTGATAATTCTCCAATTCCGCGTCTCTTTAGCTCTAATGCTCGTAATTTACCTGAAAGTGTAATATAATGCAAAACAAGCGTAAATCCATATAAATGATATAAATTACAAGCATTATCGTGGGAAATTGACACTTAATATTCGGGATAGTTTGATGTTATCAAATATCCCCCACTGAACTCTACTTGCCCTCAAGTAGACCTTATTAGATAGATTCCTAAAAGATATCTCTCATAACCTGAAAATATAAGTTTACAAATCCCTTATGCTAGAATAAAACAAAGTCGAACACCTCACGAAATGGGAACGAAACACTCAAATCTCTCAACTATTCTAAGTGTCAATTTCGGGGTGATTACTCAATCGCACAGTCATAGCATGCATTCTATCATAAGCTTGGCGGTTACACAAATCTCCACCATTAGAGTTAAGGGCTATACAATTTTCAAAGGCAATATGGGTAGACACGACAAAGGTTAAGGGTGACTTGTCATTACTAACATGTCACGGAGAAGTTGACAAAATCAATGATGCATGACCAAATCCATGGCCAAGACACCAAAGATTGCTCGTTGCATCACCTAGACATGCTTCATGACTAAAGGGTAGGATAAGACATGGGATATGGTGTAAAATAAAAATCAAGCAGATAGTCTAAATCTATAACCAAGTCATCACCACATATAGTCCGCCCAAAGTTCAAACTTTGAAGTTAAGAAACCGGATCATGAAATACTAGGTAGATGTGTCATTAGAGGACGTCGTGATGGGCACACTACCTTTTCTTCAACTGTTGGCGCTACTACCAACTTCAATCTTCGAATGTGACCGAGGTAGCCTCTTCGATACTAAATCTATATAAAGCTCATAACATAGTACTTATAACATTGCACTTTACAATAAACTAAATAACATAACATTTTTTTTCAACATAAACATAACAATTAAACATAATATCCCCTACTTGAGATGAACAGTGAGATTTCGGGGGGGGAGGGGTCTTCAATGATCTTTAAGAATATGTCGTCGAAGAAAGCGTGATTCCCGAACCTTTCCACTTGAACCTTGAACTTAGGCAAATGAGGACTTCCCAATCATAAATAAAGACTACATGGTAGGCTAAGGTGTATAGGTGTATCGAAACAATATATTGGGTTAAAAAAATGAAAGGAACGGCTCAGATGGGTGTATCTAGGGGTATCTTGCACTAAAGGTGAGTTCAACAAAAGGGTTTCACATGGGGGTCGAGAAGTCGAGGTGACTAATCGATAGACACACAATGGTAGGCTATTATGGGTGATAATCCTATAATACTGCCTTCTTAAACTGAAAAGTCCAAATACGTCGAGCTAACTCAACATACCTCGTCTATGGTCTCGAAATGATGCAAAGGCCAAGTTCTAAAGTTTACAAGCTACCGTCACACTCATAATTTGGTGAATTCGGGGTAAAATATTGGAAAAGGATAAGGCTAATCCCACCATATAATATCAAGGGTTGTATGTGCTCGGCTAAGGTCTAATCTAGTTAGGTTAAGAAAAACATGTCAAAATTTAAAATGGCATAATTTTTCAAAATAAACTAGAAAACGAGGGCAAAATAAAGTTCAAGAGACAATTCTACTCCCGTCCCCCCACTTGAATTATACAAAGTCCCTTTTGTACTAAGAGTTAAATAAAGGTGAAGAGAAAAGTAGAATTAGAGCGAGAACTTCCCTGAAATTTGCTCCAAAAAGAAAGAAGGCCCACGAAAAAGAGTCGTGCCTTCATATAAGCATCCATGAGCAAACTTCAATCCCTAAAATCACACTACCGACAAGCATAATTCTAAAAAGAAAAAATGAAAAATGAAAAATAAACCTAACTCATTTTCGTAGGAATCACGGTTGCATTTAGCATATGCAACAAGCCTTTTAAACCACTTGGTGTCCTAAGTGGACGAGTGAAGTCTCGTGAGGGTTTACAGGGAACACACCCACAAAGTTCATTTAAAATACCAATACAAAGTTATAATGTTTTAAAATGAAAGAAGTAAAGCAGAGGATAGTTACGTCGTAACTCTTAGAAGGAGTTACGTCGTAACTAGGCAAAACCTGTCATACGATGCAAGAGTGTAGCTACGGCGTAACCACTGAGATGGACTTATGCCATAATTGGTGATGCATCCGAAATGCTGCTGCAAGGGGTTGGTTACGGCGTAACCACTGAGATGAGTTACGCCGTAACTATAGTCAGATAAGCATGCTGCAGCAGCAATCACTCTTTGTTTCCTGCAAAAATTGTTAAAAATACAAAACCCAACAGAAATGGAAATAAAACAAAAGAAAGGGATAATTCGGGTTGTCTCCCGAAAGAGCATTTTTCTTTATTTACGAGTCTTTAAGTTAGACTCGAGGCTTTATGGTGGCCTTTGGACTTGGCCAACTTCCTCCATGTCCTTCATCAAGTTATGCCTGACCCAAGCGACATTTGTGGCAGTGCGGAGGTATTCTTTGGTCTCGATCTTCCAAATTTTGCAAAATTTTTCCTCCGGCCCCAAGTGGTATCGAGTGAACTCATACTTTTCGGGGTCAATGAACCCATCTTCACCTTGTAGCTCGAGGTAACCAAAATCATCATCATCAAAATCGGTATCTTTAAGTGAATTTTCCATGAGCATTTGTTTGCATTCCTCTTTTTCCTTCCTCGATGAATCCTCGGTGTCATTATCTGATTCTCTATTTGGAACTTCGTTGTTTGGTTGATCTTTACTCATACACCCATTCCATATTTTCTCCTTAGTTAGCGCTTCTATTTTCCTGTATTTGATTCGACCCAATCGTCGAATCCTAGATCATCTCGCCCAAGGCAATTCTGCTCTTTCCGAGTCATTATTCGAGGTCCTAATATAACTCCCGTGATGGCGCCAAAAACTTGATGCGTGTTTTACCGACCGTGTTTTAATATTTATAGTGTCTCGTTATACCTATGGTCTACCCTAATGCACTAACAGGCGGTGTACCGGTCATGTGTAGTATAGTATTTGGTAAAACCGAGGTCGTCCCAAGAGCTATGTGTGTTGGATTAATACTAAGTCTAGGTGTCATGATTTTAATATGATTTAATTAATTAAGTAATAAAGCAAATAAAGGCAAAGGTTGTGATCAATAAAGGAGAGTGGTGCTAACCTAGTTATTCATCCCGGCTAGTAATGTCTACGTCTAATTACTTCAAATTACTTGGTGGGGTCAAATTCGAGAGGACATCATTTGGTCAATTCGCCTAACCTATCGGCAAAGATGCCACCACCGGAGAAGTCGGGTTTTCCTCATAAATCCAGCTTGTTCCCGGTCCCTAAGCCGAGTCATTACACCGCTACATGCTAGACTTGTAATTGTAAGTGCCCGGCGTTAGCAACTTAAACACTCACCCCTAATTGTTAAGTTCATCCAAACGGTGGGTGATCGGTTGGTCAAATCGCACAAGTAGAAAAGGGTCGTCATTGGTTATATATTACCCTTCCGTCTCGATCTACTCACTTAGGGTCAGTTGGTCATATCTCCTAAGTAACTAGCCTCACCGCCATTCAAAACTACCAAACAAGGGTAGCTACCAATAAACTATGCATGCATACACTTAGAAATAATTATACGGAAGTAATATAAACGCAAACAAAACAATTAAGAAATCATAACTAGGCCAGCACCAAGAGGTGCTTAGCAGCCATATTAACCATACAAATCAATTCAATAACTAATGTTACTGAAATACATGAATCGAAAGTAAAGGAAAGATAAAATGCTAATGCTTATCGTATGGGAGTGATTTCTCCTTGAGATAGCTCCGTATGCTCCTCTAGACCGCCTTTGGCTTCTTCCACGTTCTTTGGTTGTGGTGTGTGAAATGGGACGCTTTGAAATCCGGAAATCGTGGGGTATTTATAGGCGGATTCGGGTTACGGCGAACTAATAAAATAGTTACTGTGTAATCGCTCTATTTCTTCGTAAAATGCACTAGATCCGAATGGTAAACCTGAAAGAAACATCTATGTCACCTGAAGGATTCGTTGATCCAGAGTTCCCGAACCACGTTTACAAACTGAACAAGGCTCTCTACGGTCTTAAACAAGCTCCTCGGGCGTGGTACGATAAGTTATCATCCTTTCTCATTGCCAATAATTTCACCAAAGGTTCGGTCGACCCTACACTATTCATACAATATCACAGGGCACACATTTTAATCATTCAAATTTATGTGGATGACATCATTTTTGGGTTAACACATCTAAAATACTCAAATGCTTTTTCCAAACTGATGAAAAAAACACTTTGAAATGTCCATGATGGGTGAACTTACATTCTTTCTTGGATTGCAAGTTCATTAATCACCCCGTGGTATTTTCTTGAGTCAATCCAAATATGCCCTTGAAATTTTAAACAAAAATGGAATGAAAAACTCTGACACCTATGCCACACCAATCGCACACACCAAGAAACTAGACGCTGATTTACATGGGAAATTGGTTGAACCTACCAAATACCGTAGTATTATTGGGTCTCTCATGTATCTAACAATGAAGCGGGCCCGACATTGTTTTTGCCAGATATCTTTGCTCCGTTATCGATCGAGACCAATCGAAACCCACCTCTCGAGGCTAAAAGAATCCTCCGATACATCAAGGGAACCATTAACTTGGGGATCCGTATCCGAAGGATTCGGTTTTGAACTAATAGCTTTTTAGAACGCCGATCACACATGATGCTTAGATTCACGGAAAAGTACTTGAGAGCATTACAATATCTTGGTGATAAACCGTGTCATGGCAATCAAGAAGCAGGATTGTACATCGCCGTCCTCAATGAGCGAGAATATGTAGCCATGTGCGTGTTGTGCTCAAGTCATCCGGATGAGAACACAACTCAAAGACTATGGTTACGATTTGATGTAATCCCGATGTATCGCGACAATCGAAGTGCTATTGCGATCTCGCAACTCGCTCAACATTGGAAATCAAAGCACATCGATCTTCGATATCATTTCATCAAGGAGCATGTGGAAAAGGGTACTGTTGAATTATACTTTGTGGGTACTGAGTTGTGACAACTCGCACTTTTTCAGATATTCGTTTTCGAGAAAATTCGTCTGTCTTTCATTTACGAACTTTCCTGAGCTTATTTGACGTGAAAACAAGAAAGCTATCTCGCGAAACGTGAAAAATTAGACCCTACGTGTACCGGCCAAATTGTAATCTCGTTAAAACATTCTAAATTGACTATTATTTCTAATTGCAAGAAAATAGTCGTGTAAATACTCATTATTATCAGAAAAATTTATTCGGAACGCAATGGCGCAACTTTCGGGAGTTGAATCGATCTTTTACAAATCTAAACGTGTCCCGAACCTCGATTTGTGAAAGATAACAAAAATTACATTTCTGGTCCCTGGATTTGAGATCCGTCCGCCCCGAATTCGATAATTACAAGATTGGTCCTCGGTTCACTATAAAAGAATGTGATAACTCATTTCATTTTAGGGTTTCATCATCTCACCTCTCCCATCTCTTTCCTAGCGCCACACCGGCCAAGTTCCGGTCGCCGCCACACCTTCACCCCGTCACCTCCTTCACCATCTCAGCCACCGTCACCACTGCTGCATACCACCACCATCATCACCACTTCAAACGGCCGAGCAAGATGAGACCAAGGTTGCTATGTTTGCTGCGGTTTGGTGCCAAAAGTCGCGAATAGGATTTGGGTTCGTCTTGTGTTTGTGATACCGCCACCACCACCATCTTTGTCCTACTTCTTCCTCTCGTGTTCTTGGTATGTCAACACCATCCATTGGTGATTTTTATTTTTTTTTTATTTTAAAAGCGACTATTAAAACCGATCATAAATACATTTTGTTATCTTTTTCGTGGATGACTTGGATTAAAAACGTATTTGAGTAATTTTTTCGTGTGGTTTAAATTGTTAAAAACATTTCCATTGTTTCGTGTGGTTAGAATCATAGATGGTGTTTGTATTCTGTTATGTTACTGGTCGGCGTTATTACCCGGAGGTTCGGGTTGATGTCCCGATGTGGTCACAGTTTGGTATTGAACCCGTTTAAGGTTTGGGTTAAACTTTTTGGACTCGGGTTGGTGATGAATTTGTTGAGATAATATGGTTAGTTAACGTGAATGGTTAATCTCGTTCTATGTCCAATCTTTAAACCGCTTTCGTATGGTTGTGGTTATTAATCCCGTAGATCGTAGTGTCGCGTGGTCTCAGCGCATAACTGGAATCGCTATTTCTTTAGTTCCTTGTTTTGGTCATGGTAATGTAAAACCGCTAAGGTGCGTTTGTTTCTAGTTAATTAGTATGCGCTTGTTTCTCTTCGGTTGTGCTTGGAGTTGTTTTGAGTTCGGGTCAAAATGGTAAAACCACCCGTGAGGGTGTTTGGTTGTTTTAAACGGGTCAACACAGGAAAACAACCCGTTAGGGTGTTGTTTGGTTTCGATAAGGTTAAGAATTAAAAGGTTGTGTTTGGTCATTAAATGTTAAAGTTGTGTTGATTATTTCGACTAAAATAATTAACTTGAATATAGTGCTCTCGGTTAATGAAAATGGTGATTAACTCTTTTACTTGGTGATCTTTCGGTAAGTTTCGGATAAACGTTTGAGACTTGGTACTCGTTATCGGGCTGTGATTTAGATTTTTATAATTACAGATACTAATGGGAAAAAAACGGTAACAATAATTAAAAAGATAACAATAGTTAAGGGATATATTGCAACACATGAGGCATTGATTTCTTGGACTCATTTTCGAGCATTGTGACATTATATATATTGTTGGACAAGGATTGGACGTATTGGATTTACGGTATTGGTTATTTGGACATTATGGACCTTTTGGTACACGCGACAGAAGGGTATGCTAGACTCATAAGAGTTTAACATATCTGGACTCGAACTATACAAACGGTCGATAAAACTAAACAACTAATATATACGCGAATGATATGTTCAATTGTATATTATAAATTGTAACATTTGACGAATTGGGAAACTTAATGATAAATTGTATATTATTCAAGAGTCGTTATTACTTGGAAATGTTTTATAAATGGACACTTCATGCCGAAATTTCGTAAAATCTTTTATAAACTTAAATCATTTATAATTTCTTTAATATCCTGAAACCTTTTCAAAACTTATACGTTTTGACGATATATCAACTATTTTGGGAAATATGGGTAAATGCCGAAACCTATCAATTGACTTACTTGCTGGTCATAGTTATGTGTCATTATGGTCTTGGTATCTTTCTAATCGTTGTCTTCTAGATTCGGGTCTTGGTCAACTTTATTGACTATTCCTCGTAATATATCGGAATATATATTATGTCTTGGCGTGAGTTACATCTTGGTATACTTTTGGCGTGAGTTGTATGTCGAGTCTTGATTTTCTTAACACCACACGAAACGTTAAAAACTAAACTTTTGAGATATTAATAATGGATTTTTGAAATCTTTGATACGAGTATTCCACGAAAACTAAGACACGTTGTCTTTCGGATATTATATTATTTTACGCTTTGAGACGTATTTTGAGATGATACGTATACTATTAGGTCGTGACGATGTGGTACCTTTGTACTTATACTCTTTGGATATCGACGTGCCTTCCTTCATGATTTGGTTGTGCTTGCTCCTTGATGCCAGTCTTGTTAGTTGTGATTCTTGCGTTGCTTTGTATCGAGGTGAGTTCATGGCCCCTACTTTTACTTGCTTTTAAACTATTTTGGGGGAGAATACATGCTCGTTTTTACTAAATGCAAATGATTGATTGATTTGAATCGCTATTGTTAATCGATTTTGATGAAATGCGTGATTTGGTTTAAATATATTTTTATGTGGACACAAGTGCTTGAACTATTTTGGATTGGACCTGAAAATGTTTTTGTGAGCTATTACGTACTAGGTTAAGGTTAGAAACCCAAGCGTTGTTATGAATTGTTACATCCTGGCTCAGGATGGTGCGAATGTTATGGATAGATCTATTGGGAATGGCCACCCCGTCCGACCAACATGGCTCATGTGGGGGACGTATAACATGTCGTTTGTTAGTGTGTTTAGAGATAGTCACGGCTCGTGCTATCTAGTGATGGTTTCATGACTTAGCCTGCGTAATAGTTAAGCTTGCGTGACACTATATTCGTTGTAGTGTTTGATTTTTATATGGTCCAAGTGGTTATTTATGAACTATTCTGCGGATAAATGTTTTGATACTATGAATTAGGCAGGGTATGCCTTGATTAAATTTGACTTGTTTATGAGAAATGATTTGCACTTGAAAACCTTGTGGTCCACCTTTCTATTCTTTTGTTTAAAGGTAAACCTTGTTTTCGCGACATTGTGGGCGCCACAATGATCGAAAGGATCTTTTGAACTCGCAATACTTTTATGAAAACCTATGAACTCAACAACCTCGTGTTGACATTTTTAGCGTGTATTCTCAGGTATTGAGGCGATTGTTTATTTTTGGAGGCGCTTGGGCTTGGCATGGCATGGTCATGCATTTACTACGATTTTGCATTGGGGACCGCTTATTTATTTTGGGCCTATTTCCGTCTTAAATTTTATTGTAAACATTGATTTTATTAAATAAATGAGTTTTCTTAAGAAAAATCTTTTAATCTATGCTTGTGTTGTGATACCAACTAGTAGCACCCAAACTTGTATGCTTCCGCTAAAACCCGATTTTTAGGGGTGTTACCGATTGGTATCAGAGCCTAGGTTATAGAAACGGGTAAATTTTCAAAACCTAGACTATAACCACTTTTATGAAAATTTAACCCTATGACCGACACGCGTCGCCTCGCCAAGTCGATGCCTCACTTGTAACTTTAATTGCTAATATATTTGATGAGATGTGTGCATTACTATTGGATGAGTATATCTATTAATTTTCGTTATATGCTATAAGTATCCTCGACATACTTATGTTTACGCATCGTATCATTTTAGCGTTGCGTCTCTTTCCCTGCACAATCTCATCACTCGTCCTTGCGTGTGGACACTTGTTTTAATCTTTTGAAAATGGATTTTGAAAGTGAAAGACATGAGGCTAGAGTAACTAAGTCAAGTTTATCAAAATTCATTGAACCTCGGGTGAATATGATCGATCACCTATATTCAACCAGGACGATGGGACATAGCCCGATCACCTATGTCCGACTCGGAGGTGAATTTTGCGATACTTGGAGTAGTTATAATAGAATTATGTCCGGTTGGTTTTTGGTTTAATTTCGGGAAATGAAAAAGTTTTGGTGTGTGTATACGAGCATGAAATTTTATAAAAGCTTTCCTTCACACACAACACACTGGCATCACAAATCCTTGTTTATCGCGATATCCTTCCTTTGTTATGAATCGCTATTCGTCTCCGTCTAATCATCATTTGACTTCGGATTATTTTTGGAATCGTTGGAACTATAAGACCTTGTTTCGCATCGGGTCAGGTTAGACCCGATTGGTCACAAGTTTGTATTTGGGTTGCGTGAAGTTGTAATAAGCTCATCGGGCTTCTTTGAATATTGGAATCGATCTTGACTACGTTGAATTTGGGTTGTTAGATTCTGCGATTTTGGCTCCTATGGTGAAAATGGATTCGCTTGTTCCCGTAGCCTTGTTTTGTTTTGGGTCTTGTTACCGACGCCTCTACCCCGAGCTTTATCTTCGATCGATGTTATTCCATCGATGCTATTCACTTGATGTGTACCTTGCGACTCTATCGATGTGTATGCTTTTAGCATAACTTTTTGGAACCATCGTCGTTCAATTGTATTTAGAATTTGATTTGATATCGATTGGTAGTCGAATTTCTTTTGCAGCTATTGATGTTGAATTTGAATGCGGTATCTTCCTGCGTTTAGTATTAAGTGTACTACGGAATCAAGCTATTGATTGCTAGTTGTAATTAATGCTCTCCTTCAGAGTCGTACTCTGAATTTGCTTAACTCTCTTTTCGACGGAGATTCTGTTGGCCCAACAGAAACCTTAAGTCTTTAAGGAGTAATTTGAATCGCGATCCTTGGAGCTGACGCCTAACCCTTCATTCGTCCCTCGAGAATATCAATTATATTGCTATCTCCTTATGAAATTTTGAGCCGTGCCACTGTAGTCGTACAAGCTGATTTCGATTATCCTACTAACCATTATGCGGACATCCTACGAAATGTTTTGCAGTTATCGAGATTTTGACCTTGCCGTTGTTTGTACACAATGGATTGTATTCTTGTTATCCTCTCAACTGTCTCACAAGTCGTCTCACATCAGGTTTCTAGTAATCACTCCAAGAGCCATGAGAACATGTCTTGGTATGGGTATTGGATACCATCCATAGACTGTTGGCTTGAGTGAAAGAATTATTTAAATGTTAGAGGACATGTTGCGTATCTGCGTGATCGATTTCGACACTGATTGGGATAGACACCTCCCATTGGTAGAAATCTCATATAACCATAGCCACGTTGTACGAGGTACTTCATGGTTGAAAATTTTCGCTCAACAATTCGTCGGATTTAAGTAGGAAATACCCAACTTGCTATCCTGAAACTGTTCATGAATCTGTCGAGAGATTGTTTAAATCAAAAGCAGAATGCAAACTGCTCACGATCATCAGAAGAGCTACGATGGATGAATGACATGAATCTTTGAGACCCCATGATTGGAGACGAAGCTATGCTTAAAATCTCACCATGGATTGTGTGATACGTTTAGTAAACGTGAAAAGTTTAATCTTCGTTGTGTTGATCCTTTTTAAGACTCTTGCTAGAGTTGGACTAGTGGCTTAGAGACTTGAGCTATCGCGAGAACTTAGCTATTCATGACGTTTGCATGTGCGTAATTTGAGGTAATGCCTCGCTGTTGAAGGAAATTGTTGTCCTTGTTGGAAGATATTCATATCGACAAACGCCTAAGCTGTGTTTAGGAACCTATCGAAGTCGTGAACCGTGAGGTCAAATGACTAGAGCAAAGTCGTTTTCCTATTTTTACTCATCGGTGGAAACTCTAAGAAATATCTCGAATTTGCGTGAGAACGTGAAAATGGAATCTTGAGAAAGTATCTATATATATTTTTAATCTAACGGATAACTCGAATTGAATCGCGAGGACGCGATTCCGTTGAGAAGGGAAGTCTGTGACAACTCGCACTTTTTCAGATATTCGTTTTCGAGAAAATTAAATACATTTTTCATTTACGAACTTTCCGAGCTTATTTGACGTGAAAACAAGAAAGCTATCTCGCAAACGTGAAAAATTAGACCCTACGTCTACCAAATTGTAATCTCGTTAAAACATTCTAAATTGACTATTATTTCTAATTGCAAGAAAATAGTCGGTAAATACTCATTATTATCGAAAAATTTATTCGGAGCATAATGGCGCAACTTTCGGAGTTGAATCGATCTTTACAAATCTAAGCGTGTCCCGAACCTCGATTTGTGAAAGATAACAAAATTACATTTCGGTCCTGGATTTGAGATCCGTCCCCACAATTCGATAATTACAAGATTGGTCCTCGGTTCACTATAAAAGAATGTGATAACTCATTTCATTTTAGGGTTTCATCATCTCACCTCTCCCATCTCTTTCCCTAGGCCGTCACCGCCAAGTTCGCCGCCACACCTTCACCCGTCACCTCCTTAACCATCTCACCACCGCCACCATCTTGATACCACCACCATCATCACCACTTCAAACGGCTGAGCAAGATGAGACCAAGGTTGCTATGTTTGTCATGCGGTTTGGTGCCAAAAGTCATGAATAGGATTTGGTTTCGTCTTGTGTTTGTGATACCGCCACCACCACCATCTTTGTCCTACTTCTTCCTCTCGTGTTCTTGGTATGTCAACACCATCCATTGGTGATTTTTTTTTTTTTTATTTTAAAAGCGACTATTAAAACCGATCATAAATACATTTTGTTATTTTTTCGTGGATGACTTGGATTAAAAACGTATTTGAGTAATTTTTTCGTGTGGTTTAAATTGTTAAAAACATTTCCATTGTTTCGTGGTTAGAATCATAGATGGTGTTTGTATTCCCGTTATGTTACGGGTCGGCATTATTACCCGAGGGTTCGGGTTGATGTCCCGATGTGGTCACAGCTTGGTATTGAACCCTTTTAAGGTTTGGGTTAAACTTTTTGACTCGGGTTGGTGATGAATTTGTTGAGATAATATGGTTAGTTAACGTGAATGGTTAATCTCGTTCTATGTCCAATCTTTAAATCGGTTCGTATGGTTGTGGTTATTAATCCTCAGATCGTGTAGTGTCGCGTGGGTCTTAGGCTAACTGAATCGCTTATTTCTTTTAGTTCCTTGTTTTGGTCATGTAATGTAAACGCTAAGGGTGCGTTTGTTTCTAGTTAATTAGGGCGTGCTTGTTTCTCTTCGGTTGTGCTTGGAGTTGTTTTGAGTTCGGTCAATGGTAAAACCACCGTGAGGGTGTTTGGTTGTTTTAAACGGGTCAACACGGAAAACAACCCGTTAGGGTGTTGTTTGGTTTCGATAAGGTTAAGAATTAAAAGGTTGTGTTTGGTCATTAAATGTTAAAGTTGTGTTGATTATTTCGACTAAAATAATTAACTTGAATATAGTGCTCTCGGTTAATGAAAATGGTGATTAACTCTTTACTTGGTGATCTTTCGTAAGTTTCGGATAAACGTTTGAGACTTGGTACTAAGTTATCGGGTCAGTGATTTAGATTTTATAATTACGTATACTAATGGGAAAAAACGGTAACAATAATTAAAAAGATAACAATAGTTAAGGGATATATTGCAACACATGAGGCATTGATTTCTTGGACTCATTTTCGAGCATTGTGACATTATATATATTGTTGGACAAGGATTGACGTATTGGATTTACTGGTATTGGTTATTTGGACATTATGGACCTTTGGTACACGCGATGTAAGGGTATGCTAGACTCATAAGAGTTTAACATATCCGGACTCGAACTATACAAACGGTCGATAAAACTAAACAACTAATATACGCGAATGATATGTTCAATTGTATATTATAAATTGTAACATTTGACGAATTGGGAAACTTAATGATAAATTGTATATTATTCAAGAGTCGTTATTACTTGGAAATGTTTTATAAATGGACACTTCATGCCGAAATTTCGTAAAATCTTTTATAAACTTAAATCATTTATAATTTCTTTAATATCCTGAAACCTTTTCAAAACTTATACGTTTTGACGATATATCAACTATTTTGGGAAATATGGGTAAATGCCGAAACCTATCAATTGATTTACTGGTCATAGTTATGTGTCATTATGGTCTTGGTATCTTTCTAATCGTTGTCTTCTAGATTCGGTCTTGGTCAACTTTATTGACTATTCCACGTAATATATCGGAATATATATTATGTCTTGGCGTGAGTTACATCTTGGTATACTTTTGGCGTGAGTTGTATGTCGAGTCTTGATTTTCTTAACACCACGTAAACGTTAAAACTAAACTTTGAGATATTAATAATGGATTTTGAAATCTTTGATACTGAGTATTCCACTTAAAACTAAGACACGTTGTCTTCGGATATTATATTATTTTACGCTTTGAGACGTATTTTGAGATGATACGATACTATTAGGTCGTGACGATGTGGTACCTTTGTACTTATACTCTTTGGATATCGACGTGCCTTCCTTCATGATTTGGTTGTGCTTGCTCCTTGATGCCAGTCTTGTTAGTTGTGATTCTTGCGTTGCTTTGTATCGAGGTGAGTTCATGGCCCCTACTTTTACTTGCTTTTAAACTATTTTGGGGGAGAATACATGCTCGTTTTTACTAAATGCAAATGATTGATTGATTTGAATACGCTATTGTTAACTGATTTTGATGAAATGCGTGATTTGGTTTAAATATATTTTTATGTGGACACAAGTGCTTGAACTATTTTGGATTGGACCTGAAAATGTTTTTGTGAGCTATTACGTACTAGGTTAAGGTTAGAAACCCAAGCGTTGTTATGAATTGTTACATCCTGGCTCAGGATGGTGCGAATGTTATGGATAGATCTATTGGGAATGGCCACCCCGTCCGACCAACATGGCTCATGTGGGGACGATAACATGTCGTTTGTTAGTGTGTTTAGAGATAGTCACGGCTCGTGCTATCTAGTGATGGTTTCATGACTTAGCTGCGTAATAGTTAGCTTGCGTGACACTATATTCGTTGTAGTGTTTGATTTTATATGGTCCAAGTGGTTATTTATGAACTATTTTATGGATAAATGTTTTGATACTATGAATTAGGCGGGTATGCCTTGATTAAATTTGACTTGTTTATGAGAAATGATTTGCACTTGAAAACCTTGTGGTCCACCTTTCTATTCTTTTGTTTAAAGGTAAACCTTGTTTTCGCGACATTGCGGGCGCCACAATGAGTACCAATCTGAGATCTTCTCACCAAAGCCTTAGCTCCTCGCTAGGTTTATCGAGTTGGTCCACCGGATTGGTATGCGGTGTTTGACTCTAGAGGAACTGGATGAACTTTTAAAACAATCTTAAAACCACCAAACACCAAAACCTCTTTTGTAAATATTTTCAAAACAAAATACAAAAATATAAAATTTGATAAAACTCAAAATATTCTCCTATCTAATTTCTTTCAAAACATGGCAAGTACAAATCTTCCGTCAACACTTTACTCTTTCAAAATTCAAGATTTTCTCGGTCAAGTGTTGAGGGGAGAAAGTAAATATTTTCGGTTTCATAAAACCTTGTACTTGCATGTTACCAAAATATACGTTGTTTCTTCTACAAACGGTGGATATGTATCTTGTCGTATACTCTCCTGACTCATATGTTTAAAAATTTCATCATTTCAAAAGTCGAGGGGAGTATCGTTATGTTTCTTGCCTAATAAATGTTTTGTCTAACCAAACGGAGTTAATGGGTCTTGGTTGAAAATGTTTGAGGTTGAGGGGTGAATGTGTAATCTTTGAAAAGTAATTTTAATCAAAACCTCTCCAACCTCATTCCTATCAAGATCCAACGATCCTATTTAATTTCGAAAATCCGCTCATCAAACTCAATTATGTTTTGATCATGATTTTAAACTATGGTCTTTGAAAATCTTTTCAATCCAACGGTGAATCTTGCAAAATTTGATTTTGAAAGTTACGTGTATGTGTATGAATTGGGGATTTCGCCTAAGTGTGCTTGTGTTGTAATGGGTTGTGTTAAAACCTTTCTAAAACATGTTTTGAACCTATTTCATAATTGGGGGTTTTCTTATCCTTGTGTTCTGCTATGCTTAGATGTCTATAAATGTGTTAGAATATGCTTATATACACATTAGGAGCCTTTAATTTGCCCAGAAACAACAAAATTGTTAGAATTCATGATTTAGGGTTCTTGGGTTCGCACCACTCGAATTGTTTGATTTGGTGGCTGATTTGTGTTAAAACTTGTTCTATTTCATTCATATGTCATTTAAGATAGTCCAGATACGATTCTTGATTGATTATTTTGGTTGAATCTGTTGAGCGTAGAAATAGGGTTTAGAGCTTAAAAACACTATACGCCTATGCTATTCTAAGTTTAATCGATTTGGTCTAAGTGCTTGTTTTGTGATCCTGATAGTTCTTGAAATTACCAGTAATCAAGTTTTTCATGTTCATGATTTTCACCGCTTACTCGTAAAATTCGCATAAAGGTGTTCTAAAATTGCTTTGCATAAGGAATACTTTTATGCGTAAAGGATTACGCCTAAGAGAAATCTCACGCATAAACCCTTTCGCATGAGAAGTCTATAGTGGATTACGCGTATCTTGGAAAGAGATGCGTAAACAAGGTTTGTTACGCATAAGCTTTACTCTTATGAGTATACCTTACGAGTAACATTCAGCTTAACCCTACGTGTAAGCTTAAAGCTTTTGAACTTATTTTACGCGTAAGAAATTCTTACACCTAAGATTTGGTCTTACGCTTTAGCTCACGCTTACGCTTAAGCACCTTCTTTACGATAAGGCCTCATGATTACGCATAACCTACCGTTCTCTTTGTGTTTGGACCGTTACGCCTAAGCATACGTGTTAATTGTTACGAATATGTCTATTGTTACTAAAAGCTTACAAATGTTAATATGTTGTGTGTTTAAGTGAAAATTGGTCTTTAAATCTTCAATATTAACATGTGCACATAGCTTATCACATCAACTTCAAACAATTGGACTAAAGTAACTAAGGATTTGTAACAATCATAATTATGATAACGCCAATCAAGGAATTGGATAATAAATCAAACTAAGTCTAACACAAAGTGTTTAAATATGTTTGTTCTTTTGTCTAATAACTTTCAAATCACACAATGGTTGTCAATCAAGAAAGCATCAATGCCCCTAATGAGCTCACAATGGCTGACATCTTTCCAGCCGGTTATGACAAAACTATTGGGAAGAACAATGGCTCACACAGCCGATGTTCAACATAATGAACTAAGAAATCTTATCCGCTGTTGATTCTCACGAAACATTTATGGTACTTCACACTGGTTAGACTCATTGGACATACATGGTTTCGCTGTCTCCTTATACATGGTTTCGCTGTCTTCAATTCATCATTAACATACGTGGTGTATGATTTCGATTCATTGAAAACATCGAGGGGAGAGAGTGTAGGTGGTGCTTGTTTCCTTGATGTGCTTTTGCTCTTTGAGCGAAAACCCTATCTTTTCTTCAATGTCTTCATTCGGGGAAGAAATGAGATGATCGTGGCTCATACGCCTCACTTTGGTGTTATCGCCTCTCCGCTGCTGTGGTTATCGTGTGAAGTTACCTAATTATGATGTTATGATGCCTCACACTCGGTCATTTTAATCGAGTAATTGCATATTTACAGTTGATTATTGTTCCGATAGACCTCAACAACCAGGGGAAGTAGTTTCACTTCATCTCTCGTGGTTTGTCTGGTGTGAAGCATCTACATACGTGAAGAAGATCTTGCATGTTCCCTCGAACGGATTTTCCGCATTGTGCACAACTGTGATTACATAACAAAACAGATTCTCTTGGTGTAGTTTATAGCTCATCTACAAATTCCGCTACGTCATCAAAATTTCAAAAGTTAGAGGAAATGTTCTCTACATCAAAGTTTCGAATCAATAAAACGGTTGTCGGTTTGAGGGGAGCCGATCTAGTAACATCGCCAATTGGGGAGAGGTTAATTTGTTTCATACTTATTACATCTTTTCCCTAAATGGCTTGTGCACACATAACAGTGTACAACCCGTACTTGTAATGAAAGGACCCTGTGGTACGCTTCAGTGCCACAATCCTATAAAAGGAGCGAAATCTTCTTACTTTTGAGTAAAACTTATCAAAACTTTCACTTTTCAAAGTTTTGCTCAAAAGAACAAGTACTTCCCCTTATGATTTTCAAAAACCTCAAAAGTTTATATCACTTGTTGAGGGGGAGTATTTGCTAAAAACACTTTGTTCAACAAAAACATTCTTTGTGGAAATCTTCCCACAAAACTCAAAATGGTCATATTTGATATCAACATTTCATCAAAAATAACATTTATATGCCATTTTTAGGGGAGAAAAATTATGTGATAAGAAATATGTTGTGCATTGCTATTGAATCCTCGTGTGATAAGACTTTAACCCATGAATTGACGAGATCGAACAGTTATACATTGAAAAGATTTGTCCTCCAAGACATATCTAAGTAAATTGTACCTATTCGAGAAGCTCTTGATAGACATGAACTTTGACGGGTTTGACAACCTTCGGGTTGTCCACATCTTCAAGGTAGTTATTAGAGTTAGTTGTCACCTAAAAGTCGACAATGTACCTCTTTAACTATGCAACGAATCGTGTCTCGTAAGGAATTGTCTATCTTGAGTTGATCAATTCAAAAAGTGCTCTACTCTCACCGTGCAAATTTTCACAAAACACTTAAGCACGTGTGGAGGGGAGTATTTTTAAAATCTTAAATTCTCATAAGTGGTATTAAATGCTTTTACTCATAACCACTTTGAGAGATTTTCAAGAAAAATGGTTTTATGGCAACATAGGTTAGTCATGGAGTTATAAGGTGACTAAGGTTAGGAATAACCGTCCTATGATCCGCCAGAGCCGGAGGGATCTACCCAAGGACACCACCAATAGTTAGAATTAGAAGTCCTTAGGTATGATTATAAAAAGGAGAAAATGAGAATCGGAGAAAGAAGGAGTTGAAGAATTAAAAGAAAAGTAAAGAAAAGGTGAAAACAAATAGCCTCCAAATTATTCAACTTAGGGCGGACACGGGTTAAATTCATATGCTCTTGGTTGTCACTTGATGACACCGGTATTGAAGATCAAAGTCGTCATGGACCCAATGACGCATGCACTAAACCTTCTTAGCCACTCAAGTTTCTCTCAACAAGCTTCTTTCATTCTCACAGGAACCCTACGTAAACTATCGGCTTTCTCTTAGAGATTGCCGGTATTGAAGAAGGAGACCCTCTCTAGTCTCCGCCAGAAAACCAAAGCGCACTATTGAGTCTAGAGCCACGAGATTCATCAAAAGATCTCTTAGGTACACTTGACATTTCATCACTTGTCGCTCAACAAAAGGACGCAAGTGATACAATCAAGAGTCCCACATGATCTTAGCAACTGTCGAGAACATTTATAAGAGGTTCACATATGTGATCCTCGGTGATTGAATGGAAACTCTGCTGTGGTCAACATCAAATAGCCCCGATAGCGGTCACTTGTAACTCCTCGTGGGTTATGCTTAGTGTGTCTCAAACGGTCTACAACATGGGGTGATGCTTCGTGTACCTCAATGACTATCCGAATCAGAGGTGTACTTGATACATCGCGTTATCTCACTTGTGGGACTCAGTTCAGAACAACCTTTGTGAGAATTAGAGTCATGTTTTCACACTATGTTGTTAACACACTCAAGTTCAAACTTGTAAGCGCTGGTTTATTTCTAACCCATGTTTTTATGTTTTCTTCTTATGGATGCTTGCGGGTGGAAAAGATCGTGCAGATTCTCCACATGCTCATACCACCAACAACTAATTGAAGTTCTCTCAAAAGGCAACACAAAGTCAGAATGATTCTTCGTCAAAGCCAAAGAATCTACAAAGTTTAAAGACTAAGAGAACTTCATCAGTACTAAAATCCAACGTTAAAGAGCGTGTGAGCATGTTGAAGAAAGACGTGGAGACACCTGAGCAACGGCGGACTCGATGCGATAACCACAACATACTATCACCGCCACCACAAAGAACAAAGAACAAAAGAACAAAGAAATCAAAGATGTCAAAGGTAATACTTCAAAAGAAACAAGATCCCTACATCTGGGAGATTGTTCGAATCAAGGCACTTCTTCTCACAAGAAAGAAGAATGTCAAGACGCCAAAGCTACTATTACATCAAGACCTACAACGTTATCACTCAAATCATTAATCACCAACACTTAGGGGAGATTGTTGGAATCACTCCTAAACTAGATTACAAGTGTTAGTAATTAATATGTAATAGTTAGCTTAATTAGGCCTTTATGTTTGTTATTATGCTAAGGCTTATGTAGAAGGCCCATAAGCCTTGGCCCAATCCTAATAAGGAAAGGATGGGAACTTGCATGTTGCCCTAGTTCCCTCCTATAAATATCTCATGTAAACCATCCTTAGATGGTTGGTTGTTCACATTTACATTTTACTTATGCTTAAACTTTCTCTCAAGTCCTACGCGTAGAGTGTGTGTGTGTTCATCCGATCCTTCCTTCATCTCCTTTCTTATATTGATGCTTGTGTTAGTAATATGGGAACCTAACAACATTAATTTATGGGTAAGCAAAATAAAGTGACTATTCTTTACTAATTTCTTAAAACTTAAAAACTCTTAAAAATGAGTAAAATGATTTACCTAATCTACCCTTGATTAAAAATGGTAACAACATCCACCCTTAATTTAATACTAGTTGGTACCAGCGTTGCAAGCGGTACTCGTGTGATTATATTTTTGGCGAAAACAAGGTTTTTCGTTGCATTGCTTTTAAAGAAGGAAAACAAAATGTCAAACAGAGGTTATTAACTAAAAATTAGTTTGCTTTCTTACTTACGCATTTAGTAACATAGCGGTACTCGCGATGCGGTGACCAAGATCCTGCGCTCTTTGGTTTTGTGGCGAGCAAATGTTATTCGGTTACACATTTTTTTAACGATAGCCGTATAAATGAACGAATGATATCGATCAACTAATTACTATATTTTAAGCTCACTATATAGTCACAATGGTAATCTCTAATTTCCAATATGATCTAATAGTCACACACGAATAATAAAATCACAAAACTAGTATTATATATTTCACTCATTTACATTATTCATTTTGGATCGAAAAATTAGGTATTAAAATTTCATTTAATTAATAATTATGTCCAAACCACAAGTATGATATAACATTTAGGCCCGATTCATAAACCAACCCAATCAAATCTCCACATTTGTTCTACTCAGCCCAGTCCAAAAGAAATGTTAGACCCGGTATTAGAACCTAATCTATCTAATTTCATTTGAGGAAACCTAAAAACACATACTCATTTTTTGTCCGCCCCCACTTATCATATATTCTCACCAAACTCATCTCTTTCATCAAATGCGTCTCATCTCAGTCATCTTCAACAAATCACATGACCAAGACCCTTTCTTACTTTGATATAACCGAACCAAAAAAAAAAAAAAAAAAAAAAAAAAACGCCCTCTATATCATGCGCTTAAACACGGACTATTTGTTCTCTTGCTCATCAAGCACGCACTTATTCAAAGGGGTGGAGTGTAAATATTTTTGTCTCTTTCACGTTCGTCCCACGCTTGCTCAAAGAACGCATGCTATAACGCCAACAAAACCGCAACCGGGTATGATAATCGCCATAACGCCAGACACGAGGATTAACGCCCATCAAATGTTATTGTACCGTGTGGGACAGTGGATTTGTTATATTGATGTGGGTTTGTTTAGTTACTGATTTTTGTTCCAAGAGAGTACAAGGATAGTGGAATGATTTTTGTTTAGTTACTAATTAACGCCCCATCAAATGTTATTGTACCGTGTGGGTATGAATGGGTTGCTTGTTTTCCAGGGGTGGGTGTATGTCAAGGGGTGGTGGTACCGACACATGCCGTTAGCGGTGGTGGCTGCGGATTTAGTTGGTGGCGCCGGTTGCTATTTAGCACAAGAAAGTGTCAATTAGGTTTTTGAGAGAGAGTGTGAGATATGAAAATGAATGGTCTTGTGTGTGTTTTTGTAGGTATTTATATCCGTTTTGTACTAATAAATATATTTAATATTTAATGGGTCATTAGAGCAATGGGTGTGGTGAAGAACCCATACCTCTTTATCACCGCCACCTCGCCACATCAAGATAACAAACCTCAACCTCTTATTTGGGACCCACCACTAAATAAAACATTACATATTAAAAAAAAAAAAAAAAAAAAAAAAAAGCGAAAAGGTGAAATATACCCTTGTCGTCACGACGAAGAGGTTGTGATGAAGAGGGACGAAGAGGGGCAAGGTGGTGAAGAGGCACGACAAGGTGCCATGTCACCTCGACGGCGAGCCACAACAAGCTACACTCAATGCTCTTATAGTGGGTTGCAATAATGGGGTTGTT
>CM040239.1:306277151-306423583 GCA_022545495.1 Chrysanthemum lavandulifolium | reverse complement strand
AAGACAAGAAAGCACTAGTGAAAGGTGCTTAGAAGTGAAGACACAAGACATTAGTGAAAGGTGTCTTGTAGATCTAGTCAAAGGCATTAGTGAAAGGTGCCTTAGATGTACAATCGATATGGTGTGTTTCAATGTACAAGATAAACTAGTATAGGATCCAAGGATATTGATATCCTTGATGATGTTGTAAAGGAGTAGATCTCCTTTGGGATTAGTCGTTGGTGTAGTGTGGTAGTAGTTCCTCCATTGCAATGGAACTAGGTGCTTAGCCTAGTACCTAATAAAGGGTAGGCGACGTTGTGAAGGTGTAGTTCACCTAAGGTGTGAAAGAACTAGGTACTTAGCCTAGTACCTTATAAAGGGTAGGCGACGTTGTGTAGGAGTGGTTCACCTTGGAGTGAAAGAACCCGTGGTTAGCCTAGTACCGGGAAAGAGTAGGCGACGTTGAAGGCTTCTCCGCCATAAGGAGCTTGGTGTAGTGATTACGAACTCTCGAGTAGGTGACTCGGGGAGTGGAGTAGGGCAAGGAAGGTGACCTTGTAGCCGAACCACTATAAATACTTGTGTTGTGGTTTTGTGCTTCTTACTCTTTTCTTTCATTACATATCTTTATATGCTTGTTTATCAACATCCAACACACACAACCAAATAGATTGACATAAGTCGATCTAAATAAATTAAAAGGAAGTTTTAATTGGTAAAACTATTCAACCCCCACTTCTAGTTTTCCACAATTGGCATCAGAGCTTCTTTACCAAGTTTCTTGAAGTATATTGTACTTTAAAACTTGATACGATCCATAGTTAATTGAAAACTACAAAGAAGGTTTTTCATAAAAACAAACACCATGTTTTTCAAAAATGATATGTTTGGATGTTGATTTGATAACAACATTTTTTTTTATCTTTTCACTTAATTGCACTAATCTTCTTTGTGATGTTGATTAGTCAAAGCTCATACCCGCCAAGCTTTAGGAGTTGCTTGGTAACAAGAATACCTTCCTAAGTGAATCATCTAAGTGACATTTGTCTAAGTGACATTTGTCATTTGTAAAGACATTCCTAAGTGCATTCGAGGTATGACTTTCCACTTATATCTAAATGATATTAGTTTAGTATATAAGTGTTATTTGCTAGCCTTTTATTTGAGTAGATTTTTGTGTTTACACACGCTTTACATGTAGCTTCGTTAGGAAGCCTTTTTCTCACATACGTGTTATTTTTCTCGTCTATAGTCATAGTATATAGAGCCTATGTTTTATTTCTTCTAATAAAACAAAAACACTAATTTCAAAAATTCGTCCTTCCCTATTAATAAACCCACTCGACGCCCACTTTTTCAATCCTCACTTTTTCAAATTTTCCAATTTCAAAAACTTCATCTTCCTCCTCATTCCATCTCTTCCTAAACCAAGAAGATCCGTCATCAACATGGTTTACATCGCACTCGTGCTCATCGCCCTAACACTCATCGCACTTGTGTTCCCTATGATGAAGTTCACATACGGAAACATTTACTTTGTGTTGTTAATCTATATTGGGGTCATATACCCAATCCTTTGTATCATCCTTAGCATTGAAATGCAATATTATTGATAATCTATTTTATCTAGGATGTTTGTGTTATAATGTGTGTTTCATTTCTTTTGATCTATATGTGTTATATTCTTTCGTGATACATTAGATGTCATGTATGCATGCTAAAAGAAAATGTAGGATAAAACATACTGTGGTACAAAACCGTAAAACCTATGTTTTTATCAAACCGATTACATTATTACAGATCCACGGATCCCGGAAGTTATACTAGCCGGATCCCTTTTGAAAAAGAACCGTGGGATCCGTCCTACTGGAAAATAGCTTGTCACACAAATTAAAAACTACTTTTCCTCTTAAAAGTAATACTTCTCTAATGTGTCTATAATACGTAAGTTAAGTGTTTCTTTTGATAAAAACCCATTGTTAATAAAAATCTAATAAAAACGTTAGATAATCTTTGGTTAACTACAATCATCGCTTTCTATTAACTCGTCGTTTCTCTAGATTTAACTATGACGCATGAATATGAGTTTGATTTTTCACTCACTAGCGTCTACACTCCGAACATCTCTCTCGAACCCAACACACCTGGCAATCATGTCTGTGGGTTCAATAATCTCAAAACCGCTACTTCCATGAAGGACGACAGACACCTCTCTACAATTCAAGAAGGTATCAATACCTCCTTCCGAGCCATAGGACTAGAATGTCTTCTTGAAATCAACGAGAAGATATGTCCAAGGTTCATAATGGAATTCTTCCGTCAAGTGGAACTCGTTTGTAACGAGGATCACTCTCTATCTATTTGGTTTTATATCAAAAACCAAAAAATTCACTTTAAGCCTTGGGCATTTTGCTCACATCCTCCGAATTCCAAACCATGGACAATGTGCCTTCACCGAAGATTGGTCTCTTGATTCTCTCTTCAACTTTCGTGAAGAAAATAGTCCATATTCCTCACACATACCCTCCCCGGAAGATTTACGTCGCATTATATGCAAACCTCGACCATATTACTCCAATCCAAACATTATCCTCACACGGGATATCCAAGAGTACAAGCCTATTGCACTCATCTTGCGTGAGAATGTTTGGAGTCTTAGGGGAAATCGAGAAATTCTTCCCGCTTGTTGTGCTCACATGTTGTACTGTTTGCTAACACAACAACCATACAATCTCGCCTACTTCTTCGCAAGGCGAATTGTAAACCTTCAAGGTTCCAAGAATAAACTCATTCCATACGGAATGTTCTTGACGCGCCTCTATCACAATGTCATGCACTTTCATCCTCAATTTCAAAGTCCGTTATACGTACTTGTGAATAAGATGATGGAACCGCTGAACATTTCCCTCATAAAGACGTTCTTCATTCCTATACCCGACAACACTCATCAACCTTTTGATGATCCATCTAGCTAAAACACTTAAGCAACTTAGTACTCCAAAATAGGATCAATTCTCTTGTACTCGTGCTTTTATTAAATGTAATCCAATTTCTTTTATGAAATAAAACATCTTACATTTGATATCTTAGAACTCCCTTTAGACTATCCTTAAGATACAATGCATTGCCTAGACCATTGCATACCTTTAGTAAAGGTTCTGCCTAGCAGATAGACGGATCCCAAATGTTGTACTAGACGGATCCCTACTCTTAGGGAACCGTGGATCCGTGAGATGTAAAATGCAATTGCAAGCATTGTATTTCAAACATATCCTTAGAACACCTCACACTAAGCTAAACATAGTATTTTAAGGCAAATTAAGTCCTTATCAAGATAGGAAGATATTCTCTACTCACTTTTCACATAGATCATACTCAAGGACGTTTATTGATCTATCGCTTCGCTATTTAATCCATCACTCTTCCGCCTCAAAACTCACACATCATATCTCATATTATTCCTCATATCTAAGCCTTAGAAATCTTTCGATTATGGCATAATTGCTCATTAATCATCCTCACCTCAAAATTGATCAAAGTTGATCAAAATCTAGTTTTCCTATCTCAAAGCTTCTAGGATATCTTCCAAAACACTATCCTAAGACACAACCTGATCTCTAGGATCATTTAGTTTCATTTAACTTCAATTGACATCTTTAATGTCATCCTTGCTCATCCATTGGTACTTTTTGAAAGTTCCAAATCCTTCCATAAATAACAATCATTAGCTACACCACTCATTGCCTTCAAACAATTAAGCACCCCTTCATTTAAAACACTTAGGAGAACTGAAACACTCAAGGTGATGTAGGTCTAGGATCTTAGAAACATCATTTCCACTCTTTCATAAACTGCTGAACGCCAGATCCCTAGAACTAGCCTAGACGGATCCCTATGAGAAGGGAACCGTGGGATCCAGATGACAGTCTATGACAAATCTTGCTTAAACAATCATTTCAACTCATCTTTCTAACTCAAACACTCCATCTCATCTTAAATGAGTTCCTAGAACAGCACAACCTCTATAGTTGACTCTTGTGCATTCTAATCATCACATTCCAATGAATCTTAGTGGCTTAAGGCTTAAATGCACCTTCCAAATCTCTTGATTTATAAACCACCTTGTTAGGACCTCCATAGTCATCACTCTCATCCTAACTTTCAGCCTTTGCAACCTCTTGAAATCATCTCATCATGAGAAAAACCTCAAGTAACAACTTATCCACCAAAGAACCACCCATCAAAAGGGCTCGTGTTGTACACGAAATCTCTTCAACCGAATCATCTCCGGTCAAACCAACAAACCTTCATCATCCAATCAAACCAATTCCTAGAAGGATAGTACCCACAAAATTACCTATACCAAACACAACAATACCACCTAGGCCAAACAATATCATTTCCACTAAACCATCACCTTTGATTCCTAGAGCTATCTCTTTACATCCCCACAATCATCACCTCACCTCTACAATTTAGAGGACTTGCCACCTAGGCCGCCTCATCCGCTTTCACGACAACATTCTCCTCATTAGAGGAACAATGATTCAAAATCAAGGTGTTGAGTCAACACTTGCTCCGGCTTCCTTTTCGCCGTTTCCATCATATAATCCCATTTGGATTATAAGAAATCATCAAAGTCAACCACCCGACCATATGGAAGTTGACACCTCTTTACCACCATCATCATTCTTGATTGAACCATTCTTAAATGGACCTCCACCAATCCCTCAATCATTCGAGGCTCCTCAAACCGCTTCAATTGATCCTTTGAATTAAGCCACTTCATTTCATCCACCACCACTACCTAGCCATGACAAAGATTGCTATCATTGTCAACATGTTGAAAGTTTGATACATGAAGTACGAGAAGACCAACGTTTGATGTTCTATCATCTCCTCGAACGTTTCGATGAGATTAAACCTAAACATAACTTGAGCTAGAAGATTATAGTGGTATCTAAGCTTCAAGCGTTAGTTGGTCTAAGAAATTCCTAGTTATGTATTGTCTATTTTCTTATTTTTGAGTCATGTATATCATAACTATTGTTTTATTAAATGGAATTACATCCTACTTGTTATTTTGTTGAGCATATGATTACTTTGTTTTCATATCTCATTTATGTGACAACATTATTTGTTATTTCACCCTTGTCAATTTGATCACCGATACGGATCCTCGAATAGCCTAGACGGATCCCTACTAGGAGGAACCGCGGGATCCGTGAAGACAGAAACTATTTTACTACTAACTTGCATCACATTTGCGAGAAATTGTGAATTATACTTGCTTTCTAACCTTTGTTTTGTAGTATTTCAATTCACACATGAAGACTTTGACATCCTAAAGCTAGGGGGAGCTTTATGTCAAAGCAATACATTGCAAATTACTTGCAATACTAGATTTATTTTTCATGACTTCCCATTGCAAAGTTGCAATCATCTAGGGGGAGCACACTCGTCTTTTAGACGAAATCCTTTGCAAACTTAGTTGCAAATGATCTAGATTAGAATTACTTTCTTGACGCCCTTACAAAGGGATGGACTCGTCAAGGGGGAGTAAGACGAGATCTATTCCCGTTACTTGCTCTTTATTTCTTTTTTATTTTTCTTCTTTCACATGTTTTTCTTAAAAACAATGTGTTGCTTTTCTTCAAACACTTTTTGTTTCGACAAAAAGGGGGAGAAGAAAGTAAAAACTACAAATTCAAACGTTTACAAATTTTAGCTTTTCCTTAAAATAATTTTATGTTTTGTCATCAACAAAAAGGGGGAGATTGTTAATACAAATAAGCCGTAAAAACGTTTATTTATATTTTACGATCTTCTAATGTTTTGTGGATAAAAAAAGTAAAATCATATTAACGAAACAAATAAAATACGTAAATGGTTTGAACTAATAGTTTTCTAACATATTCACATTTTCACATAAAACACTAAAACAAGTATAAGTGATTTTATGATCTAGATATATATGTACAACAACTAGTGTTTACATATTGGCTTAACAAGTATAAGTGATTTTATGATCTAGATATATATGTACAACAACTAGTGTTTACATATTGGCTTAACAAGTATAAGTGATTTTATGATTTAGATATATATGTACAACAACTAGTGTTTACATATTGAGTTAACACATACTTAAGCTAAGTATACTAAAATGGGTAAAAACAAGTATATACTAAAATGGGTAAAAACAAGTATATACTAAATAGATAAAAACTAGCAAATGGTTTTGACCCATAATTCATGGTTTTATATATACCACTTACACAAGTTCAATGTATCCTTAAGGTACATTGTATCTAGAAAGAAAACCATGGATCAACCCATAACCCATGACCCATGACCCATAACCAAAAATAACCATGGGTAAAGAGGAGCGTTCCACGGATCCCTAGCTTTGTGCTAGCCGGATCCCAAGTGGAAGGGATCCGTGGGATCCGTGGGAACAGTGAGGAAATTTGCCTATAAATAGTGAGCCATTTCTTCATTATTTCTCACCCCTTTCAATCCTCTTTCTAACACACTTTCTCCCCTGAGTTAGATCTCACTAACCTTAGATCCAAGAGATCTATGTTTGTAGTTTTTTGTGTGTGATCTTTTAGGTTCCTCTTAAAGGCAAGATCACCACCCTTGAACTCAAGCAAGCTCAAGTCCATGAATTGCCATGCTTCCTCATCATCAAGGCTACTGAAGTCTTCTTGTTGATGATTCCTTTCTTTGTTCAAAGAAGTATAGTGTTGAAGACATTAGTGAAAGATGTCTCAAGTGTCAAGACGAAGATATTAGTGAAGGGTATCTATCGTCTATAGGATAAGCACTTGTGGTAGGTGCTTAGAAGTCAAGACAAAGAAGCATTAGTGAAAGGTGCTTAGAAGTCAAGACAAGAAAGCACTAGTGAAAGGTGCTTAGAAGTGAAGACACAAGATATTAGTGAAAGGTGTCTTGTAGATCTAGTCAAAGGCATTAGTGAAAGGTGCCTTAGATGTACAATCGATATGGTGTGTTTCGATGTACAAGATAGACTAGTATAGGATCCAAGGATATTGATATCCTTGATGATGTTGTAAAGGAGTAGATCTCCTTTGGGATTAGTCGTTGGTGTAGTGTGGTAGTAGTTCCTCCATTGCAATGGAACTAGGTGCTTAGCCTAGTACCTAATAAAGGGTAGGCGACGTTGTGAAGGTGTATTTCACCTAAGGTGTGAAAGAACTAGGTACTTAGCCTAGTACCTTATAAAGGGTAGGCGACGTTGTGTAGGAGTGGTTCACCTTGAGTGAAAGAACCCGTGGTTAGCCTAGTACCGGAAAAGAGTAGGCGACGCCAGAAGGCTTCTCCGCCATAAGGAGCTTGGTGTAGTGATTACGAACTCTCAAGTAGGTGAATCGGGGAGTGAAGTAGGGCAAGGAAGGTGACCTTGTAGCCGAACCACTATAAATACTTGTGTTGTGGTTTTGTGCTTCTTACTCTTTTCTTTCATTACATATCTTTATATGCTTGTTTATCAACATCCAACACACACAACCAAATAGATTGACATAAGTCGAACTAAATAAGTTAAAAGGAAGTTTTAATTGGTAAAACTATTCAACCCCCTCTTCTAGTTTTCCACAGAACGCACCTGAAATTCGCCGAAGAGCCAGAAAAAAAATAGTGAAGGAGATAAGTGTAAAATGTAAAAATGGCAAATGAGATGAAAAAGGAATTATATAGGCAAAGGAAGTGGGGACACGAAACGTCGCGTCGTGTCATGAAAGGACGAATCTGAACCGTCAACGGATACGCATCTGCCACGTGGCACGATCCTACAAATCTCGGTAAATATTATTTTAAACCACTTTTATCCAATGGGCTTGGGCCCATTGTTTATCATAAGGCCCATGAAACCAGAACACGCCCAGTCATTCCGAACGAACCCAACGGACGGCAAAAATTAAGTATCACGTCACTTGTCAAAAACAAATAACATGATACTAGGGGGACATGACGATGTATATGGCCCATCGGTCCAATGACCGAAGGACCCAACACTCTAGCCGAAGGGCCCAATACTCTACCGGAATGGTTCAATGCTACACCGAAAGGTACATCGACGAGCCATCCGTCCGGGACGCTACCGACCGACAAGCACCTTTGGCATCTAGCCCGGATACAATTGCCTCATTCTCCTGGGTGTCAGACACGACGCCAGAGACAGTGTCAGCCCTGACAACACCAACGGTCCCATGAAGTACGACAGTCCCAGGGACCAGATAGTGACATCAAGTAGTATAAATACGCATACAGTAATTAGGAATAAGGTATCATTTTCTCACACACACATTTTATACTATACCTTTCGGTAAAACACACACTTACTCTCACGCCGGAGTCTGGTCTTGGGATAACACCCGGGGCGAGACTAACTCGTTGTTCATCTTAGCAGGTATCCTAAAGACTTTTCACAAGGCTGAAGGATAACTGAAGAGACCTCACAATTTACACTCATCTTAGCAGGTATCCTAATGTTAATTTGAAGTATTAGCGTGAAAACTTCTCTCAATTTACACTCATATTATTTCTTACTAGACGAGTATCTGTGTATAGCCACGAGATTTTTTAGCGGCAGATAATTTTTGTAACATATTGAATTTCACAAACACATCAAACCATAAACACAAGTAGGCGTATAAGATGATGTTTTAGAGAGAGAAAGAGTTAGAGGTTTGGGAACTTAGTGAGAGAAAGTAAAAGTATTATTATGAGCTCCAACTCTCTACCTTGGGAGGTAGAGAGTATTTATAGTCTTTACATAAATCGCCACCTACGGGCTGTGGATCAGGCATACAGTGGGTAAAGACCCGTCCGTCCTCCACGGTGTTACTTAACTAAATACTACTTAACGTTAAATAATCTACGACTACGAGCTTTCTAACGATTACATATACTTGAGGTGACCAAATCTTTAATAACTGGATTTACTAAATCCCAATAATTTTCGTGATAATAAAAATTTTATGAGTTATAAACAAAAAATAATAAAAATTTAAAGATTTGGTATTAAATATAATGTTTTGAAATCCGCTTCGAACTGGGTGGTTCAACGTTCTCGTCGAAAAACGGGTCAATTTAAACTGACTCAACCCGCCGAGTTTGAATCGTCCCGGGTGAACTCGGTTTTAATTTTTTTTTAATATATATCATATAAGTCATATTTTTCAATATTTTCAATATTTTTTCTTTCCAAATGCATGGGTTTGACCATTTTTCGACATTTCAACACTAACCATTTTTACTTTATATGTAGTATAGATATTAAACATTGACCATTTTTATTTTGTAAGTTGGCACATTCGACAACAAAGGTCAACTTATATGTGTTTAATAGTTAGGGCAATGAGTTAAATAGACTAAGATAAAATATTTATCCACTGTACATACCGTAGTCTATGTTTGGAAAGAAATAAAATCAAATATAGATTGCTCGAAATTTTGATTTTTTTTTCTCGACTTCACTTTTATTTTTTGTTCGATTTCACTATAACTTTGCTCGAATTTACTATTGGAAAAAAAAAATCTCGTAGTATATAGGTTGAAAATTAACTTTCTTTTGATTTATTTAAGTAATTAAATCTATTAGTTATTAATATTTTCGTTGGAAATCCGTCAGAAATAATGTTTATTTATGATGGATTTCCGACAGAAATATTAAAACCAAATAGTTTATATTAAATCGAAACCTTTTGTTGGAAATCCGTTGAAAAGTTAAATTCCTTGGAACTCCGTCGGAAATCGGTCGGAGAAGCATCGTTCGAAATTAGCAGCAACATTTGTTGTTAATCTGATGGAAAATCAACGTTAAGTAGCGACGGAAAGCTATCCTTCAGAAAACCCGTCGGTGAAAGTCAACTTTCTAGTAGTGTCTTAAACTAAAATGATTAGAAAATTTGCACTTATAATCTCACATATGATTTTACGTAATCATGTCTTATAGACATTAAACATGGTGTGTTAATAAGCTTCATGTAAATTATGAGACACAATTACCATGGTTGATGATTTTAATATATATTTCATATCGAATAACATCTCATACTTTTTTTTATTGGATTACATACATCTATCATCATGACGAGTTGGATAATATAATCAAATATATTCAACAATTACAACCGTTAACAACCACCACCGACTTTTTCTTCTTTACTATTGTTGTATATCGACGTTAGTTTTTCTCGTTTTTTGTATTTTTTGTGCAGTTAGCATTATGCGGATACCATTTATTATAAACATACTTTCCATAAAAGTTTCCCACCAACAACGTGCAAGCAGTTGTATGACATTGGACAACATTTGTTTATCATAATACCTTCCTTTTACACAATCCAACTAGCTAATGCTACGGCTGCTCGGGATGTATCCTGTTCTATCCAAGTGGAACTGTTCACTGTTGAGTGTCATTTAGTAGGTATGAACTCCAAAGCTTAGCCTTAGTGGTAAGTCATAAAGCGACGTGTACCTAATGTGACACACGGTTTCAAATTTGATTTATTGTTGAGTTATTAGTTTGAGTAAGAATTATATATCAATTGGCTTGGACTAATCTTGGTCGGGTTCATCATAACTTCATACAAACTTGTGGAGTTATAGAAAAGTAGAATAAAATATTGATAATGCTTCAGTACTCTATAATACATTAGACGTGCAAATGGCGCCATTTTGGATGAAAAAAAGTCAAACGGCGTCGTTTTGTGGGTTTGCCTATGTCGTTTGACATCTTCTTGGATTGTCGACGTCTTTTTGTAGCTAGCTCAAAATCCCAAATACATTTCCTTTCAGAAAAGAGAGTAACCAAAACTAATCACCAATCTAAAACAAACATCAAATATTCGAACCGCTTATAGTAAAACTATCAAACAGCAACACGAACCGCAATACCAAATTAGTCTAAAAACTTGAACTTGATGCACCAAATAGCTTTGTCTTCACTCTTTTGGCATCATTTGTTAAGAAGAAGTAGTCTCATCTTTTATGACTCACCGGCCTCCATTCAAATGATACACCAACCCAATGCCACCAATAAACTGCCACTTGAAACACCGTGAGCATACGATGAACTCTTTTGACTCTGCAATACTGGCATGACATAAACTACATGATATCCAACTATCACTTTTTTAGTATACTTTTTTAGACATCTATGAGCACACTTGTGTTATTGCATTGTAAACGATGATATCAAAGAAACTCCGTGAGCTTGAATTTTAGATCTTGGATCCCCAGTTACGCAAATTTATAATCGTCTTGCAAACTATGTGACACACGGTTTCAAATTTGATTTATTGTTGAGTTATTAGTTTGAGTAAGGGTTATATATCAATTGGCTTGAAGGACTAAACTTGGTCCGGTTCATCATAACTTCATACAAACGTGTGGGGTTATAGAAAAGTAGAATAAATACTGAAAATGCTTCATTACTCTATTATACATTAGACATGCGAATGACGCCTTTGGTTGGAAAAAGTCAAACGACGTCGTTTTGTAGTTTTGCCTATGTCGTTTGACATCTTCTTGGATTGTCAACGCCTTTTTGTAGCTAGCTCAAAATCCCAAATACATTTCCTTTCAGAAAAGAGAGTAACCAAAACTAATCACCAATCTAAAACAAACAGCACATATTCAAACGTACTGCTAATAGTAAAACTATCAAACAACATGAACCACAATACCAAACTAGTCTAAAAACTTGAACTTTGATGCATCATCAAATAGCTTTGTCTTCACTCTTTTGGCATCATTTGTTAAGGCGAAGTAGTCTCATCTTTCATGACTCACTAGCCTCAATACCAAATGATACACCAACCCAATCAAGTCCCAAATCTGAATCGAAGTTCACAAGCAGAAAACACAAAAAACAGTAACTGGATATTACTTGGAATAAGCTCTCCAATTAATCAGAAAAATACTTGCTTACAAAACCTGATATTGAATCCATTATCGACAAACCACACTTCGGTTTGTATATATAGGAATAGAACAAGCTTTTCTAATCCTACTACAATTCTAATATAACTAGAATATTAAACCGACATTCACCCCATGGGCTCGGGTCAATAGTCACGCCCCATGGGCTCGGGCCGACATTAGCCCAACATTCACCCCTAATTTCGACTCGAGATAGGGAGGTCTTCAACTCCGAGTAACTCTTGCATTTCCTTGAACTTAATCCTTGCGAGAGCTTTCGTAATATCAAGACGTTGTAACTCACCTCTTACAAACTCAACTTGTACTTGGTCTCTTTCAACACACTCTCGGATAAAATGATAACGTGTGTTTATATGCTTGCTTCTCCGTGAAAGACCGGATTTTCATAAGTGCAATAGCCGATTTGTTGTCAACAAATAAGACCACCACTCTTTCTTCCATTCCGGTTATTTCACTCAACAACCCACGTAACCATATCCCTTGACACGCGGTGAAGTTGCAGCCATGAACTCGGCTTCACAAGACGATAGAGCCACCGTGTTTTGCTTTTGTGAGCACCAAGTGATAGGTGATTTACCTAGATAAAATACATGCCCAGTTGTGCTTCACCATCATCTTGGTCCATAGCAAAACTACTATCACTAAACCCCACTAACTCCTTGGTCTTCTCTTGGTTGTATCGTATTCCAAAATTCAAACTACCTTGGATATACCTTAGTATTTGTTTCACAGCTGCCATATGTGATTCTTTTGGTTCTTGCATATAACGACTAACCAAACCAACCGAATAAGATAAATCAGGTCGTGTGTGTAGTAAGTACCTTAGACAACCAACTCGTCGCCTATATAATGTTGCATCAACCGGCTTTCCTTCCTTGTCCATGCTTAACTTCATTCCAGGTTCTAATGGACATTGAGTAGGATTCGCTTCATGCATTCCAGCATCTTTTAAGATCTTCTTTGCATAGCCCGCTTGACTTATTGAGATACTCGAATCCTCTTGCTTTACTTCAATGCCAAGATAATAGCTCAATTTTCCCAAATCACTCATATCGAACCTTTCTTGCATTTGTCTCTTAAATTCACCAATTTCGCTAAGCTTCGAACCGGTTACTAAGAGATCATCTACATAGACCGCAATAATCAAGATTGACTTGTTTGTCTTCTTCACATATACCGCTTGTTCGTGTTGACATCGTTTGAACGATATTTGCTTGAGTTCTCTATCAAGTTTTGTATTCCACGCCCTTGGGGCTTGTTTAAGTCCATAAAGCGCCTTTTTCAACTTGTAGATCTTCCTTTCCTCTCCTTTCTTCACGAACCCCTCCGGTTGTGTAACAAACACTTGCTCTTTTAGTTCTCCATGTAAAAGTCGACTTTACATCCGTATGATGTAGCTCCCATGCTTCTTTTGCGGCCAATGAGATCAATAAACGCACTGCTTCAATCCGTGCTACGGGCGCAAATACCTCGTCATAGTCAATTCCTTCCTTTTGAGCATAACCCTTTACTACTAAACGAGCTTTAAACTTATTAATTGAACCATCCGAATTTCTCTTAATTTTGAACACCCACTTTAATCCAATGGGATTAACATTAACCGGAGCTTCAACTAATTCCCATGAATCATTCTTCTCGATAGACTCAATCTCTTGCTTCATAGCAAACATCCACTTGCTTGAGACTTTTGCTTCTTGGAACGTTCTTGGTTCATCATCTTCAATCAAAAGTAGATTTTGATCTTCATTAACAACTGAGGTTCTAGAACTGGACCCCATAATAAAGTCATTAAATCTAGTTGGCTTAGTTGAAACCCTCGAAGAACGCCTCATAATTGGTTGAGTTTCAGTCACAGGATTAGGGTCATTACCCGCCTCGATTTGAGCTTCTTGTTCGGTATTGACCGGTTGATTTTCATCAACATCATGATGATTTTCAGCCTCTTGATCTTCTGCCTCAACTTCATCGGTCACACCTGGGTTAACAAATCCACAACCTCGTATCAATAGAACCGTGCCATTCTATGACAAACATACCTGGGTTTAGCTCGTGTGATTCACTTCCAGCAACATACTTCCAGCCAAGTTCCTCATTAAACTCCGCATCACGACATACCACTATCTTCTTTAGTTTTGGATTGAACAGTCGAAAACCTTTTGTACCGCTGCTTTCGATGTAAATGAGTCGTGTTGACTGTCGTCTAACTTATGTAAATATGGCCTTGTTCCCGCTGCATAAGCCACACATCCAAATACCCGCAAACCCTCCAAGTTAGGCTTTTTCCTTTGAAAGCCTCGTATGGAGTTTGATTAACTAGAGCTCGAGTTGAAACTCTATTAATCAAGAATGTAGCGTGTCTAACTCCTTCACCCACATGTAGTTTGGTACGCCTCGTGCTTTCAAGATGCTTCTAGTCATTCCCATAAGAGTACGGTTTCGCCTTTCCACGACTCCATTTTGTTGCGGTGTGTAGGGAGCGGTTAGATGTCTTGTTATACCCTCGCTTTCACAAAAGTTGGTAAATTCTTTTGAAGTGAACTCACCTCCTCTATCGGTCCTTAGGGTTATAATCTTCCTTCCCGACTTCTTCTCAACTAAAGCTTTGAACTTTTTGAAGTATTCAAATGCCTCACCTTTTTCCTTCAAGGTAAAAGTCCACATAAACCGTGAGAAGTCATCAATAAGAACAAATATGTACATGTTTCCTGCTATGGATGGTGGAGAAATTGGTCCACATAGGTCGGCATGTATAAGTTGAAGAGAATGTGTTGCCTTAAATTTTGCAGCTTTAGCTTTAGGAAACGCCTTCTTGGTTTGTTTTCCTACCAAACAAGATTCACACAACTTGTTCTCTTGATGAATTATTGGCAACTTTTCAACCATGCCCTTCCTTGCCATTAATTCCATTGTCTCGAAATTAATGTGACCCATCCTAGCATGCCATAACCAAGCATCATCTTCCATCTTAGCTTTGAGACACACCGGACTTCCAACTTGGAGCTTTATTTTGTAAAGTCTATTACTTGTTCTAGGAACCTTCATCAGAAGCTTGCCATCTGAGTCACGCATTGTAAGAAGATTACCTTTCATACGAATGTCACATCCGCCTTCGGTAGCTTGCCCAAGACTAATTATGTTGCTTTTTAGCTCGGGTAGATAATAGACTCCAGTGATTAACCGTTGCTCACCCGTTTTCCCTTCAATGATTATCGAACCCTTTCCTATTATCTCGATGTAGGAGTTATCACCAAACTTCACTCTGCCGGAGATATTCTCATTCAACTCCGAAAAGTATTCTCGGATCCCCGTCATGTGATTACTTGCTCCATTATCCAAATACCAAGTGTCTTCCTCGTTTGGCTTAGTATTCAATTGGTTTGGGATAATCTTTCTTCATTCAAGAAAACTACTTCTTGAACGCTTTTCATCATAAAAGTGTTGGGTCATCATCATCCTCCGCTTTCAAAAGGTTTGATTCATGCTTTTGCTTCGCTCACGCCGCTCGTAGGCGCTTAGAAGCAAAGTGACCATATTCATCACATCTAAAGCATTGAATCTTTGAAAGGTCTCGACTTTTGTTCTTCTTTGATCCGTATTGCTCCGGAGTTGTTTTGGTTTCCACGGTTGCGGTTATTAGCTTGACCACTACCTCGAGATTTGTTTTGAGAAGAAAAGTTTTGACCTTTACTGCTGCCACCGGAGGAATTCCTTCCTCGACCTTTCTTATCATATCTTTCACCCTTCCGAACATCAACTTGCCTTGATCTTCGATGGTGTCAACACCCTTCATTCTTCCTTCAAAAGCTTTCAACCTTCCAATTGCTTCTTGAAAAGACATAGTATTCAAGTCAAGAAATTGTTCTATTGAGGCAACGATTGCAACATACCTATCCGAACGGATGCAAGTAGCTTCTTAACAAGTTTCTTGTCTTCATAAATTGTTCCCAAGCTATTTACTTCGCCATAATTTTGCCCAACCTAGCCGCAAAGTCATCGATTGATTCGTTGACTTTCATCTTTAAAGATTCGAATTCGTCTCCAAGGTTTGCAACCTTGCGTCTCGAACCCGATCAACACCCACATACCGGTCTTCAAAGCTCCCAGCATTTCTTTGGTCGTGTTGAATTGTGAAACTTGAAAACAAGTTCTTCCGAATCGCTTGAAAAAGTAACGCAATCGCCATGTGATCTTGCTTAGCAACAACTTGTGTTCCTTCCCGGTTCCAGCATCGAGTATTCCATGGACTCGAATACCGCTTTAACTCTTATTGCCCATATGTTATAGTTCGTGCTTGTTAACATTGGACATTGAAGAGCCGTTTTAGAATGTTCAATAGGTGGTTGACTCGACTCGCCTTGCACCATCCTTCTTGTACGTCTTCTGTAAGTTACAGGTGTTGTTTGTTCGCCTTCCAGCCCTAGGTTTTAGAGGTCGAGTGATTTACTTCCTGCCCAAGTAAACCAAGTCGAAAGTTTGAAACTTTGATCGACTTCTTGCTTAAGTCGAACCCTAGTAAAACCCTTGTGATCGACTTCTTGGTGAAACCCTTGTGATCGACTTCTTGGTGAAACCCTTGTGATCCTTCTTGGTTAAAACCCTTGTCGATCCTTCTGCTGTTGAATAACCTTGCTCTTGATACCAATTCAAGTCCCAAATCTGAATCGAAGTTCACAAGCAGAAAACACAAAAAACAGTAACTGGATATTACTTGGAATAAGCTCTCCAATTAATCAGAAAAATACTTGCTTACAAAAACTGATATTGAATCCATTACTGACAAACCACAGCTCGGTTTGTATATATAGGGAATAGAACAAGCTTTCCTAATCCTACTACAATTCTAATATAACTAGAATATTAAAACCGACATTCACCCCATGGGCTCGGGTCAATAGCTGCTGCTGCCCCATGGGCTCGGGTCAGACATTAGCCCAACACCCAATTCCACCAATAAAGTGCCACTCGAAACACCATGGGCATACGATGAACTCTTTTGACTCTGCAATACTGGCACGACATGCACTACATGATATCCAACTGTCACTTTTTTAGTATACATTTTGACATCTATGAGCACACTTGTGTTATTGCATTGTAAACGATGGTATCAAAGAAACTCCATGAGCTTAAATTTTAGATCTTGGATCCCCAGTTACGCAAATTTATAATTGTCTTGCACACTATCAAGTAATTTGATTAGAGAGGATTAACAGTCAGTTTCAACAGTTGAGATCCTATCATGATCTGAACCAGGAATTGACCACTTATCAACACTCCCTTGCAAATGTTCTGACACGAAAGCTACAAAGAAGATGCAGCAAGATCTTTTGTTCCAATACTTCTTCATGTCCAAAAGCCTGCTACATGGCAAAACAAATAAATGAATTAAGCCCCAATTACTCTCAGAAAGTTCAGTTACCGCATTAGACTAGATCTAAGTTCTAGCGCTGCTAATTATTACCAGAGGTGGACTCACTTAGAGGTGTAGGTCCAACAATGCATTACCCATTCACTTTGGCTGGTCCGTTGCGGATGAAAGCTTGTAGAGAAGTTTAGTTGAGTCTTCAACTACTTGTAAAAGTAGCTTCAAAACTTCCACATAAATCAGGTGTCTCAGTCACTATTAAAACAAAACTGAACAATAACAACCATATCAAAGTCAATTCAAACAAGTTTACTGTACAAAGAAACTACTGATATGCCGTAAATGAAAGTGAAAATAGCTAGGTTATGTACGTACCAGCTCAAAACTCAAGAAAGATATGTGGTTGCTTGCCAAATTCAACTCTCTAATTTATGAAAACGTTCACCATATTAGTACATCCTTGACTATGAGTGCTGCATAAACTCTGCCTCATTCAAAATAGCACAAACTCGCTTTCTCTTTGACTTCGATCAATTCTAGAATTAGAAAACATGTCAGTACATTGAACCATTATTCTAATTAATGTTTATTGTCGTTATCATTAAGTAGGTGAACTTAATGTAATAGTCAACAACTTACAAAGCTGTAAAGCTAAAAAACGTCTGATGATGCAGCTCCAAAATGAACGCTTAGCCTTGATATATACAACTCCTCTCCTATGTAATTAACTTCTTTATACATTGACTGCAATAGATAGGAGTTTGTAGTTTATACATGATTGGCAAACCAAATTTATTAGAATATTAACTTCAAATTGGATTTTGCAAATCAGATATTGTCTGAATATATAAATTTCAAGAAACATAAACCATATAACATCCACGTACTGTATGCACTGGTATCAACATTCGATGATAATCTCCCACTGACTTGAGGTTTGACATTAAAAAGGTTTTTATGACCTCGTTTGTTTCAGTTTTAAAATATACAATCAAAATCCTTGTTAATCATTAGTTTTGGAAATTGAAAAAAACTGCTGTAATGAAATGAAATAAAAGCTTATTAGTTACTTATAGAATATACTAGTAAATAAAAGAAGTTAAACGATATTATGTTTGTGATTGGTAGTCTATTAGGATTTTGGGGATATGGGAGATTTGGGGCCAGTAGGAGCCTCCTCTACTGCATCTTTCTTTCAGATCTGGACATCTCCATATTTCCAAACTCAAAAGTGAATGCAACGACGCTAGTTCTTTAAAATTTGGGCAGTCATCAATATGCAAACTCAAAAGTGAAGGCAACAACGTTACTGGTAGTTCTTTCAAATCTGGGCATTTTTTAATATGCAAACTCAAAAGTGAAGGCAACAACGTTTCTGGTAGATCTTTTATCTTTGGGCAGCAGGTAATGCTGAGATGTCTGAGGGAGGTGATGTGTTGGAGTCCCTCTGAAACTGTTTCCAAATTGTCAAATCTCGATATTTTAAGAGAAGTAAGAGAAGAAGGAATATGAAGATGAGACAGTTGACTAGTGTTGTTGGAAACTTCTGTGGGCCCCATTCTGAGATGGGCTTCTTCATCAACCGCCCAATTCTAAGTACACGCAAGTTGTTGTCTAACTTGCGCCACTCTGGTGCCTCCCTTTCACGGTATTTTAAACCGCACAAAATTGAGTAATTATAGGACTAATCCTACCTTTCCATTTGCCCAAAATTGAATCGTGTTGGCCCGCTTTACGGATCTTTAATCAACGATATACCAAATAACAATAAACGATTTGAATCAAGAAAGTTTTCTTATTTATCACCATGAATCGTTTGTTACGTATGTGCTATCTATTTATACATATTGAAAGGGTATAATGAAGCGACATGTTGGTTCAAAAGAACCAACATATATGTCGGTTGTGTTGTAATCGCAAATAGCGCTTACTTTGTAACCGCTATAAACCGCCGTCTTTGACTTTCTTGTTTGACTTTTGTTGACCGGTCATAATGGGTGTTGACTTGGTCATTGGTTGGGTCGATTGGGATTAACCCAATATTCTCCCCTTAATCACAATCACGCGACTTAGGTCTTTAAGTCTTCTTGATTCATCTTTTGGTTACATCCACCATCTGAGCTTTTAATTTTTTTGTGATCATCCTTATGTCTAGGTAGATCAATTTTCCTTCGGTTATTTCCACCTTCTTCTATGATCTTCATTATGTCCATGTTGATCTTGGTTATTTCCACCTTTTCTTCTGTGATCTTCATTATGTCCATGTTGATCTGGTTATTTCCACCTTTTCTTTTGTGATCTTCATTATGTCCATGTTGATCTTGGTTATTTCCACCTTTTCTTCTGTGATCTTCATTATGTCCATGTTGATCTGGTTATTTCCACCTTTTCTTCTGTGATCTTCATTATGTCCATGTTGATCATGTTCTTCACGTTATTTCCACCTTTGTTGTTGTGATCTTCCTTATTTCCGTGTTGATCATGTTCTTCCGGTTATTTCCACCTTTGTTGATGTGATCTTCCTTATTTCGTGTTGATCATGTTCTTCCGTTATTTCCACCTTTGTTGTTGTGATCTTCCTTATTTCCGTGTTGATCATGTTCTTCTTCAATAGTTGCCATAAGCAATGTTGGTTCTAAATCTTCTTCAATGAGATTAGATTCTTCTTCCTTCTTTGATGGACATTTTTTGCAAATGCCCATACTCCTTGCATTTAAAACACATCACCTTACTCTTATCATGAGTAAATTTATTTGAGTTGCTGTTTGATTTTTCCTTTGAAATTATTTTCTTGGTCTAGCAACAAATCATGTCCACATTTTTCACAATGTCTTTCGTGAGTAATGTTATTCTTGTGATGTGTAAACAATAACTTATATTGATCGTTATTGTCCTTGTTCTTCTTAAACTTTATTCTTTCCTCGTATGTCTAGAGTCTCCCAATTGCTTCTTCCATAGTCATTTCACTTAGGTCGGAATATTGTTCTATAGATGCGACTATTTGCGATACCTATCGGTACAACATTTAGTAGTTTCCGTACTAAGGTTTCATCTTCTATGGTGTGTCCTAGACTAGCGGCTTTGTTTACTAGAGTTGTAAGTTTTGTAGCAAAGGTGTCAATTGTCTCGTCTTCCATCATTTGTAACATCTCAAAATCAGATTTGAGTGTTTGCAATCTTGCTTGTTGAACTCTGTCTTCGCCAATGTGTCTAGTTTTCAAAGCATTCCAAATGTCCTTCGTGATTTTGTGCTTTGTTATTTGAAGTAATTGTTCCTCGGTAAAGCTTGATAAAGGAAAGCAATAGCGGTTTTATCCTTTCTCTTATTGGGTTGAGTTGTTTCACGGCTCAATTGTTTCCCATAAACCATTCGCCGAGAATGATTTGCATTCGAATTGCCCATAATGAGTAATTCATGGGCTTTAGGATTGGGCATTGAAATTGAGGTGTACTATTTGTAAAATTAGTACTAGGTTCCTTATTTCCACTTCCTTTCGTCATATCTTGAATATATTAAAAATATCTCCAAAAAATTTAACACGAGGTGTGTTGAAAAATGTTTTATTTTTCCTTATATGTTATAAAACTTTATAGGATTGGTCTTTTGAATCCAAAAACTATCCTCGGAGATTATTATATTTTAAAAGCGAATAACCTAAAGTTAATTTCTTAAAAGTTATTCCTAATGATATAATAAGCAGTGTAGTCACTAGGTTATTATATTCTAAAAATGATAAGATACTTAAGGGTATAATGTATTAACTTATCAAAAATTAAATAAACTATACTAATGATAAGTATAAGTTTAAAATGAAAGGGTGGTTTTTGAAAAAGATTAGAACCTACCTTTTCTGTGGGCCCCATTCTGAGATGGGCTTCTTCAACCGCCCAATTCTAAGTACATGCAAGTTGTTGTCTAACTTGCGCCACTGTGCCTCCCTTTCACGGTATTTTAAACCGCACAAAATTGAGTAATTATAGGACTAATCCTACCTTTCCATTTGCCCAAAATTGAATCGATCCTCTGTGGAAGCCTTCATTTCATTCTCAAAATATGTTAGAACTTCCGTCCAAAACACTTGTGCCTTTTTAGCATTTACGCAATGCTATTCTCGGACACATGTAACCATGCTCTACACAAGGAAACCTCTTCCTTAGGGATCCCGTTGGAAAATTTAGTGCACTTGTGGGATTAGTTCACACCTTGTAATGGGTTAGGAGGTACGGAGTGTACACCCATAAGGTCCATGAACACCCCGACTCTAAGAGTGGTTTGTATTGATAGTGCTTGGTGAAAGTATCGTTGTGGTTAACACCGATTATCACAGTATCCATCAAGCAAGATTTCAAAGCAGGATCATGTTTCCATCAAGTAGTGTATACATCAAGCAAAGGTGTTTCCACCGGGCGATATCCACCGAAAGCACTATGAAAGCAATCGATATAAGCATCGATAAATGACAAGCATAATCGCATCATTATGACCACGTTTAATTGGTCATGTAACCACTAACGGCTATAATGGGGAAAATTATGAGGCTATTAATGGGCCGATTAATACTCATAATTCTATTAGAACTGTTAAGAGTATTATCCTATAAATAGGATATCTGTACATGTATGAAAGACACACAGAAAACACTAAACACTTATAAGCGCAAGGGTTAAAGAATTGTGCCTAATTCTCTAACTGCATTTGGTCTTATCCCAAGTAGATATTCGTGATACCTAGGCATTAGGGTCGAATAGTTTACTTTGGAAAGTGATCACACGATTCCAAGTGATATCCGTAACCACCAAGTGGTATCTGCATTACTAACGCTTTGTTTGTTTCTCACCAAGAGTTGTCCATTTCACCAAGTTGATTATCTACACCACATTCCGGGAGCTAACCGCCAACAATCAAAGTAAACTAATTAGTGATAATCAATGGCAACCGCTATGAACATATGGCTTCAAACTTTGCAAAGCTTGATAAGTTTGAAGGGTGGACTTTAGGAGGTGGCGAAGAAGATGCACTTCTTGGTCATCAAGCATGAGTGTGGTTTATGCCGACTACTCCAATTCGATGATGGGATGATGCTACCGTGGAGCGATCGGGAGGAGGAGCAAGTGGGAGAATGATGACTACATATGCAGAGGTCTTATTCGAATGGTATGTCCGATTCTCTTTGATATTTATCGAACTCAATCTTCCAAAGAACTGTGGATTCCTTGGATGCCAAATATATGGTGAGGATGCATCAAGTAAGAAGTTCCTTGTTAGTAATTTCACAAATTACAAAATGACCGATTCAAGACCGTTATGGAACAATACAATGAACTTCTTGGAATACTTGGAAGGTTTACACAACACAATATGCACATGGATGAGGCTATTTCGGTCTCTTGTGTTATTGACAAACTTCCTCCTTCTTGGAAAGATTTCAAGCATATCTTGAAACATAAGAAAGAGGAATTAACTCGGTTGAGTTGGGCCATCTCGCGATTGAGGATTCTCTCAGTCAGCAGGATAATGACAAGCCAAAGAGTAGCACACATCGACCATATGTTGTCAATATGGTGGAGCATAACAACTCCACCGTGTACAATGACAACAAAGGCAAGCGAAACATCATGATAACACAGGGCGGATCCTAACAAGAAGGCAACACCTACTTGTTGGAAATGTGGCAAGACCGGTCACATTAAAAGGGACTGCAAGGGTGTTAATGTTGGTGGTAAAGCCAATGGATCGTGCACTAAAAGTTCGTGGAGTGGTGGTTCACCCAACTCACCGAAAGGTCGAATATGTTTAATAAGTCCTTTCGATTTATTATGTTACATATGTATCTCAATCTTTTATGTGCGAGGATGATGATGTTGCGTGGTGGGTTGACTGAGCAACAGTTCATGTGTGTAAAGATAGAAGTCGGTTCAAGACTTATGAGTCATCGAATGATGGTTCTATTCTTCACATGGGAAATGAGTCAACACCTTGGTGCATGGTCGTGGTTGTGTAGATCTTATGTTTAGTTCAGAAAGATTGTAACTTTGTTTGATGTTATTCATGTTCCCGATATCGAAGAACTTGGTTTCAAGTAGTATTTTGAATAATTATGGTTATAAAAAGTTATTGAGTCCGATAAATTTGTGCTTTCTAAGCATGGTGTTTTTATTGGTTTTGGTTATTTATGTAATCAAATGTTCGAGCTTAATGTTTCCATCGATAGTATGTCTCATTACCACCGACAATGTTATTTCAAATTTTTGTGTCTACTTTGATCGACTAATTCTATCCTCCGGCATGCAAGACTTGGTCATGTACATTATAAAGGTTGCAAGATATGTCTAAGGACGGGTTAATCCCACCTTTGACATGGACACCGAAAAGTGTAAAACTTGCATGTTGACCAAGATTACCAAGAAACCCTTCGTGGTGTTAGTCGTGAGACTAAGCTCTTAGAGCTTGTACACGATGATTTGTGTGATTTGCATGCCACTCCTTCTTTGGGAAATAAGTACTTTGTGACATTTATTGATGATGCTTCTAGATTTTGTTATGTCTATTTGTTACATACCAAGGATGAAGCATTAGATAAATTCAAAGTGTTTAAAATCAAGTTGAATTACAACTTGGGTCTTTGATCAAAGATTAAGGATCGATAGGGAGGTGAGTACATGGATACTCAAGATTTCATCTGTTGGAATAATCCATGAACGATCGCCTCTTATACTCCTCAAAGAAATGGCATTTCCGAAAGGAAAACAGGTGTCAAGGAGATGGTTAATTCCATGTTGTCCTATTCAGATCGAGTCAAGGTTTCGGGTGAAGCTATGTTAACAAATTGCTATTTATTAAATAGAGTTCCCAACAAAAGGAACAAGGTTACCCTTATGAACTCGGACTAAAGGAAACCCAACCCGAACTATCTCGTGGTCCGGGGTTGTAGGGTCATTGTAGACTCCCGATCCAAAGCAAAAGACTTTGGGTGAAAGAGGCATTGATCGCATCTTTGTTGGATATCTTGAGCATTCCAAGGCTTTGTGTTCTATGTTATTGAACCTAATGAACATGTTTCAATTAACTCTATAATTGAATCAAGGGATGCAACTTTGATGAGAATAGATTCACATCACCCCTAGACCAAGTCGAGGATTCCTAATGGAACTCATGACACCGGTGTATCGAGGTCCCCGATGATGAACCATCGGTGGTCCCTCGATGAGGTTATGGTTCAACAACCAAACTCGTGCTCGGGAAGAGCAAAAGGGTCGAACTCCAAAGTCATTTGACTGAGTTTCAACTATACCTAGTTGAAGGTACAAGGAATGAGGTCTCGGACTAATACTCCTATTGCTTCATTGTTGAGGATGATCCCAAGACATTTGAAGAAGCAATGAAGTCCCGTGACATTGCTTTACGGAAAGAAGCAATCAATGATGAGATGGATTCTATCATGGGCAACAACACTGGGTGTTGGTTGATCTACCACCGTGTTGCAAACCTCCGGGTTGCAAATGGATTTTCAAAAGGAAAATGAAGGTAGATGGAACTATTGAAAAGTTCAAGGCTAGACTAGTTATTCGGGGCTTTAAACAAAAGTCGTGGATAGACTATTTTGATACTTATGCCCCGTGGCTCGACGATTACCATAAGATCACCGATTGCTATGGCATCTATTCACAATGATTATTCATCGATGGATGTGAAGATGACTTTCTTGAATGGTGAATTGGAAGAGGAGGTTTATATGAACCAACCTCGTGGCTTCATCATGCCTCGGCAATGAAAACAAGGTGTAAACCGATTAAGTCTCTTTATGGACTTAAGCAGCACCTACAATGGCATCAAAAATTTGATGAAGTGGTTTTGTCTAGTGGTTATGTTCTTAACCAAGTCGACAAATGTGTATATAGCAAATTTGATGAATCTGCAAAGGAGTCATCATTTGCCTATATGTTGATGACATGTTGATCTTTGCATCGACCAAAATCAGTTGACGACAAAGGAATTTTGTCATCAAGGTTCTCCATGAAGGACATGGGGAGGCGATGTTATCCTTGGTATAAGGATTAAACATGAAAGTAAAAGAATTTCTATATCTCGGTCTCATTATATTGAGAAGGTACTTGAAATTCAATTATTTTGATTGTACTCCGGTGAGTACACCTATGGATACTGTGAGAAGCTAATGCTTAATCATGGCAAGGTATCTCAACTTGAGTATTCTAGGGTAATTGGTCGCCGATGTATGCCATGACTTGCACAAGGCCCGATATTGGATTTGTAGTGGGAAAATTGAGCAGTATACTAGTAATCCTAGTGCTCATCACCGCAAGCGCTCAAAGGGTACTTAAGTATTTGAAGAGAACTATGGATTATAGTCTCTCATATATCGTTACCCATCGATGTTGAAGGTTACACGATGCAAGTTGGATCAAGAATAATCAAGACAATTCGCTCTACCAATGTCGGGTATTCCTACTGGTGGAGGTGCAATTTCTTGGGCATCCAAGAAGCAAACTTGCATCACCACTTCAACAATGGAATCAATTTGTGGCTTTAGCAAACCGGTAAAGAAGTCGAATGGTTGAAAACTTGCTTCGAGATTCCATTGTGGCCTAAACCTATAGCACCCATTTCTATCCGATTGTGATAGTGCATGCTACATTGGCTAGGGCTTATAGCCGATGTACAATGGTAAGTCTAGACACTTATGTGTCGTGCATAGCATGATTCGTGAGCTTATCATGAATGGGGTGGTATCTATAGAGTTTGTTAGATCTCAATGAACTTAGCGGTCACTTGACGAAGGGACTGCTAGAGACTTGGTTATAAAGTCGCTAAAGGGATGGGTTTAAGTCCAACTTAGTCATTGAATGCTAGGACACCCAACTCCTCCCGAGGAAACTTAGGAGCCGAGTTCAATGTGGAAAGTCGAACATTCAGCCGGACTGGAGCACATGTTTTATTTACATCCCAAGGTTGTGCTTAGAACTGTGAAAAGGAGGATGAAGTCTTTACTTAATGGTTATATTTTCTTTGAAAAGTGCTTGGCGAGCATGACTAAAGAGGAACCACCTATGTAAATGTTGAAGTTTTGCCGCCTGTGAAGCTTTGGACTTTTAGCTTTTACAACATTTATGAATTTGGATATGGACACATGGCTTGTATAGTGTCGAGCTTAAGTGTTTGAAAACTTGTGTAGTTATCTTGGTATTCAAATGGGTTGAAGGGTTCAATTCTTAGAACACCCGATTCTCGAATATTTGAACGTGTAATTACTAAGATGGAAATTCAATCTCGTGACATTTTCGCTTATGCACTTGTTTTGCTTAATGTTTATTTTGATCCATGGTTCAGCTCATCATTCACCGCCTTCTTGGCTTGTTGACGTTTTTTTTGTAGTCTTCCTTTTGACAAGCGCTGCATCTTCGACGGGAGACTCGGTTTCAACGGGTTCGGATGGACCACCACCCGAACCTTGACCCATAGAATAATCTTCAATACCCAAAAATGGATCAATATTATTAAGATCTATAGGGTTAATGAGAGAAAATAGTTGAGAAAATTGGTCCATCTTAGGTGACATTTTGGACGATAATTTGAGATTGTTGTTGTTGTTGGTGGTACATCGGTTGGTATACGGAGGTTGTTGTTGGTTATACGGATAATTTCGTTGTTGTTGGTCAAACGGAGGAGAAAAAGGATTGTTAACATAAATAAGTTGTTGATGTTGCGATTAGAATGACAAAGTAGCGGGTGGAAAATAATAGGTGGGAGTGCCCTGTTAATTGAAAATTGGGACCGTTTGTTGTTGGAACGTTTTGTTGTCGTTGGGTTTTTTGTGTTTTAGTTTTAGGAGTATTGTGAGACATTTTTTCGAGTTGGATAATAATAGAAGAAAATAGATGTCAAAGATAGTTGTAGAAGAGAACGTGTGAAAAAAGGAAGAAAATGTAGTATTTATAGTGAAAAAGTGGGGTTTTAAAAAAAAAATATTTTTTTTGAAAAAATCAACCCAATGGTCAAAAGACCTGTTGGGGTTTTGGTTTGCTTGCATTTGGGTTGGGTTGCTCATCCGATCAAACAAGTGAAAAAGTGGGGGGAGGGGGCCGCGTTGTTCTGGGTCACTTGTCGGGGGGGCGCGTCGCCTAAGGGCGACACGATCGAAGGTTGGGTTGGCCATAACGACCGGCCTAAAATTCTAACCTTCTAACCATGAGACTAAAAAACAAACTGCTGGAAACATGAAAGTACAGTTGATCTTACGTACTTTCTAATCAACTTCAACATCTAAACACTTTTATTACATTTTAATCATACTGTCTCTTGGCATTGCTTTTTTACTTGTAGCTAACTTATCAAACATGGTCAACTTGCGATGACGTGCAAGTGTTTTTTGGTGGTAGCATCTATAATTAGATAAAATTGAGAAAACTTGTAAATCTTTAGCAAGCATGCTAATATCTGAAGAATACTAATACTGTTCTAGTAATTCAAATCAAGGTGAATTCAATTATGAATGGGAGAGTATTGTATTGAAAGTATGCTCAATGAAGTGCAATAAAAACATTGCAAGTATTGTTAGAAGATGGGTGGTGGCTGCTTGTGTGTACCACATTTGGCAAGAAAGAAATAAGAGGTTGTTCACTGATGTGCAGAGGAGCTGGTTGTAATTGGTTAAGACTATTATTAATGAGGTTAGATTCAAAATGACCAGTTTGAAAGTGAGAAAGTCTAAACAAGTTCAAGAGATGGCAAGTAAATGGAAAGTGCATATGAATACACAAAATGGTGATGAAAGTATTATGGATGAAGACAGCCTGCAGCTGTAATGGTGTATACAGGGTGTTTGGCATATGGCAGTTTGAAGAGCAGATGGCTAGTACTTTGGGAACTATTATTTCTTTTCCACTGGAATTGATTAGAATTGGTTTCCATAATGCAGTTTCCTGCTGAGAATGTTATCTTATGTCCAAAACATGGGCATGGAATATATCACTATTGTACTTCTTTGGAGAAGATATTATCCTGTGCTGTGCAGACATCAAAATGATGGGTCTGCAACCATGGATTTATTCATGGTCTGAGCTAACTTGCTCTTCTAAGTGGTCTTCTTTTATAACTATAAGATGAGTGCTATTTGTTCTCACTTCAATTGATGGCCTTGTACCTTGGTTCTAGTCTTGTCTTGCTTTATTCTCCCCTGCGCTAACTAGCAGTTGGCCTTTGTTAGGTGTTGTGTGGTTGTCCAGTGGGAGAATGAGACAGACATACTAGATTCCATAAAGTAGGTTTCCAATTGAGAAGGGTAGAGTGAGAGGGTGGGCAGTGTATGAAGTATGGAATAATGAAGTGTGTAAGATGAACCTAATTGGTCCCACTGCCATAGGAGGTAAGGGTTTGTCTCCCTCAAGGTGAGTATTTCTAGGATTCTAAAGCCTTCTTTAAAGAGGGAAATGTAGGAATCATAGAAGAGCCCTTGACTGGATGAGTGAATGGTTTCCTAGTGAAGCCACACTCCTTGTATGCCTTGATCATTGTGGGAGATGGAGGAATGGTCTTGGTGGAAAGGAGATGTGGAAATGTAGCTAGATGGTTATTGGTGCATTGGAAAGGTGAATTCAGATTCAAATTATGGGGTTGGTGGTAGCTATGACTGGATCTGCTGAGCTTTGCTAGTGTTTGGCATTGTTGTAATGTTGTCAAATATAGGTTGAAGTCTCATCCGATATCGGATGAATCTATCTTGTATTGTATCTGATATGGGATATCCATATCAGTGGTTGTAATTTCATCTTTGTACAAAGTATTGCTAATTAATAAAAGCTCCTTTTGCAACAAAAAAAGATACTTCTGTTAAATGAAATATTACTGTTCATGAAAGCTGTGCACAAGATTATCTTTTCGCTCTGTGTTCATGAAAGCTATGTATGAAAACTATGACGACTTACAATGTTTACTTTGTTTGTTATAAGAACTTTTTATGTTTAATCGTTTAGAAGTTTTTGAATAGATATATTTTCAAATAAATGAACAAGCTGGATTCCATAAAATTGAATTTATAATAGCTTATCCTATCGTAATATATTGTTTGTTAAATGAGAAAGAAACTGACAAACATATATATAATACAAGGAAGTCTAGCAATGGCAATACATAATCTATGAGCATACTTGTGTTATTTGCATTGTAAACAATGGTATCAAAGAAACTCCGTGAGCTTGAATTTTAGATCTTGGATCCCCAGTTACGCAAACAGTTGAGATCCTATCATGATCTGAACCAGCAATTTATAATCGGTGTACTTGCACACTATCATGTAACTTGGTTAGAGATACTAAAACATAAAGTAATTAACAGTTACGCAGTTTCAACAGTTGAGATCCTATCATGATCTGAACCAGCGATTCACCACTTATCAACACTCCCTTGCAAATGTTATGACACGAAAACTACAAAGAAGATGCAGCAAGATCTTTTGTTCCAATACTTCTTCACGTCCGAAAGCCTGTTAGCCCTGAAATCATGGCCAAACAAATAAAATGAATTAAGCCCCAATTACTCTCAAGTAGGCCAGTTACCGCATTAGACTAGATCTAAGTTCTAGTGCTGCTAATTATTACTAGAGATGAACTCACTTAGAGGTGTAGGTCCAACAATGCATTACCCATTCGCTTTGGCTGGTACGTTGCGGATGAAAGCTTGTAGAGAAAGTCTTCCCTTGTATAGCTTCACTCATAAATCAGGTGTCTCGGTCATGATTAAACCAAAACTGAACAATAATAACCATATCAAAGTCAATTCAAACAAGTTTACTGTACAAAGAAACTATTGATATGCCGTAAATGGAAGTGAAGATTAGCCAGGTTAGGTTCGTACCAGCTCAAACCTCAAAAACCACATGTGTTTGCTTGCCAAATTCAAATCTCTAAACGTACACCATATTAGTGCATCCTTGACTATTCATGCTGCATAAGCTCTGCCCCATTCAAAATAGCACAAACTCGCTTTCTCTTTGACTTCAATCAATTCTAGAAATAGAAAACATGTCAGTACATTGAATCATTATTCATTCAAATCCTAGTTCATCATTAATATTGGAAATTGAAAAAAGTAAACTGTTGTAATGAAATGAAAGAAAAGCTTATTAGTTACTTATAAAATATACTTAGAATAAATAAAAAAAAGTCAAACGGCATAGAGAGAACACACCATCATATTATGTTTGTGATTCAGCCTATAAAGATGTAGGGGATATGAGAGATTCGGGGCCAGTAGGAGCCTCCTCTACTGCATCTTTCTTTCAGATCTGGACATCCCCATATATACAAACTCAAAAGTGAATGCAACAACGCTACTGGTAGTTCTTTCAAATTTGGGCAACAACGCTACTGGTAGTTCTTTCAATATGGGCAAATGCAAAAGTGAAGGCAACAACGTTTCTGGTAGATCTTTTATCTTTGGGCACCAGTTAATGTTGAGATGTTGGAGGGAGGTGAGGTGTTGGAGTCCCTCTGAAACTGTTTCCAAATTGTCAAATCTCCTTATTTCAAGAGAAGTAAGAGAAGAAGGAATATGAAGATTAGACAATTCACTCCAATTAGTCGCTGCTTCTGTTTCACCGAATAAGGTTAGGTCAACTAGTGTGGTTGGAAACTTCTGTGGGCCCCATTCTGAGATGGGCTTCTTCAACCGCCCAATTGAAAGGACACGCAAGTTGGGAAGCCAAAGCCCAGTTGCAACATCCATATCTGGACAATCCGATATATCCAGATCAGTTAACGAGGTCTGCAATTGAAGGTCTGCAAATAATGACTCCGCCGTACTTTGACAATTCCATATTCTCAATCTGGTGAGGTGAATGAAGTTACCCCCAAAATCAATGATCGATGCCACATTTGGATGATCATCTATCCATACAGATTCAAGCATTGGCATGCTTTTGCTGTTGATAAGTAACCTTTTCTTCTCTCCTCTTTCTCCCAACTCCTCCTTTAACAATAGTTTCTTACAACTGGTAAACTCAACTGACTTGAGCCTCTGCCCTCCTCCCGTTGAGAAAGAGACGCATGCAATTGAAAAACAACCATTGATTTCCAACGTCTCAATGTTGTTTGGACAACCCAAAGTCTTGAAATTTTCACAATGAGATATCTCTAACGACCTAAGAGATGTCAGGAGGTTGCTCCCATAATGATACTCCTCATCTTTCTCCCCTAAACTCACCAAATTTTTACAGGAACTTACATTCAACTTCCTTAAATTCACAAGAACCTTACTACTTGATTCCAAAAAGTATCTTATTTCATGACATGATTGGACATTCAAATCTTCAACTGCCTTAAGATCCAATATAACACCTCCCCACACCTCATTAGTAAGCCCTGAAATAGATCCTATTTCCAACTTGGTGACTGATGGAGCTGCATGCACCAGACTTCTCAACAAACCAGCACCACATTTATCTATTCTCAAATACCTCAATGAAAGTAGTGGTGCTTTAAGTGAGACTTTAACCAAATTTGGACAACTTGTAATACAAAGCTCCTGAAGGCTTGGAAACACAGAATCTCCTTCATGTGAGAATTCAACCAAATTAGGACAATCTTCTATACGGAGCTTTTGAAGGCGTGGAAACACAGAATCTCCAACCCCACTTCTACTATTGGCTGACCATACCTCCCACCCGGCATACCTTGAAACGTTAGTGTTTCAAGTGAAGGAAATGCAACACCAGTCCCAAGAAACTCTAAACCCACATCTTTCACATCATCCATGTCTTGGATATATAACTCCTTGAGTGACGGTAGTTGCCCGAGTGGTGGTAGAGAAGTACACTTTTTACAACCATGTATAGACACACTAGCCAACCGGTGAAACGAGGGATCCCCAACCCATTTTGGAAACTCTAAACCCAGATAGTTCACAATGCCTAGCCTCTTCAAACAATCATTATATGGCTTCAATGCATCAAGGACATCGTTTTCAGTTGTGTCCTTTCGGGAAGCATCTGATACGTCGCTCCATTCCACCTCTAACTCAGTAAGTCTCTTTTGTGATAAGTCTGCTTCTCGTGCTTCCATTGCGTTTTCTACTTTTTCCAGGCCCTGTATAGAAACTATCCCACGAAGATTCTCAAAATCTTTAAGTTGGGTTATCGAAAAGTCATTTTCTCCTCCAATAATGATTTTTGAAAGAGTTTGTAGGCTTTTCAACTTAGCAACCCCTAATGGCAAGTCTTTTAACTGTGGAGTATCTCTAATGTCTAAATGCCGCAAATTCTTTAACTTTAAGAAGCTGTTAGGTAAACTAGTTAAGCTTGAACACCCAAAAACAATCAAGGTCTCTAAGTTATAGAGATCACAAACATTTTCAGGTAAATGTTTGATATTAGTTCGAGATAAATTAAGATACCGCAAGTGCTTCAAACTACCAATAGACTCTGGTACCTCACTTATCTCAGAACCACTCAAACTTATTACCCTTAACAATGGTAGCTGGGGAAGTAAGTCAACTAGAACCTTATTCGACAAGTAGTTTTTGCCACCTTTCCTTCATCCCACAGACAAGAATGTTCTCAAACCTTTAGCACCTTCAAATACCTCAAACTTCTTGTAAGGTACATATTCCTCACAAACAAATGACATATGACGACACTTATCAAAAGCTTGTTTCCTAACATTCTTTCCCAATTCCTTCTCTAACCTAAAATAGAAATCTCCAGCAACAGAGGTGGCCAAATCATTCATCAGATCATGCATAACAAACAAAGACTCGTCATTAGGTGAGTGTTGAAAAAATGACCGTGATAACAACTCATCAAAGCATTCATTACCCCAGCGTTCTACAGTTGACTTGCTTGGACGTACTTGGTGCAAAAATCCTTCCGCCATCCAGAGCAGAACCAAATCCTGCTTGTCAAACGCATAGTCCTTTGGGAACAAGGAGCAATATGCAAAGAGCTGCTTTAAGTAGGCAGGAAGTTCACGGTAGCTTAGTCTAAGAGCCGGAATGATTTTACCTTCCTCTTTTAAGCTCCATATCTCACTATCCTCTATTTCCTTCCATTCTTCTTCATCTTCTTTTGTCCTCAATAGCCTTCCAAGTGCTATTAAAGCCAAAGGCAAACCATCGCACTTTCTGACAATGCCTTCACCAGGTGCTTTAAGTCTTGGATGTGAATCAAAGTTATTTTCACCCAATGCATGTTGAGCAAATAAACACATGGCATCCTCATGTGAGAGACTTGGCAAATGGTTTAATTTACCACACCCCAATTCCCTGAGCAACTTATCCTTCCTAGTTGTCATGATTATTTTACTTCCGGGAGCACATGCTCTCAAAGGGGCCACTAGTGATTCCCAATCATCACTATTTTCACTCCAGACATCATCCAACACTAATAGAAACAATTTATTTCTAAGTCGATCTCTAAGAGCTACTTGAAGGAGATTTAGATCTTTAAATTCTTTTGTTTCCCGGTCACAGACTGAAAAATAATCTTGCTCATACTGAAGGTGTCCCACTCATCAGACACACAAACCCACGCCTTAAATTCAAAGTGATCATTCACTTGTTCATCTTCATACAATAATTTAGCAAGAGTGGTTTTACCTACACCACCCATACCAACTATGGGCACGATGCTAAAGTTTTCACTATTACGCGGTTCATCAACTAACAGCTTGTGAACCAATGCATCCTTATCACCTTGTCGGCCAACAATCCTAGATGGGTCTACCAAAGAGGTCTGGGATTGTCTATTTTTATCTTTTGGCCTATCATCCTTTACTTCTAAACTTCCACTCTTCACCGTTAAACCAAGAGATTCTTTTTCCTTTTCTAGATCTAGTAACTTGTTGGTGATATTATCTATCTTAGGATACAGCCTAGTACTTAGACAGAAGTTTTTGCAACAAGCTGGAATGAGCTTTCTTATCTTGCTGGTGCTGGCTCTGGATTGGTCGGTCAACTCCTTATGCATAGCCTCGGTTGCCAAGTCATCAAGTATGTCATCTATCTCATAAGCCAGATGATGGAGATCATTGAGCCATACTTGAACAGCTTCATTAGTAATTTCTTTATCCGAAGCATCATTGAGCAGTCCTTGGATCCTGGACAAAGTGCTCCCTAGTTTCTTCAGCTCAGAATGAATTCCCTTCGCTCGAACAACTTGCTTCACGGCTTCATTGGCCAGCTTCTGAAAAACGGCTTCAATAAGGGTAGAAGCAATGACTTCAGCCATTTTTTTATAGTAATGACAGTAAAGTGGGAGCTCTTTAAATCTGAATAAATGGTAGGTATATGTGAACTGAGTGAGGTTGAAGAAAAATTTAGATAATTCAAGAAAGTCAAAAGGAATTGCAGATGGAATTGAGTGAGGTTGACAGAAAAGTATGCCACTTTAAAATGAATGGTAAGGATGCAATAGCTACAAAGTGGGTGGACCTCACAAATAATGTTAGCAACTATGAGATCCACCCAACAATAAATTTGCAGTTACTGGAATTTTATTAAATTTTATTTTTTTCAGAACAATTTATCTCCACTACAGTATACATTTTGTTCATCATAATACCAATGGCTGCTCGGGGTGTATCCTGTTCTGTCCAAGCGGGAAGTGTTCAGTGTCATCTAGTATGTATGAACTTTCCTAGCCGCCTTAGCGGTAAGTCATAAAAATGGTGTTTGAATCAAAACCTGGAAACACTTTTTCATGGCTTAAACCTATGAGAATATAACTGCTTTCAATTTACAAAGTACAACAATATATATTCACATAGCTTACAACAAAACCTCAAAGAAAATGAGTATGATGCCAGTGATACAAAGAATGCTATGAAATGATGTCGTGAATTTCGTGTTCATTTTCAAGCGCTAGTGGCATATAGACAGCATCTACTAGTAAGCTATGTTTCCTTCCGTAGAATACATAAACCAATACTCCAATCACCAGCCACACTGAAACGCGTATCCATGTACCAACTCTGCATGTTTGAAAATGTTCCATTTAGCATATCATGGAATTGTAACATGGTTCATAGCATTTCACACAATGAAAAGAGACACTTAAAAAGACTAAAACCAACGAACTCACCCGAGATTAATAAGAAGGTAGGCATTCACAAGAATACACGCGACAGGCAAGAAAGGCACAAATGGACAGAGGAAACCTGAAAGATATGCTATGCAATTAGTACAATAAAAATACTGATATAACACATTTAGCAGTTTCAACATAGTACATTAAAAACTTATATACAGAATAAAACATAAAATAGACTAATAATATTTCATCTCAGTTCTCAGATTTGTATTAAAAAACACTAGATTACAGAGATACCTCCAGTTTCTCCAAACGTGAGCCTAGCATCATCCTGATCTATACAAGTCAACACGGTCAAACCTGACAATAGAGCAACACCTCCTAGCCCACACAATATGACGCGAGGAACACTGATACGATAGGATTTAAATTAGTTATGTATGAGATGAAGATAACATAACCAACTTCAAGATTATAACATACCTGGGAATGCTTTTAGCCGAAGCAGCAGATGCAAGCACAAGCACTCCTGCACAAACAACAGTTATGCTCCAAGCAGCCATCTTCCGTCGTCTTGCCTCGTTTCCTATATCTACGCATCAAAATAGAGCAAGATTAGTATATAAAGATTACATTTGAAAAAAGATGCAACAGCAGAAAAGTATTGCACACAAAATTAATAGGAAAGACAATACTAGCATTGAAGCATACATTGGCTACACCTTTTTGAGTATGACAACTGGTCCCAAGATCTTTAAGATTTTCGCTGCTAATATCCATAATATCATTACTGAATTCTGACGAGACTAAATCAGCCGATTCCGAGGAAGGTGATTGAACGAGGGTGATTTCTGGGGGAATATATCTGAGTATCAAGATTGAAACTGCTACTGCTGTAAATGCCAACAATGTACCCACGCTAACCTGCAGGAAGAAGTAGTAGAAGGAAAAATTACTATAAACTATAACAAAATATATATTTTCCATGTTTATCCGGAATAACCCATAAATGTGTAAAAAAAGTAAAGTAACTCCCAATACCGGGGTTATGGGTCCCAATACCGTCTTCAACGGTGTATGGGGGAGGTTAAGACGTAGACAGCCATACCCCTACCTAAGGTAGAGAGGCTGCTTCCGGTTCTACCAAAGGTAGAAAAGGACCTCCGGCCTTGCAAGGGGTGAGGATCGAACCTTTGACCTCTGTCTCTAGGTAACCAACGTGTAATAACTTAATTTACAATCACCACACAGTTTCACGTTTCAACTTACCATGCCTGCTAATTGATCGACATTCATGGAAAATGATAGGAATGCAATAAAGATTCCTGTTGCAATTGTACTTTTGACTGGAACATGTGTGCGTTTATTTATATCTGAAAAGAAAGATGGTAATAAACCATCCCTAGCCATTGCCATCAGGATCCTTGGCTGTAAAAACAAGAAAGTATGATTATATCAACATAAGATTGGCTATCTATTTATAACCACACACACACGCACAAGTTACATACCTGCGGAAGGATTCCACCAATTAAGGCAGCGCAGAGAGCAGTAACAGCTCCGATTGTTATAATGTATCTGCAATCATGATTGTGGTATAAATAATAGGCAAGATGTAATGCAGTTTTTACGAATCGAACCAGAGGACGTCGAAAAATTTATCATACTTACACTGCCCAATTCATTCCATAACTAGCAAAAGCCGAGGCAATAGGGGTGTCTGGGTCTAATGCAGAACAGGGAACCAAGCCAACGACAACAGCTGACACAAGCATATACAAAACACAGCATGTAAACAATGATACACCTATACCAATTGGTAAGTCTCTTTGGGGATTCACCACCTGTAATAAAACAAATAAATTATATTAGTAAAGAGACATGACCAATAGAAATAATAAATACACAGACTAGTTAGTAATTACCTCTTCAGCTGTGCTTGTGACTGCATCAAAACCGACATATGAGAAAAACACCGTTGCAGAGCCAGCAACTACCCCGTTAGCTCCAAAAGGGAGATACCTGAAAATTCAGAAGGATTTTGTATTTGGTATAGTATGAATCTTAAGGGTAAGATTATATTGTAAATCAGACGGAACATTTTCAAATTATTACCCGCCAGGAATTTGATATCCAACCCATTGAGTCTTGAAACCAACGTATCCACCGGCTACTATGATAAAAAGCAAGGCTAGAACATTTATGGTTGTAATTACACCTTGTGCTAATGAACTCTACAAAAGCAGTATATCAGTGTAACATATGAAAAAAACAATAACAATACCCAATCCCGCCAAAGTATGAAAACAAATAAGATGAAATTAAGTAAATAATTATAAAAATACTTAATCCAGAAGATCACCTCTTTGATTCCCGTACACAATAGTCCAGTTATAATGAAGACTAAAACAGCAGCAGAAGGATCAACTACAATTCCAAGAATGGTGGGACGAGCTAAAAAAGCAGGCAGGCTATCTTGACCACCAAAAAACAAGGCCTAAAGATATATTGGTTCAAAATAGAAACGAAATATCTTTTAGGATTGAATCTTATACTGATATTGTATCAGAGACACAATTTATAGATCTGAGACAACAAATTAACCGAACCATATTTGGAGATATGCCACGCGCAACAGCTGCTCCACCAAGTGAATACTCCAATATTAGAGACCAACCAATCAACCAAGCAACACTGAACGCGAATGCAATATAAACGTCCATCAACAAAAGAACCAAATATCAAAATGAAAGGAACATGTTTCAAAACTTAAAGTTTAGTTGATTGTGATATCATTAAAAATTTAAAATGAAAGCTTTCGATATATGAACTTACCCTTCACCAACACATAGATATGAATAGTGATACGCACTACCAGCAGATGGACAACGACAAGCAAGTTCTGCATAACACAATGCAGAAAGCCCAGCGGCTATTCCAGCAATGAGAAATGATATCGTGATAGCCGGCCCTGTTTGCTCTTTAGCAACTGTTCCAACAAGAATATAAACTCCAGCTCCAATTGTTGCTCCAACTCCTAATAAGATTGGTTTCAAGTTATAAAAAGAAGTATACACATCACCCAAACACCAGGAATACATATACACACTTTCTTATTATGTATAACTCGGACATGGTTTGAGAAATGTATTCGGCTATTAGTCAAACTTCCCAAATTCAAATAAGCCCACAAAATACGCTAATCCAAACAGTCAAACACCTACTATCCTCGTATATCAAAAACTTTTATTCATCAAAATGGAAAAATAGATGTCATTAATCATTACACGATGACTTGGGCCATGGCCACCCATGAAGATTTGTAACAATGTATAGTATTTGTATTAGCCAATTACAAGTTAGACAAATTCATGTCATTTTAGCCCAACCCAAGGCAAATTTACATTACAACTATTTGCTAATTTGTTTACCACCTATGTTATATAAATGATGACCGGTTGTATTATTGTTTTATGGTACATCTCGGCCTACCCATAAGTGAAATCCACACAATGACAATGACATACAAGATCACTATCCTCTTTCAATTATTCCACAAAAGGTGTAGATTGGCGGGAACACCACGACCCCGAGTGCCTTTTGGCACCATTGTCCACCCCACAAGGAATAGTTCCGCAACTCTCCGGCCTAGTGGGCACCAATCTGAGTGAGCACGAGTCAAGACTCGGACCCTTGAGCTCTTATTCCACAAAGTCTCTCGATGTGCCCATAGGTTTTGCTGGGTACCTATATGAAGCAAATGCCAAGGATGGGACTTGAACTCGGTCAATTGACTCAAACACAAGTACTCCAACCATTGGACTAATGGGGTGTTTGGAACCACCACCAAATGGCCTAGTGGTAAGGTCCTTGACTTTCAAACAAGAGGTCAAGGGTTCAAACCTCACTAGGTGTGTACATTTGGGGTCGCCACCGGGGTAACCTTGGGGAGGTTGTTTCCTTGGAGGTCTTGGGTTCGAGGCTTGCCAATGGGTTTTCCTCCTAGGCGAGCGGAAAAAGGAGTGGGGTTTATTCCCAAAGGCGAAGGTTCGAGGAAGGCATATTGCCCGCTTGGATGTCACCGCACGACTCGAACCACTAACTACTAACTAGGCGTTCTAAAAGAAACTATGAGGTGTTTGGACTTTGGCATTAGCTTATTTGACTATGAAAAAGCTCATAAGCTCACCAAAAAAAATTTTTTTTTTGCTTATGAGCTTATCATTAGAAAAATGACATTAGGAACTTTTGGAACTCAAATAAGCCCTAACACTACTTGGCATCATCTTGAACAAAAATAAATATATATAACAATCAAACCCAATATTAATTTTAGGTATGATTTCTTTCTAAAATATCTAATTTTTTTGTAATAAACAAATAAATTACCAATGGCAATAAGATCAATAATTATCAAAAGTGCCAGCCAATCGAATCCCATCGCCTTTATTAGCATCATCAACTTTTTTTCTTCTTACTAAACATCCCTCATAAACCCACTTTTCACTTTTTCCATAACTAACTTTCATTAATTATTATTATAACTGAATGTTTTAGGGATTAAAACCCTAAATCGCGTAATATGTGGAGGCTCAAATACGATGTTTTATACTGATGTATTTAGTATTTTATTTTATAAGATGGTACGTGTAGTGGCGAGAATATGTCGTGTAGTTTAATTATTTGAAAATGATTGTGTGATACGTATCTCATCCAATCTTATCCTCGCATATCATTATACCGGTTAATGTTATTTTAATATTTTTTACTTGTGTTGTACTTTTTTTTTTTTTTTTTGTATTTATTTATTTTTTGTGTATTTTTTTCTAACTTTACTTAGCATATTTTTAAATCGTGTAATAGTTGTGTGTATTATTTGATCGATTTATTTTTAATCCGGTTTAGTAGGAGCGCATGCTGAATAATAAAATGATCAATTAATATATGATCACACAATTGATAGGATTTTTTTTTTATTTTTTTATTTTTTTAGGAAATTATCTTAGTTTATTTTATTTCATCGGATTTATATAGAGTTTGAAGATAAACGAGCAACAAACTGCCCCGCTAGCTTTTTTTGATTGTAAAACTAATTCCTTTAAAAACAACATTTGTGAATCTAGCTGTCATTACATTCCTATGCATAACACGTTAAACTCTGTTGAGAAGCTCCACTGCTTCAGGTGCAAGAAAACCAAAAATATTAAACGCAAAAGGAATAAAAACATGTTAATTTTCAATGCACGCTTTCTCGTGTTTCCATTTTAAAAGAGCCGACCTTTGACGGGTACCAGTTATATATGTAGATCTCTCAAAACCATGCCACGAGTGAGATTGATATCCGAATCAAGTTTAATGCTTTATGTAGTTACACGTGCTTTAAGAATATTTTTTGGTGTCAACAGAGAGTTTATTGATGATGCTGATGGCTGGTGGATCAAATATTGGTAAAATTATGTCAAGGGGTATAATTGTCAATTCACGTTAGAACTTTGTGAATGAATAAAAAACTTCCATGCCTAAATCGCTTCCCAAACCTTTAAAATGAATCCACTACAAAAAAGCTATGCCATTTTACATATTTTATTAGCTACATCATCATCATGCATTAAAGTGTGAACACTTATATACTCCACACTTTACTTTTATGTGAGGACATTGGTGTTACAAAATTATTGTTAAACACTTACAAAACTAAAGTTGGACCTTAGATCTACTGCTACAACCCATTTTTATTAGTATTAACAAAAAAATGGTATTGGAATAATAATTGTATTGATGTAAATTTGATTTCATTTGTGCAGAAATACCACCTTACATGTAAATTTGTTATATTTGACAAGAATAGTTGAAGGCCACAAAGGAGATAACATATATACTATCTACACATCTTCTCTACATTGGAGACGTGGTTTGCTAAAGACATGTCACATTTTGTCTACTTTTAAGTGTGATTTGAGTTTACTTTATATATGTAACAGTTTAGGCTATAGATGTATAAACGGGTCTCTAAAACTTATCGAAATATGGCAGTTGATTTGGACATACGAAGTATACCTCAAGTTTCTTTGTGAATTTAATATAGGCTAACAATAGTAATCATTTTATTGATTTACATATGATGCTTTATTTGTTTATAAGTTTACATTAGCAGTAGGAAATGTAACATTCACTTGATTGAGATGTTTCAATAAGGAATCCAAAACAACCCATATATAATTGTACAAGTAATGTTTGAGATTGCTAATTAAGTATTCTTTTACAGCGTGTTTGGGATTGCTTATTATAACTAACAAGGATTGCTACGAACCCGCCGCGTTGCGGCGGGGCAGTTGATATTTATCGCTATACCGATTGCATTACGTGTGTCTCGTGTGCGTCTACTACTGGTAGGCGAAAAATCTGCCATTCTTCATGCTTGTAGATAACCACCTTTTGTGCTACTGGTACTGCCAACAGAAACCCTATCGGTACACATCTAACTGAAACCTTCTAACCCTTTCTGGAAGCACCCTTTCTTCTTCAACGTGTTTCAAGCTTTTGGTATGTACCGACTTTGAATTACATCTGTACCAATTTTTTTTTTTTTTGCTCATCTGTTGGGCTAGGATTTGGGCTAAGCGGGAGCGTACGCAGTCCAAACAGCCCCTATCCAAACAACACCTTACAGTGTGGTCGAAACTCCAAACAGCCCGAGAAAGTTGCCTGAAACAATATGCATAAATATCGATAAATATTAAGATTGCACGAAACCATGACACTACTCGTGTCTTGTCGAACGAACAATTACCGGAAAAACCGTACACAGCGACGTTTTATCTTCAGTCACAGCTATTTGGATATTGAATAACCTGTTTGTTGCACATAGCAATAATCATAAGTATTTGCAGCAGTCATTTGACATAAATAACAAAAAAGCAGTTTAAATCCTGCGTGAGAGTACCCGGCTGGACAAACCTTCTACACACTGGAGCTATTTGCTTAGCTACACAATGAGCTCGCGTGGATGCTTAGTTTATGCGTGGCTCAATGGTTGAGAAAGCAGGCGCCAAATTCCTTTCCTTTTGCGGATGCCACATCCTACAATAACAGGAATGAGGGATAAATTCAGTTTGAATTCCCAAAAAACTTCCAAGTCCAATCAATTTAATCGAAAGCCATATCAATAACCGTTTATGCATGTATAAGGCACACAAAGACTCTGAAATAGATACGAAACATAAATGGACAATAGTACTACAAAATCACCTTTGACTGATACGTCTGGTAGGCACCGAAAATCACTCCAAAGAGCATGCGTAAGCTGAGAGACAGTCCTTCCGAAATCTAAATGAGTTGAAAGGCTTGACGCCTCATTAACCTACAACACCGTTAGAAATTTTAAAAATAATGAGCACATTAAGCTCTTCTTTTGCAGCCTAATTAACAATTCCTAAACACAATAACAATTCCTAAGCACTTCAAGAAAAACAATCCCGAACAGCCTATAAACTGGTTCTTTCTTTTATCAACATCATATACTATAATTTTTATTTGGCCGCTAAAATGAAAAACACGATATTGTTTCCTTTGTTCTTTTCATCTCCAACCCGACTTCCCTCTTTTTATGATTACTACCAACTTATGCTTCAGCTTATACCATACGCGAACGCGATATTATTACACGTCCCCTTACTCATCATACACAGAAGGCTCAGATTTACGTGTACAGTAACGGTACCAAATACCTGACGGGGCTGCAGACACACACTCGGTGTGACTGCCAAGTCAAGATACTAATCCGGATATTGTCATCATCACATTTCTTATATAGTATGATAAAGTAGCAATACCACTTATTTGCAAAAGTAACATACCCGTTCATGTATCTTATAACAGTCGCAAGACACAGAACTGCAATTAGACAGCGATCACAGACCAGGGTCAGGTCTGCATATGCAAGACAGAAAAAGGAAAAAAAAAACATTGTTGGCTGCAACCAAAAGGTATAAGCCGGTTACCTAAGTGAAGAACTATAACCCAAAGCATATACATATGTCCTTAATATTATGTAACTGAAGATGGTCAAAGCATAAACACGGATACCAAAAAACTCCGAAAACTTAAAACATAACTGCTGCATGTTGGTTAACAGTTACTGAATCTTCAAGCAAAAAAGAATAAGAACCCATAAAATCAGAACCCGTCTCAAAACCCCAAGTCTATACATCTATCATTTGTTTAGGTACTAATACTCCAACCAACAGAATGCTGCAAATTCCTTATCAGTAACACTCAATCATCTAGTCAGCTAATGATGACGAAAACCAAACTGAAATTGATTTTCAGAAAAATACCACTTTGTACTTGCAAACAGGTTAGAAGAAATCTTAGAATTCCACTGGTGTTTATAATGAGGCTCGTACCTGAAATACATTTTCCAGCAGTGGCGTGTTCTTCTCATCCCTTTGTCGATTTTAAAGAGTTGCTACAAATTCGTAGCTGCCCAGACTGGTGAGATTATACAGAATCCATAAAAGGCGAGTACTCAAAGTTGCCTCACCTATGAAAACATATATTCAAATCAGTTTGAGGGTGAAAACCTGGTTTGCAAGCACTGAGTTTGATTAACAGTTAATGACACAACATTAAATCACTTATAATAGTAGAATTACCAGTATTTACCAACATCTGCATATTTCAATGTTTCTCGTGGCAATAATGATATCCCCCAACTCGTCATATATCAACACCGTCCGGTATTCTGATGTGAAGTGGAACAACTCGTCATTCTATAGCAGTCATCACTGAGTTAATATAAGGTATTGAAAAGAAGTAGTCGCATTTAAAAGGACGCAGTGGTGAGTAAATGTAACAGCAACATGTTATCAAATTTAACGGTATTCAAAAAAGGAAAAAGAATGAATACCAAGCATGTATTCACTGAACACGAAAAAAAATTCCGCATTCACTTGCATATGGCTATCGATCGTGTCCGATTGTTATGGCTGCACGAACCACCCTCAACATTTTTCGGTGGTCATTTGTACCTACGAAATTACAAAATACGAAACATTAGCATAATATAAACGGAAACACATCATAATATAAATAGAGATTAAAAGGCGACGGAAATTTAAAGTTAGGGAATCGTACCATCTGTTTCAAGGTCACTGATCTAACAGTTGAGTTCTAGTTGCCAGCGCGTCAAATCATGTTTCAACTATCGTAAATGGCATAGATATGTTGTCATTAGGATTTGGGTCTCGAATGCAATAGAGATGACTGCACAATAACATAATATTAGCATATCGATTTTGATCTTATTTAAATGATAATCTTAAATAAGCTAGACAATGAAAACCTTACAATAGCCAAAGGCACAAATTTTCATCCGTCGTGCAGTGGTCCCATCTAAAATTGTTCTCAAGCTTCCAACCTCTATGCAAATTTGCTGCACAATAGTGATCCGTTACTGAAGTACTCAACTAATCATACTTAACTACATGTATAGATCATATGAATATACGAAAAGAATCACGTCTCATTTATCATAAAATGGCAATAGTAAACTCCTGATATAAGCTGTTGACAGAAGTATGTAGCCTGAAATATTGATCGATAATATGAATATACTATGGATCCAAACCAAAAATAGTAATCTAAATTAAACATATTTGTTTCCATTACTTATCAATTTCAGACCTCATTTTCGATGAATCTTCCAGCATTGCAAATCCTTTCAGAAAGCTCCACACCCGCAGCATACTACATGACAATAGCAAGGTGGGTCGGAGTGAGTACAACGTATATAGATAACACAAATTTTTTTGTCGAACACTACCCTTGTAGTGTGATGAAAAATAAACCGCTATTGATCAACCATTTAACTCTTTAAACCGAATAATATACGTAGTAATTAGAGCTCACCTTTAACGACAGTAAACCGGCAGGTAAACAAACACGGAATTCTTCACTTGGAGAGTTGGAGGAAAGCAATGAATTACCGGAAACTTGTCAATTAAAACATGTTCAAAGATGGACGCATCTTCAGCAGCGCCGAGAAAATCCCTACAACTGAATGAAAGAACAAAAGAATAACTTATCAATCGCAACATTGTTTGTTCAGATATAACAAATAAAATTGACATTAGTTGGACATAGCCATACATGCCTAATCTTAAACACAAAAAAGAAGCCTCCTAGGTTGCAGCTTTGACATAGCTCCTATTTATTCCAATATTAATCCTCTATATACTCTAATTATATAGGAGCCTCATATTCAAGTCCGCATGATAAACACTAATAAAGATAAAAATAACTTATTCAACATGGCTTGTAGTAACAATTTTCAACATGGCTTGAAGTAGCAGCTAAGAGAATGGGAAAATGCTTATTTAATAAGCTACAAAAAGCTACCACAACCTAAAACTAACCTAAACCATCTGTAATAAGCCTACTGCAACTGATTTGGACCATAAAAGCTCAAGCTACGATCATTTAACCACTATATCTGATTCTAAGTTTAATAAGCCAAACGGCCCTACTGTGGCTACTTTAAGCACTAATTAAGCTAATATAGACCATTGAAATGAATACAACAGCCATTTAAAAAATGCCACAAACAATGACCATTGCATCAACTTATCCATAAACCTTTATCCACCACTAACACCTAAAACATTAAAATCCAATCTCTAATTATACCAAAAAAATCATTACTCTTAAAATGCCACAAACACTAAAAAACCTCATAAAAGCTACCAAAGTTCACACCTTTATAGCAATCTAACAAAGACCTGAAAGAATGACCATCGCTTCACTAACTCCATTAACCCGAACATTACAAAACAACAACACCCACCGGCAAGAAAAACAAAACTTAATAGCTGAAACTTTATTTCTTAGCCAATGGATATAAGGCCTATGTGATTAAAGAGATTAAAACATGTGTAACATAAGTTCAATATTATAAAAGCTTGTGTAAAAGTTTTCTAAAGACATACCTGTAACTCAAAGGGTTTTCCTTCCAATCTTCAGATCGGAGTACCTGTGATCTTGAAACACACCATAGCTACAGAAAAATCGGAAACCCACCAGCGAAAGAAACCAAGCGTCAAAAAGTGTGCGGTGAGTTTTTGTCGTTGATGATTGAATAAGATAATGATGTTAGCTGGAAAAGCGACTATGTCGGCAGAAGAAGTCGGTAGCAGGCCAGGAAGAAGGAAGATGGACTGCAGTTGGGCTGAAGAAAAAAAAAGGGGAGCCTAAACGGCATGTTTTGTCGCCGTTTTGTAAGCTCTAATTAATATATGTATAATTATGAAATTGTTTGACAGGTTGTTTTGGTTGCTTACTAAATGTGATTTTACAAATGAATGATACATTATTTCAGTCAAATATATACGCGAGCAAGCAAACTATGAATCGTGGCTCGTGACTGACTTTATATTAGAATCCTACAATTAAGCACCATATCTACTAGATCTAGACGGTGGGAACCCGGCCGTTAGGAACTTAGATTCCCCCTAACCTCTTAAGTACCTCCACTTGATAAGTGATCCTTTGGTCGATTCGCACACGAAGAGTGGTCGTACTATGGCCAATTCCTCTCATATTTCGCTATCTATTAGACTGGGGTTAGTTGGTCATATCTCCCATACTTCGTTATTTTTTGACATTATATGTTCTTACTTTTTTTTCATATCGACACTAACTCTGAATTAAGTCTTATGTGTATACTTTGCACTATTTCACCATGAAAATGATCATTTTACCCTTCAAAATTTGAAAAAAAGTAAGGGTAAAATGGTCACAAAGACACACAATAACGCGATTTTAAAAGTTGGTGTCAAGTTGAAAAAAAAGGTTAATAACTTTTAAAGCATATCTTGTCAAAAATGGCGATTAGATAATGAATTAAAAATAACTCTTTTAGACATTAATGTTGACATTTTGTATTTCTTTAAGTATTATGATCATTTTACCCTTTCTAATTTTTTCAAAATACTTTTTTTTAAATTTTTCCAAAATAATTTTTGAATTTTTTTGAAATACTTTTTTTGAAATTTCAAATTTTTTTCGTATTTTTTTTGAAATATTTTTCGAATGGTAAAATGGTCATAATACTTAAATAAAGACAAAATGTCAACTTTAATGTCTAAAAGAGTTATTTTTAATTACATTCTGTAACTGTCGTTCTTGACAAGTATAGTGCTTTAAAAGGTTATTAACTGAAAAAATACGCAACATACAATGACAAAAAGTGTCAAGTATAATGCCTTTTCATGCTAATAACCCTATAATTTATAGAGTTAATTGCATAAATGGTCTTTATGGCTTGTCGGTGTTACAATTCATCCATTTTCAATTTCGTTCACAGTGCAGTAGCGTGGTTTTGACATGTTACGGATCCCGTCCATATTTCGTTATTCCGTTAACTTTAGGTGTTAAGTTGAGGAAAATGACCAAAAATACCCTTACCTTTCTTTCACATATATCATCTTCATCACGCTTACACCTACCCATGTTCATAACCAATTTCTCCAGTCATCGCATTGCTACCCCACCCAAACACTCATCTTCTTCACATAAAAATACTAGCCAATACCACCACCAACCTTAACACATAATTCAAAATCAACAAAAACCCTCTTTCAGAGAATCAATAACCTCAGATCAAACAAAAAATCACACACATCTACCAATCATAGTCCCTTAAATCGAGCATTTAAACCTAACCAACCGAGTATGAAAACTAAAATAATTTGCACCTGCAAATCCTTCAATCCCATCAAACCCTCAAAAAACACACACACGAACACAAAATACACCAACCACACCACATATCTGCCTGTGTGGTCGTGGTTTCACATTTGGATCCAGCGGGTTCGGTGGTGTTCCATGTTGCTTTTTCTGACGGTGGTAGAGGGTGTCGGTTGTGGTGTGTGTTTGGTTGTGGCGGTGGATGGTGCCGATTGCTGTGATGGTGGTAGAGGAGGGTGCCGATTGTTGTGATAGTCGTTGATGATTGAATAAGATAATGATGTTAGCTGGAAAAGCGACTATGTCGATGTGAGCCGGGAAGAAGGAAGATGGATTGCGGTTGAATAAGAAAAAAAAGGGAGCCTAAATGGCATGTTTTGTCGCCGTTTGTAAGCTCTAATTAATATATGTATAATTATGAAATTGTTTGACAGGTTGTTTTGGTTGCTTACTAAATGTTATTTTACAAATGAATGATACATTATTTCAGTCAAATATATACGCGAGCAAGCAAACTATGAGTCGTGGCTCATGATTGACTTTATATTAGAATCCTATAACTGAGCATAGAAAGATGCAATATGCAGAGAAACATATATTTGCGCCAAAGTAACTTTGAAAGTTAGAAGGGTAACATACACTTTGTTTAAACTATGTACATGGAATATTGGAATTAACAACTAGGACATTTTATCAAACATGTGATGTGCGTTCATCAAACACCATGATAAGCCCGACATTAGTAAATACATAAACTTATTACTAAGTACCAAATTACCAATCAGAACAACATTGGCTTGTATCATATCAAATTAATTTGTTCAGAAACTGAATAGTGCAACAATGTTTTTTTTGCTCACCTTTGACCATTGCGACATGCTCGAGTCCATCTGAAATAATTAAATTCATCCATCTAGTTATCACAACTGATTAGTTCTAACTATTTAATTGATTGATCCTAACCATCTAGATTTGATGATCCGTTTTTGAGCTGGAATGAAACTATTGCAGCTTAACCAATTACCCATACATTTGAAATTGGGGCAAAATAAACACATATAAGTATATAACAAAACATATCGAATAAAATTAAAAAAAAAAAAAAAAAAAAAAACGTAAACCTTTCGAAAGTGATTGGACAAATGGTGGCGATGTGGTCGACGGTGGACAGAATGGTGCGGGAAAAGTGTTTGTGATATTTTAGAGGGAAGATTGAAATTAAATGCTGTTTGAATATTGAATGTTGAATGTCGGAAAAAGAAAGTCAAGTTACCCATGTAGGGGTGAGCAAACGACCCGAACGGACCGGACCGACCGACGGACCGACCGAGACCGGACCAGACCGACCACATTCGGTCCGGTCATCGGTCTATGCATTTGGGCTAATTCTGTCTTCGGTCCGGTCGGTCCGGTCTGGTCCGGACCACAAACCGACTATTTTGGCCTTAGTAGACTTCAAACGGTCCGGTCCGACCGACGGACCGATCGAGACCGGACCGGACCTGTAACAATTCGCATTTTCGGATCACTATTCATTTTACTATTCACTTTTTACTATTCACTCCTGAAATTTTTATTTCACATTCTCGTAGGATAAATTATTTTAGTAATGACCTGAGAGTTCGACAATCGTTAGATCATTTTCGCAAAAGTTATTAAGAAAATCGTTTTAAAGTTTCGTTTTGGACGGTACACCATTTAAACATCACGCATAACGAAAATCAACCCGACAATTTTCCTCGCATTAGATTATTTTTAGATCACTCATGATTAATTTGAGAATTTTTAAGATTTATTTTATGTTACTAAATAAACTCATACGAACGAAACTAAACTTACGTTTTAAACAATTCTACTTACATCCGGACTTAACGATTCTCGCATTGTGTTTCTAATATGTTTTGACACTTTTACATTTTGGAAAATTCAAACATATTTCCTCCTCCTTTGACCATAAAGAAATTAACCTTGTACGTTCTACATTTTTATTAAATTAAGTAACTTTTAGACTTCACGTATAAGCGTAAAGTTATCCCGCGTATGACAAAAACCACATTTTGACATCTCATATCACTTTTATACTAATTTTAGTCTACTCTAAATAAATCCACGGTCATTTCCGAAATCTCGTTCTTTTCGATAAGCTGCAATTACGCGTTTTGACCCAGATTTCGACTTTTAAGCGGCTTTTGCACCCAATGAGACTTATCACCCATTTTATATTTTAGATGGAGTATATTGATGAGTTTAATCATTCCTATAAGTTTTATATTTTTCGACACCGGTTTTACGTTTCATGAATTAAATACTTACCGTTAGCGATTTTCTAACCAAACTACACTCAGTAAAACAAGATAATATCAAGAAATTCCAATCTTATCACCACCACCTCATATGAAACGTGTAAAACACATGTAGGGATGATATTTGATCATTCCTTAGATCATTACAAGTATACAACTTAACCATGGTTAGTTTTTAACCCGATATGTAGTTAACTCCAAATCTTAGCCTATAAATACTAACTTAAAACATAGAAAAATGCACCACACCTTCTTAACATCTAAAGTCCTAAACCTAAGGAATTTCTTATAGATCTTGTAAGAACATTCATGTGTTCTTGAAGAAAACTAGTGTTTGATCTTCGTTCTTGGAAGTTTTCAAGAAAGAGTCGTTATAATCTTCAAATAACTTCAAGTCTCCAAAAAGACGTCGTTATAATCTTCTTTTCTTCTTCGGGTTCTCAAGAAGGCGTTGTTATAATCTTCTAATAGCCGTGGGTTTTCGAAGATTGCTAATTCTACGTCGAAGCTCCGTTAATATTTTATTTTCCATAATACTCAAGCATTCTATTTTAAGGTAAGTATGTATATAACTCAAACTTATTTAAATACTTATAAACTTGGTTAGTTTATTTATTGTATTTTTAAACTCTTAATATATCATATAATCAAGTAATCAAAAATACATGTTTTACGTATTAAGCACTACAATACTAGGGAACTTCATGTGAGGGGTTCATTTGGTTAAACGGATCGACGAGTTCTTTGGATTTACGATTTAAAGTGTCCTAGCTCTCGAACGTTTACTGCATGACCTCCGAATTATGATGGCCCGAACGGTAGTCTGAGATATACAAACTAAAACCATTTCTATAAACAAACATACAAATACTACGTCATGATAAATATAATGGCATTTATAGGATCGTTCATGTTTTCTTAGGCATTATTCCGAACCTAAGAGTTGACATCATATTCTAGGTTATACGTAGAGACTTCCAAGCTTATCCATCGACTCCGTTATACGTTGTGATATCATTATTAAGGTGGTTCCTAGCCCCGTTTTTATACTTGTTTACAAACTTTTGGGGGAGATACATGCTCAACTACTTGCTTTTACAAATACAAATACTCAAAATAGTTACACTTTTATGCTGCGCTATACCTTTTATACTTGATTGCATAATACTTGATAGCATTTATACTTGATTGCATTACACTTAATTGCATTATACTTGATTGCGTTATATACTTGATTGCGTTATACTTAATTGTGTTATACTAAACTTGAAAGTCTCCCAACATACGGGCGGTCCCTCGTTCGCATGATAAGTCTCCTTGGATAACACATGCATTGGGTTTCGGAGATGAAGTAAAACCAATGCTATTACTTTCCTTGTGAGCAACACAAAGTCTCCTTGGACAACACATGCATTGGGTTTCGGAGATGAAGTAGAACCAATGCTATTACACTCCTTGTGAGCAACATACCCACCTGAGGTTTCTGGAGATGAAGTGGAGACTCATGGCTAATTGATTAGGTTTTGATGCACGTGTACGTGATCAATATACTAGTTACATACTTAAAACATTTATACTTTTAACTACTATGATACATGCATACATGATTGACATACTATTTTTAGCAGTGGGTTGTAAACACACAGGTTGCAAGTTTTGTATGGGCGAAACTTGGAACTTAGTGGATTTACAATGCCTTTGCTGTGTGAACATTCTTTAAAGGCTTTTCAACTTATTCAAAACAAACTCTATGAACTCACCAACCTTTGTGTTGACACTTTTTAGCATGTTTATCTCAGGTCTTAAGGCGATAGCTAGAGTTTGAAGCATAGAGTCGCACGACATATTTTGAAGACTTTATGCATTCGTATTTACCATTCGAAACATTTTGTAAACATTTATATATTATACCTTGGGACCTCATTGTTTGTAACTCTGATTTCATTAATCGAATGATAACTTTTCAAAACGTCTCATTTAGAGGTTGTTTTCTATAACTTGTACTTTGTATTATGAAGTAGCACCCCAGTGACACAATCTTCCGCTGCGATATTTTGGGGGTGTTACAGGAACGGACCGGACCGACCACATTCGGTCTCGGTCTCGGTCCCGGTTTTTACCTTAATTCGGTCTTCGGTCTTGTCGGTCAGGTTCGGGACCGATGCTCACCATTATACCCATGCATGCATTTGAAATGTTTAAACATCCATGCGTGTATTGAAGTAACTAATTAAGGAAACTTAATAACTTGGGAATATATTAGCTCAATCAATGTTTTGAAAACCGGGTTTATAATCGACCCGGTCGAGTCATCGGTCACCGGGTCGACCGCCGGGTCAACCCGGTTATTCATTTAAAAATAAAAAATAACCGGGTCAACCGGTTCGAGCGCCGGGTCAACCCGGTTTTTATAAAAAAAATTGAAAAAAAACAAACCCTACCGGGTTTTGAGAACCGGGTTGACCGGGTCAGTCAAAATCAGGCGGGTCTAACCGGTTAACCCGGTTTTAGAAACCCGGGGTTTTTTTTACCCGTTTTTTTGCCCGGAACCGGTCCGACCGGGTCGACCCGGGTTTCAAAACATTGGCTACAATTAATTGTGTAGAAAACTAGAAGGGGGGTTGAATAGTTTACCGATTAAAAACTTTGTTTTGAAACTTATAGAAAGATCAATTGATATTGATCTTAAGTATGTTAATGAAATATGCAAGCAATATGTAATAAGTAAATAAGGAAAGAAATGATCAAACCACAACAAGTTGTTTATAGTGGTTCGCCTACAAGGACTCTTTTTCCTTGCCCTACTCCACTCCCGAGTCTCACACTCGAGTTTAACTTCACTAGTCAACAAGCTCCTTTCACCGCGGAGAAAACCTTTACACTTCGCTTACACTATTTCGACACTAAGCTAGATGTCGAGTTCTTTCCAAGGTACAACAACTCCCACACAAAATGTATTTTGAGGACTAAAATACTAACCACTCACACTCACAAGATTATGATGGTTTGATACAACAATCAAGTATGAATCAACACTAGATCATACAACACTAAACAAACAAGACTTCCAACTTCTCGTTGAAGCTTGAATATGACTTGATCTTCTTTGCTACAAAAGAGATCACTAATATGATATGTAACTGAGTTAGAAAGGTTAGAGAGAAGATATGTATGAGAGTTTGTTAGAAAGGGATGAGAAACTACTTGGCTTGGCATTGCTATTTATAGCCAAAATGGATGTGAGCTGATCACGGACCGCGGACCCCTTAAAAGGGTTCCGCCTGTACCCAATTGGTACCGCCAGATCGACAAAGAAAGATATCAAATCTTGCTTAAAGTCAACTCAATCTAAGAGATTGTGCAAGATATGGAGAGTATAAATCTTCACAAAATATCTAATGGAATCTACAAATGATTCCCATGATGTAATACATGATGTCAAATGTTGTATTACTATTAATAGAAATATGCAAATGCTTAAGTAGTGTTTGGTTTTAAGAACCTAACACATTCTACAAACTACTATCATACATAATGATTAGAGTCATATCAAGATGTTACTAATCATAAATGTAAATGCTTGAATGATGAATATATTGTTTGAGAAAGCTTGTTTTAATATCTAATAAACTTGACAAGCTTTAAGCTTTTATAAATTAAATTTACTTTTGTCGTTAACAAAACTTAGGCAAAGATCAAAAATATAAATAACGTTTAATGATGATATTTGTATTAACAATCTCCCCCTTTTTGTTGAGGACAAAATATAAATTTTATTTTTATAAAAGAGACAAAGTTTGTACAAGAGTTATAAAAATATTAGTTTTAGAACTTTGAAAAGGAAATGATAATATAAGTGTTTGAATTTTGACTTTTTATGAAAGTCAAAGAATTCACTAGTTGATGCACATACTTTGACTTTTTTTAAGAAAAGTCAAGTATTATCAATGAGGGTTCTGTTTGACTTTTAGAAAGTCAATTGTATGCGCTTGACTTTTCGAAAAGTCAAATATAAATAATTTCAAGTTCTATATTTTCTCCCCTTTTGTCTCAACAAAAGAAGAAGCTATCTTGGAATGTAATGAGCCTGAGCTTATTATCTCCCCTTGTTCAAAGCTCCCCTAAATTGGGTGCTTTAATGGGAAGATACATGGATTGTGAAAATAAAGCTACAAAAAAAAATTGTTAGTAATAATGATCATTCACAAGCATTTCCAAACACTATGTAATGACACCAACAACATAATAAACAACATTCATTTGTTAAAATTTTTCATGAGTAAAGATCATGAAAGAGAACACAATGATGTGTTTCTAGTACAAGAGAAAAAAAAATTATCCTAAAACAAAAACAAATAAAAGACTATTCTAAAACCATCCTAAAGAGATGGTGGATGGGAAAGAGCGTTGAGACGCTCAAGAATGTGGTTGAGGATGAACCTCATTTCTTCGTGGAAGTCATGGACCATAATCCGGGTCCGTTCCACGGTTTGACCCGTTTGCTCACAAGTTGAGCAACCGTGTCTTGGAGGGTAGAAAGTTTGCGGAGGTTGTGGTGGTGGAATAGTGGATGTGTTGGTGGTGTTGGGGATGTTTGGAGTGGTCATGATGGATGCAAGCAAAGCACTTTGCATTTGCATTGTCTCACTTAGTGAGAATCCACCATGCCTTTGAATTGGTGGAGGTTGTGGAGTTCGGCTTGAATCTCCTCTCTAGTGGGATTGTCATCCCACATGCTCTCCGAATGTCCTCAATATGAGGGACATTGATGATGGAAGTGGATGATCCCGTATAAAGGACCATGAATGTCCTTGTGAATGGGGTGGAAAAGGAGAGGTCTTGGCCCTAATGGGCGTTTGGGTCAATGGATGACCGAGGTGATTCATGAGCGATTCGCTCAATGGTGCCAAATGATGGCAATGGTGGTGGATGACTTGGCCTAGGCAAGTCTTCCAAGTCCTCTAGGAAAGGATTTGGTGATGTTGGTGGAGTAGAAAATAACTCCATGGGAGTGAGAGTGGGAGACCTTGGTGAAGGTGGTGATGGTGTTTTGGATGTTTGGATGGGTGCCGGTGGAGGTGAAGTAGGTGCTTTGATGGTGGTGGAGTGGTGATCACAATGTGTGATGAAGTGGGTGTAGCCAAGGTGTGTGTATCATCTCTAATGGGAGATGAGATTGTAAGTGGTGAGGTCGGATGACGAGCTAAGATGAGTAAGACAACAAGGCCTTACGCTAATTCTAGCGGTTTTCTTGCAAGGTTTTGGTGATGATTTAGTCATTTTAACTTGGGTTTTGATTTGCTAGATAGTAATGAGAATAAGAAAGGTGTGAGGATGATCATGGTAAAGCCTTTCAATTTATAGAGGTGTAAAATGTTGAGAGATGTGTTTGATTTGATGTTGAACCATTGAAGAGATGAGGTTCCTCATGATTTGGAAGTGGGTTGAATGCTAGTCATGTCACCCAAGTCAATCCATTCAAAGAAGATGGAGTGAAGAAGAAAAGATATGCAATAAATGTGTTCTAGTGAGTGGAATTTCCTAATATTCGATTACCCACGGATTTGAAGGTACCAAAATTTGGTTCCTTCCTTTATGCCAAAGGGCTCCTTGGGTGGATTTTCAAATTTTGAATTTTGGTGGAAATGGATTTCTTACATTCCTTAGTGAATAATACTAGTTCTAATGACAGATAAACTAGTTAAGATTGATTTATAAGTGATGGAAGATAATTTGGAATTACGAAGAGTCGAAATTCGAAAATTACCGGAGGATCCACGGCACCAAAATCATACAGACGGAACCCAAAAAGGGTGCCGTCCTCGTCCGCCACTCATCTGAGATATGGCGGTACCAATTACATAAAGGACGGTACCAAAATAATGGTGCCGTCGATCCGTGGAGTCTTGAAATTTGGACGAATGTTTCTCAAAATCAAATTTCAAATCAAAATTTTTCTCAAAACTGTTATACTAAACATTTCTAGTTAGGAAAAGTAAATAACACATATGTAAACACAAGTGGAGCATAGATTAAGAGCAAGGCTTATTGATTTTCACAATATAGTGAAAATGGGTAAAATTTGATAGCATACTTGTGCTATCCCCGCATGAGATTGTTAGCATACACCATTGTTTCAAGTTATATTATCATCCTACATAATAAAACAACTAAATAGTATCAAACACTAACGATAATGCATTGTTCCAAACACTCCTTAAAGTACCTTTATTTGTCCAACTTCTTGTAAATCTTGTTCATCATCCTACCAAGGCACTTGAACATTCCCTTAGTTTGCTTGAATTCTGCGATTCATTCTCAATTTCGGAAGAGATGTGTAATACTCTTGAGGTGGAAGACGAGAGCTTGGAAGACCATCCTGAGCTATTTGATGATGATGATGAAGGAGTTGGAGGTTTAGCTCTCTTGCCTTTAGTCTTAGCAACTCGAGCATCACTCAAGGCACAAAGATGTGAGGATGAGATCATATTGAAGGTGCATCCCTTTTGGGGTTGGTGGAATTGGAGCGAAGTTTCTATATAGACGGTGAGAAGCATCCCGTATGGAAGAGCAACGGATCCTTGAGTTGGAATATCAATCATTCTCCTAGCTATGTAGTAGGCTAAGTTGAATGGTTGTCGGGTGGACAAGTTGTAAAGCATGTGACAAAGACAAGCGTTTATGTGATCCCTATTTCCTATGGTGCTAATGACGTTTGCTCTAAGTAACTCCTCCCATTTCTTAAATTGTGCTTGAGTTCATTGAGCTCCATTCCATATGGATCTCGGTCTACCTCTTTTCCTTTCGGTGACTCGGGTTGTATCCGTTTTGGGTTAAAAGGTGTTCACGGATGACATCCTTATCGGCTAAACGGGTTATGTAGGGAGAGAGCGGTCATTGATTGCATCAAGGCGGTGAGTGACCACTTATCCGTGTACACAAGTTCCACGGTTGGGAATTCCTAGTACTCTAGCAAAGTCACTTAAAGTGATGGTGTAGTCATTTTGGTTGATTCTAAAGCTAAGACAAAACTCATCATCTTCATCACTAAAACCGGTCACACTAGCATAGAATTCTAATACGAACCTAGGACAAATTGGTTCATCAATGTCAAGAAGACAATCGAATTGAATGGCGGCTAGTTCTTCACGAAGATTGGTATGCTCAAGGAAGGATGAGTGAATGGTTCTACCTCGTGGAAATACCTTGATTCTAGACCCTAAATATTTCTACTTGTTCCTTGGTGAGTCCTTTGGTTTTGTGGTGTTTGGGAATGTAGTTAAGGGTGTCTTTGTGATCATAGAATCTTGCGGCTACCATGGTTATTCCTAAGGACAAGAATTAACATGTTAAAAATGAAAATGAATTTTAACATTTTTGATTCTAGTGTGCCTATATGAAAACAATTTAGAGTTGCGGTTATCTCGACTCATTTTATGCACAAAATGGTTTTAGTGGAGTGTTTGGCAAATACCATGAGATAACCCAAATGCTCCTAATTCAATGTGGCTACATTTGAATATACCCGGAGTGCATATTAGTTATGCAATACCTTTAGTATTCAAGAGCATGCAAGTGATGAAAATTCTAACGTTTCTATTTGTATTAGCAATGAAAAATGTTTTCCTATAAGTGAGAAGCTTTTCAAAACTTTTGACATGGGGTGTTTGGTTGTTTGAATAAGGCCTTATATTCATTATCTATCAATTAGTGGAAACATGATTTGTTTATGCAATATGATAATGTAGTATCTAATTTGAATGACTAGTTATGCAATTTGCCAATTGATTCATATTTGGTATAAAAGCATACATAAAACCCCATGTAATGATTTGTGATAGTTTTGTGCATAAATAAGAATCCTAGACTCGAAATTAAGAGATGAAGTGTAGTTAGGATACTTACAATGATGTTATCTTCAAGTGATTAGTGAGTGGGAAGATGACAATAATGAGCTTGGTTTAAGTTTTACACGTTTTGGTAAAGTGGGTTGTGAGGAAGAAGATGTTATGTATAAGCGGTTTTGTTTCAGAGACACCACGGACCGACGGTACCAAATTTTGGTTCCGTCCGTGTGGTCGTTGGTGCCGTGGCTACGATGAGAGATACAAGGCTAAATTGTTTTGGTTTGACTATTCTAATGTTTTAGGCTATGTTTATCCTACATGTTTGGTTCCATTAACCCTAAACCAAGTCTAAGAAGATTAAAAGGTTCTCGTTTAAGAGGTTTAGTAAGGATGTCGGCAATGTTGTCTTGAGGATACTTTCTCGATTGAAATGTTTCCTTTTGAACATTGTCGCGAAGAAAGTGATGACGGATTTCAATGTGCTTAGTACGAGCATGTTGAACGGGATTCTTCTTGAGATCGATGGCTCCTTTGTTGTCGCAAAGTATCACAATGTCGTTGAGATGAATTCCGTAGTCTCGAGAGCTTGCTTCATCCAAAGAGCTTGTTGACATGCTTTTCCGGTGAGACGTATTCCGCTGAAGAGTAGAGATGGCTAAAGCCGTTTGCTTCTTTGCAAACCATGAGGTGAGACAATGTCCAACAAAAGTGCAAATACCACTTGTACTTTTTCTATCGACATAATCACCGGCATGATCCGAGTCGGCATACACTATGGTTTCTATACCCGTTCCTTTGGGATACCATAATCCTAAACATGTTGTTCCCTTAATATATCTAAAATCCTTTTAATGCTTCTAAGTGTGATGCCTTTGGGTTTTCTTGAAAGCGAGCACATAGACAAACACTAAACATAATGTCGGGTCTACTAGCCGTAAGATAGAGTAGGCTACCAATCATTCCTCTATATTTAGTGTTATCTACGGATTCACCTTCTTCGTCCTTGGTGAGTTTAGTGTCCGAAGACATGGGTGTTTTAGTTGGTTTGGAATCTTCAAGACCAAATTTCTTAAGCATGTCTTTTATATATTTAGATTGGTTAAAGAAAATACCATCTTCTAGTTGTTTAATTTGAAGTCCTAGAAAGAAGTTTAACTCACCCATCATACTCATTTCAAACTCGTCATGCATGATTTTAGAGAAATCATTACATAGTTCTTGACAAGTTGATCCGAATATAATGTCATCAACATATATTTGAACAATAATAATTTGCGATTCTTTTTCTTAGTAAAAGAGTATTATCTACTAATCCCATAGTATATTTGTTATCAATAAGAAAAGTCTTAAGACGGTCGTACCAAGCTTTAGGTGCTTGTTTAAGGTCATATAATGCTTTCTTGAGTTTGAAGACATGATGTGGTTTCTCAAAGTCGGTAAAACCGGAGGTTGAGCAACATACACTTCTTCGTTAATAAACCCATTAAGAAAGGCACTTTTAACATCCATTTGAAATAATTTGAAATCATAAGCACATGCATAAGCAAGTAATATTCTAATAGATTCAAGTCTAGCTACCGTGCATAAGTTTCATCATAGTCAATCCTTCTTGTTGATTATAACCTTGTGCAACAAGCCTAGCTTTGTTTCTAGATACTATACCATTTTCGTCCATTTTGTTTCGAAGACCCATTTTGTTCCAATTATAGTTTGATCTTTAGGTTTTGGAACTAGTTTCCAAACATCATTTCTAACAATTGGTTTAATTCTTCTTGCATGGCCATTACCCATGATTCATCTTTTATTGCTTCATTTATGGTTTTGGTTCAATGGTGGATACAAAACAAAAATGATTACTTTGATTTTGAGCTTGTGATCTTAAGGTTCTTTGATTAAGTTTTCCTATGACTTTTTCTAATGGATGACTTTTAGATTCTTTTATGTTGATAATTTCCTTATTTAATGGTTCATCTTCCTTGTTATTATTAATTTGACTTTCAATTATTTGACTTTCAACTAAGTCATCATCTACCAATGGTGATGTCTTAGAGGGAGGTGGACTTTCGTCAAATGTTATGTTCAACGATTCCTCGACTATCATTGTTTCTTTATTTAGGACAATGTAAGCTTTACTAGTTTGAGAGTAACCAAGAAAAACACCTTCATAAGACTTTGGGTCAAACTTGGTGAGATAATCCTTAGTGTTAAGAATAAAACATTTGCAACCAAAGACTTTAAAATATCCTAATGTTGGCTTTTACCTTTATAAAGTTCATATGGTGTTTTGTTTAGGAAAGGACGTATTAGGACTCTATTTAAAATATACGTGAGAAGTATCAATGGCATTGCACCAAAACTTTTGAGGAATGTTTTGTTCATTAAGCATTGTTCTACTCATTTCTTGAATTGTTCTATTTTACGTTCTACTACTCCATTAGATTGAGGTGTTCGTGGAGCGGAAAAGTTATGTGTTATACCATTAGTATCACAAAGTTTCCAAATTGAGTTTCGTTGTCAAATTCACGACCATGATCCGTTCGGATCGACACAATTTGACACCTAGAAGATTTTGAATTTTCTTGCTAAGTATTTCAAATTTATCAAAAGCTTCATTTTGGTTTTCAAAATAATGTCCAAGTAAACCTTGAGTAATCATCTACTATGACCAAAGTGTATAAGTTGCCTCCATAGCTTCTTATAGCGGATGGTCCAAACAAATCCATATGTAATAATTCTAGACACTTAGATGTAGATATCATATTTTAGATTTGTGACTACTATGTGTTTGTTTACCAATTTTGCAAGCGTCGCAAAAGTGTTGGTCATATTTTAGTTTTGGCAAATTCTAACTAACTCTTTTGAAGATAGGTTTTGTATAAGTCTCATATTAGCATGACCTAAGCGTCTATGCCAAAGAGATGAGCTATCGTCTAATGTTGTTAGGCAAAGTTTGTCATTATATGTTTTATCTATTTTCATGACGATATGTTATTTTTCCTAACTCCTTTAGCTATGGTGATACCATCTTTAGTATTTTACTACCATTTTCATCAAATAGTACTTTATACTTTTTATCACATAGTTGACTAATACTAAGTAGATTAAATCCTAACCTATCCACATGAGCAACATTTTCAATGGTTAGAGAGTTATGAGCAATCGTACCTTTGCCAATGATTTTGCTTTTGAGATTGCTACCGAAAGTGACATTACCTCCGTCATACTCTTGGTATGATGAGAAGAGATTTTGTTGCCCGTCATGTGTCGTGAGCATCCACTATCTTTTATCCATTCATCGGTTCCAATCCAACTTTCAAACATACCTAAGAAGCGAATAACTCAAACATTTGGTCCCAAATATCTCATGGGTCCGTTTGGGTTAAACATACCATTTATTTGATTCATGTATGGAAATGATGGATAAGGGTTCCATGGCATGTAATCTGAGTTTGATATGGTCTAGGAAAGTTTTGATTCCAACCGTTGTGTTGGTAGTTATGTTGAACGTTGTGGTTGCTTTTAGGAAAGGCGTTTGGCAAAAGAAGTTTTATGTCGTTGTTGAGTAGTTTTGATCTAAATTCATTTTAATAAGTCCTACTCGATATAATGGCTGGTTTTAGTTTAACATTATCATTGGTTTTCTTTGTTATTTTAACAAATTCATGCGGTCCGTTTTGCGAACATTCTTATCTTTGAAGTACCATGTACCGTTTTTACAACGAACGGAACCCTTTTTTGGTTCCGTCTCGTCCGTCTTTGTCAAAGACAGATTGATGAAATGTTCGTCTTTTTCGGCCGCTTTGTTTTGACTCTTAGGTATTAAAACTTCATTAAACCCTAGCCCATTCATGTCTCCCGGTGTTTTATGGATTTTAACTATTTTATCGGCAATAGCGATGTTTTGTTAAACCTTTTAAACTTAGAATTATTTTCTATTAAAACTTCTTGTGTGAGCTTTAGTTTTCTATTTCAAGATTTAGCTCTTGACATGATTTACAATCATTGTCATTTGCTTTTCCTTTTCAAGTCGTTTAGCTTTTTCTTTTAACTCATATACCTCATTTTCCAAAAACTCCTTTTAGTTTTAGAAATTTATTTTTAGTTATGATTTTAGACTTAGCTCACACAATTGATTATATTGTTTTTGCAAGGTGTCATCATCTATGGAAGAATAAGAAGAATCAAAGTACCTCATTTGACTCATGTGCCATTAGAGCGATCTCTTCCTTGCTTGATTCTTCATCGTCTTCACTATCACTCCAGCACCGCTTACAAAAGCTCGTTGAGTTTTGCTCTTAGGTGGCTTGGGACATTATCCTATGAGATGACTTGCATCACCACATCTAAAACACTTTCTTTCACCTTTAATCTTCTTATCATCCCGATCTTTTCGAAATGGCTTCTTTTCTTCTCGAGGTTGTCTTACAAACTTTCCTCTTCTTCTAAAGAACTTCTTGAAATCTCTAACGGCCATGGCATACTCCTCATCTTCACTATCGAAACAAGATTCACCATCATCGCTTGATTCCGCCTTTGCTTTAAGAGCAACGGATTTGATCTTCTCCTTTCTTCCTTTGATGATCTCGAATCTTTCTCCATTACCATTTCGTGAACTTTGAGGTTGCCAATTAGCTCGTCTAGTGACATTATTGAGAGATCTTTTGATTCTTCAATAGCGGTCACTTTAGCTCTCCATTTGGGATGGAGTGCTCTAAGAAATTTCGACAAAGTTCTTACTACGAAAAGATTCGTCAAGTGCTTTAAGTGATGTAATGATAGTGTTAAAACGAGCAAAGCCACAATCAATGGTTTCATCTTCGAGGATAACAAATTGTTCATATTGTTGAACAAGAAGATCAATTTTGTTATCCTTGACTTGTGAATTACCTTGATGTGTAACAATTAAAGATTCCCAAATATCTTTAGCGGTTTCACACATAAAAATTCTTTCATATTCTTTTCTAGGTAAAGCATTATAAAGCATCATTTTAGCTTCATTATTCTTAGCAACTAATTTCTTTTGTTCATCAACGGAAATATCTTTTGTTGTAGAACTAAAATCTCCTTTAACAATAATAAACCAAAGATCTATATCTTTTGATTTTACATATGTTTCAAAACGGTTTTCCAATAGATAAATCCATTGGTTTCAAAGAGTGGTGGTCTTTGCATAGATTGCCCTTCTTTAAAGTTTTCGAATCCATGGATCGTTTCAAGTTTATAAAATACAAGTTATTTTAGAAATTCTTGAGCAACGAGGCTCGGTACCAATTGTAGAAAACTAGAAGGGGTTGAATAGTTTACCGATTAAAACTTTGTTTTGAAACTTATAGAAAGATCAATTGATATTGATCTTAAGTATGTTAATGAAATATGCAAGCAATATGTAATAAGTAAATAAGGAAAGAAATGATCAAACCACAACAAGTTGTTTATAGTGGTTCGCCTACAAGGACTCTTTTTCCTTGCCCTACTCCACTCCCGAGTCTCACACTCGAGAGTTTAACTTCACTAGTCAACAAGCTCCTTTCACCGCGGAGAAAACCTTTACACTTCGCACACTATTTCCGACACTAAGCTAGATGTCGAGTTCTTTCCAAGGGTACAACAACTCCCACACACAAATGTATTTTGAGGACTAAAATACTAACCACTCACACTCACAAGATTATGATGGTTTGATACAACAATCAAGTATGAATCAACACTAGATCATACAACACTAAACAAACAAGACTTCCAACTTCTCGTTGAAGCTTGAATATGACTTGATCTTCTTTGCTACAAAAAGATCACTAATATGATATGTAACCGAGTTAGAAAGGTTAGAGAAGATATGTATGAGTATGTTAGAAAGGGATGAGAAACTACTTGGCTTGGCATTGCTATTTATAGCCAAAATGGACGAGGGCGTCCCACGGACCGCGGACCCCTTAAAAGGGTTCCGCCTGTACCCAATTGGTACCGCCAGATCGACAAAGAAAGATATCAAATCTTGCTTAAAGTCAACTCAATCTAAGAGATTGTGCAAGATATGGAGAGTATAAATCTTCACAAAATATCTAATGGAATCTACAAATGATTCCCATGATGTAATACATGATGTCAAATGTTGTATTACTATTAATAGAAATATGCAAATGCTTAAGTAGTGTTTGGTTTTAAGAACCTAACACATTCTACAAACTACTATCATACATAATGATTAGAGTCATATCAAGATGTTACTAATCATAAATGTAAATGCTTGAATGATGAATATATTGTTTGAGAAAGCTTGTTTTAATATCTAATAAACTTGACAAGCTTTAAGCTTTTTATAAATTAAATTTACTTTTGTCGTTAACAAAACTTAGGCAAAGATCAAAAATATAAATAACGTTTAATGATGATATTTGTATTAACAAATTGCAGCCAATTGGCCACATTTTTGTACTATAAATGTGGGTCATTGATTATTTTTGTGGGTCCTATTTTTTCTGTGGGCCCCTGAATCATTGTTAGTGTATTTTTAATGAAGGATTGTAGCCAATTGGCTACAAAAATTGTAGCAAAGCTATCCCAACTTAAAATTATGTAGTAAATTTAAACTTTGTCGTGAATATTTAGTCAAACGTGTTTTTTCAAATTTGTTTAGGCAGCTATTTAAGTTACTAAATGCTAATAGGTATATCAGTTGAACAATTGATATCATTGTTAAATATATATGACAACTATTGCAAACATATTATTTTATTGAAAACATACCTAATTATTCAAATTACCCCATAGCATTCATCTCTAAAAACAATTTCAAATTTGCATGTTATGTATAAATCATTGCCTAACTTTGATTGATATTTTTAACTGTGTTTCATTAATATATAAAGCCTCCATCGATGCAAACTTTCATCGCAATTTATTCGCAAAAAAAGTCTAATGCTTTTGTTTCCACCATCTTTTTATTATGCAATCCTTGATCCATTTCCTTATTTAAATGTGTATGTTTGGTTTTGAGTAGATTACTTATTGTTTTGATCTTGCAGGCTCATCCACAACATCAACATGTTAGAGTTGAAATCATGGACTAATCTTCCTGATACCGTAAGACATATTACTTAACATCTTTGTATTTTATTTTATGTCTCTTTAGTTTTTATGCTTTCTTTGGCTATCAAATGTTACAATGTTTTCAACTTTCATTAATCAGGTAAAACCGTTAATGAAGAATGTTGTAAAGGTAAATAAATAGTTTTGTAATATATTTGGTGGAAATCATTTGTACCCATTTGATGAAAGACAATATCATCTTACGTGTTCGTATTATGAGAGCTTGGACACAACAACCTCAATGCCTCATAACAAACTCAAAGTAATCAACCTGATAAGGGTATCACTTTCGAGAAGGTACATGTATATATGCATTTTATTGCTCACTTTGAATTTTTTTTCCCTTATTAATTACGTGTTTTCTTGTGTTGTTACATGTATTCATGTATATCTGTATACATTGTTATGGTTGAACAAAATACAAGCAAATGTGAGGATGGTTCTGGTCCCCGGGATTCATTCATCATATCGTGTAAATTGAATTTCTTAATTTAATATAGTCCCCTACAATGAAACGCTATAAAACGTTTTGACATGAACAAACACATTCTTTTTCATACGTCGTTTTTTTTTTTTCCAGCTATGGTGTGACAAACTTTAATCACAATTTTGTTGATGATTTGAGTCCAATAGTATCATTTGGTCCAGATTCGTATCTAGACGAAGAAGCCTATGTACGGGATAAATCATTTGTTTAATGTTGAAATGATCATTATGAATGAGAAGTCACATTTAATTATAACTAACTTTTTAGTTTATTGGTCTTTCTTACTATTTAAACGCATGTTCTACAAATGTCATTTTTTGAATATTTCATACAGTTTCCACTATGAAAACGTACCACCCACTTGGGTGACCATGCTTAGTAGAAGCAGATGCTTTTGTTATGACCCTCACAAATGCTATATATATATTCTCTTTTTCAACAGCTTTTGCTTATTTAAATGTTCATAATTTTGATTCATTGATTTTAATTTACCGCCATTTTGGTGAAGATATCATAGACCAAGATGTGGAATGCGATGAAAACAACAATATTGACGGAGCATACATTATGTAGTAAATGATGAATAATTGTATTTCGCATGTGTGTATGATTTAGTTGACTAAGTATGTTTGTACAATTATACATTCATGTATGAGTTTACGTTTGTAAAAGTCCTTCAAACAAAATCATTAGATAACTTTATAAAAACTATACGAGTACCGGTGCATAGCAACGAGATGTTATAACGGCAGATAGTTATAATGATATTTTGGTTACGAAAATAATACTTTGGTTGAGTATTTTGTGTAACTAAAATATCACAATAACTATCTGCAACTATAAAATTCCGTTGCTATGCACGGATACTTGCTTAGTTTTTTTTATTGTTATGTGCGGGTATTATTAAATTCGAAAAAATGAGTTAATATATTATTATTATTATTACAAATTTTGAATCTTAATAGACTATTCTATCTTAAAACTATGTTAGCAGATTTGTTGAAAAATGTTCATTCTCTGTGCACTATGCAACCATGCTATCAGGAAAATAGTTATAGAAAAATATTCTTTAGTGCTACAAATAAAGTTTCTCAAAAGTAATATTCGCCGCCAGATCTTTGTCGGAACTAGATACCGCTGCCGCTAGGAGCGGGTACTCGGCCTAGTAATTAATAAATGGGAAATATGAAAAGGTAAAAAGTGAATATACATCAAGTTTCAATATCAGCTGTTGTAGTAAATAAAAAGAAGTGCATATTTTGCCTTCAAGATAAGCAAATACACGTATTATTTTGAGATTTTGGATCAAAACAATATTGTACAAGTTAAATACGGAGTATTACAGTAGCTATTCTTGTTATATTATATCTTGAAGTATTTAGTTAAGCTAAATAATGTGTAAGGAGTTCTTTTTCAAACTTGGTAATTAACGAGTGTGGAAACCCGCGCGATGCAGCGGGATTGGCTTCAAAGGACTTATTTTGTGACGACACTTAAACCTTAGGGACTAATTTTGCCAAGTTGCTATAGATAGCAATTAATTCTACAAGACTTACTTTGCAACGTCAGTTAAACCTTAGGGATTATTTTTGCCAAATTGCTATAGATAGCAATTAATGCTACATGACTTATTTTGCAACGACACTTAAACCTCATGGACTATTTTTGCCAAGTTGTGAAACTTTGCATTTAATGTTTGCTTTGCTACAGGACTTACCTTGCAACGTCACTTGAACCTTAAGTATTATTTTTGCCAAATTGCTATAGATAGCAATTAATGCTACAGGACTAACTTTGCAACGACACTTAAACCTCTGGGACTGTTTTTGCCAAGTTGTGAAACTTTACATTTAATGTTTGCTTGTTACTGTTTTCTTCCCCGGTATTTAGTATATATATATATATACTAGGTAGTCTATTTTGGCCGTGCTAAGCACGGCCCATTAAATCTTATAGGTAATCATATCACGTTGTACCCGGTCAAACTTTATTTAAGTTTACAATAAATCACAAAAGATTAACTAAGACATATGAATGCCGGAAATTTTTTAGATTAAAGTTTTGATGACGATGATGTACATGACACTTCATGCCACTTTCAACCCCTCGCATCATCTTCCAACATCCAAACATTTTGTCATCACTTCCATCTCTACCTATTTTAACCCTTTTATCATTTATAAATTATAAAAACACTACTACAATTATAACAAAACTATTCATTTTAAATGATTGTACCATGTATCACCGTTTTCCAAATATTAGTATACGATTTTTAACTTCTCTATTCGTAATGTATAATAGTACTTAGTAAAAACAACTAATTCAGAAAAAAAGTATCTATATTCGACAATCTTTTTTTATATTACAAAATCCATATTCCATCCCAAATATAAAAATAGCATTACAGTGAAATATTAAAAAGTCAGTGGAACAAATCCTACATAATGTAATACAATCTTTTGCCCCATACCCCTGCCACTCAACCCACCACATAGGGGTGGCAATTCGAGTCGGGTTCGGGTTGGCGGGTTCGGGTTGTCAGGTTGGCGGGTCAGAAAATCCCAACCCAAACCTAACCCATTAAAATCATCGGGTCAGCTATGTCAACCCTAACATGTTTAGACATAACCCGAACCTAACCCATTTAACCCGTATATATACTTGGGTTGGTGGGTTAAATAGGTTATACGGGTTGAATATGTTAAATGGGTTGAATCGGTTCAGTGGGTTTTGGGTTGACCCATTTAACCCTTTTTATATGTACAAAAGTTGGCATATTACACGAGTTAAACAGGTTGTTCAGTTGACCCATTTAACATTTAACACGTTTAACCCGCATAATAAAATATAAATAATTTTGAGTTTATGAAAAAAAATCTTAAACGGGTTAGCGGGTCGACCCGCTTATTTTATTCCCAACCCGAACCTGACATGTTTAATAAACAGGTTAGATGGGTCGACCCAAACTTGACCCATAATCTATTTAGCACAACCCAAACATGTTAATTTTTGTGTCGGTTTCAGGTCGGGTTTCGTGTCGGGTCAGAAATTGCCACCCCTACCACCACATATGTAGGTCTCCTATAGTTCTAGTTACTACCCCACCTAGTATTCTAGTATTAGTTGAGTACTTGAGTGTTTGATCACAAACTCTATTATTTGATTTTTACTCAACAATACTCCTATAACTCAACACACCTAATATTAAACTTGAGTAGTTGAGTCTTTGATCACAAACTCCATTATTTGATTTTTACCTTTTTCTCTTGTTTACATTTTCATCATTATAGATGAACAACTAAATACTTAGTCATATACATGATTTTTTTAAATGCCTTACTCATATACAACAAACATGACCTTCCATCAGTTTATTAATACTCAAAAAATTACTAACTTCAAAACTTAATAAGATTTTTCAATTGTTTGGCACAATAAAACGTATAAAATTCATAGTTTTATACTCAAAAGAAGATAAATATTAGTAAAACTAAATACATTCACAAATAACAACATAACACTTTTACGTATTTCTCACTATGCTATCTACAAAACTTTTGTATCTCAACCTAACTTACAAACATAATTACAAACAACACATTAAAAGATAATTATATCCTTTTACAAATAACACTACAAGTCTACAACCTTCAACATATTTCCACTTCACCTACATTAAATACAAACAATATTAGTGAAAAACTGATGACACTTTTTAGAAAAATGAAACGTGTGCTAAAAGAATACCATAAAAAGCATTAAACTTGAATATGAAATATGGTATGGTGTCCACTTTTGTAAAACAAGCTGTGATTATGGGTTGTTTAAAAATTCACACAACATATGTGTTTGTATACTTTGTAGATATCTCAAAATTGAAATCTTATCTACTCATTTACATTTAGTGTAAAAGGATACATAGTTAGATTTTCAAGAACCAAATGTGATTCCAACTGATGCTTAGATTTCTAAGAAAGATATGTGTATTGAGTATTGAGGGAGTATTATTGATTCTTTCAATCGTTCGCATATTATTTGTAGCATTTCTCTTTCCATTTCAAAATATACTCAAAACTCAACCACACGCCCATTCATTTTCAAAACCCCTGGCCACCGCTTGTCACCTCCTCCGAGTCTCTGACAGACGACGGAAATATTATTTGGTGAAGTCTCGTGTTTCTTTGATAGTTTGATACATAACCCACACATGCATTTAAACACACTTACAAACAAGAATCTTGAGAGAACCAAAACAAGCAAAAAAAAAAAAAAAAGTAGACATACCGTATCTTGTAGCAGATCTCGAAGAGTTGGCAAGTAGTCCATCGTCATCTTCCATTTCATCACCCCCACCTTCAACATAAATACGTGACCAACACCATGATCTACTCGCGGAGTGTCCCTAACCACAAACCACTCATCATCATCGTTCTGAAGAATAACATTAAGAAATAGCTTGGAAGAAAACAGCACAAAATCAATCATCAATATCTTATTTCATATTTCATCAAGTACCTTTTCTTTCTTTCTTTTTTTTTTTTTTTTTTTTTTTCATTCTACTAATAAAAATTTCAAATCACACCATACTATGTAGTTTCTATGTGTTATTATTAGAAATATATATGTGCAATTAAAACTGATACATAGATATATTGTGAATTTTTTTTTATAGAAATGAAAATTACCTTAATGCTTGAGAAAACTACCAACCATCCACATCTTTCAACCTTCAAATCTCTAGCAAGCTTCATGATGATGCTCTTGTATCTTCATGTCCTACAATGACAAATACTCGTATAAATACTTTCTTCTGTTACTCAACCAGATCTATAACAATAGGAGAAGAAACACCAAACAAACCCACCACCCAAATCACACAAAAACGCATAATCTTATTAAAATACGAAACCCGCACATGCAGTAAAATTTTAAACACAAATGAACCTGAATCTGTTGAAAACTTAAACATGCAAAAACGTAAACATACCTTCTCTTGGTTAGCATAACAAAGGATCATTATCATTGTCTCACATCAAGAAAGATGCATCACGCCGTTACCACGACCATTTCAAAAATTGAAGTTAAAGAAACCCATCCTACACAAATCAACCACAAGTAAGATTAGATATATGATCATAAGTATAAATATAAGCGAGGAAAAGAGATATGTGGTCACTCTTCTTGGAAACGACGTCGCCGGAAAATGGCGACTGTGGAGAAGACAGTCAAAGATTTGAGAGAGATTTAGAGAGTGATTGATGAGAGAGTGTTTTAGTAAAAGTGGAATTGCAAATGTGGTTTGAAAGAGGGTATATAAATTTCCAAAGCTTGAACAGTGTGCAACTGTTTGTTGCTGAAGTGTCAATATTTGAAGGCGAGCTTTTCGCTTATAGTATAGGCAGATAATGTTAATATGAAGTATCAGCGTCAAAACTTCTCTCAAGTTACACTCATATTATTTCATTGTATCAAATATCACTTGGTAAGTTGGCATTTAGGATAAAGGTCAAGTTATATGTGTTTATTACCGGTAGTTTTTAATATTTTCGTTCAAAATCCGTCCAAAATAATATTTATTTGTGACTTATTTCCGACATAAATATTAAAACCAATAATTAATATTATATCAAACCTTTCGTTGGAAATTCGTCGGTGAAGTCAAATTTCTAGTAATGTCTTAAACTAAAATGACTAGAAAATTTTCAACTTATAATTTCTTCAACTTATAATTTCACAGACATTTTACGTAATCATGTCTATTGTATAAACATTAAACAACGTGTGTTTATAGGTTTCCTATAAATTATGAGACACAATTATCATGGCCGATGATTTTAATATATATTTCATATCAAATTACATCTCATATTTTCTTTTTCTTTTTTTATTATTAAAGGATTGCATAAAGCTATCATCATGACCAGTTGTATAATATAATTACAAATATATTCATTCACTTTTACATCATAAATAAACGACATTCGTTCTTTTATAGCTGTAATCAACAATTACAAGATTTTTTTTCCTTTACTATTACTATATGTTGGCGTCAGTTATTCTTACTTTATGTATTTTTTTTTGCCGTCAATTATAACATTGCGCGGGGTACCATGCTAGTGTATTATAAACATCATTTCCATAAAAGTTTTCAGCAACTTTAAATTAACCACAAAAACTATCCAAGTTTCAATAATGTTCCATTATTGTGTAATTGTTCAAAAAAAACTATTTTTAAGATATTTATATGTGCATTGTTTGGTTATACCTTAACAATAAATAACCACCACCTGAATTTCACAAACCCCAACTAACTTAATGTACAACCAACTTATGCACATGTGAAAAGCGATATATGCCATAAAATAATAACAAGTTTGAAAGGTGTTTTATTTTAGTCACACAAACATTAAAATTACATAATAATAGAACACTATTGAAAATTTGAGTGGCTAAAATGAAACACTTTTCAAACTTGATTATTATTTTATAATCAAAGAAAGTTACAGTGACTAAATTGAAACAAAACTGAAAGTTGATTATTATTTCATGATTTTCACCCTTTTTTACACTAATTTTTTTGACACTTATTCACACACTATTTTCTTTTCACTTTTCATCCGTTTTTACACGTTTTCGTTCGTTCCTGCACGTTTTTGTCGTTTTATACGTTTTCGTCAATTTTTGCACTTTTTTATCCGTTTTTACATGTTTTCGTTCGTTTTTACACGTTTTCATTCGTTTTTACACATTTTCGTTCGTTATTACATGTTCTCGGCCTTTTCTGTGTTTTCATTTGTTTTACACTTTTTCGTCCGCTTTTGAACGTTTTCATATGTTTTATATACTTTAATCTGCTTTTACCGCTTTCATCTATTTTTACATGTTTTCATCTGATTTTACACGTTTTTGTTCGTTGTTGCACGTTTTCGTCCATTTTACACGTGTAAAGTTTGTTTTTGCACGTTTATGCTTGTTTTTACATGTTTTCGTCTCTATTTACACGTTTTAATTCGTTTTTACACATTTTCGCTCATTTTTGCACGTTTTCATCTGTTTTACACCTTCCGTACATTTTTACACCTTCTCGTCCATTTATACACTTTATTGGCCATTTTACACGTTTTCGTCCATTTTTTACATGTTTTCGTTCTTTTTTACATGTTTTCATCCGTTTTTATTCTATTTTCATTCATTTTTACATGTTTTCGTCCGTTTTTACATGTTTTCGTTCGTTTTTACACATTTTCGACCGTTTTTACATGTTTTCTATTCATTTTACACGTTTTCGTACGTTTTTGCATGTTTTAGTCCCTTTTTGCACCTTTTCATCTATTTTAACATGTCAAAAAAAGACGAAAACGTATAAAAATTGACGAAGATATGTAAAAACAGACGAAAACATGTAAAAATGAAGAAAAACAGGTAAAAATGAACGAAAACATGTAAAAACGAACAAAAACATGTAAAACGGACGAAACATATAAAAATGGCCAAAAATAAGTGTAACAATGACCGAGAACATGTAAAAACGGACGAAAATGTGCAAAAACGGCCGAAAACATGTAAAAACGGCGAGAAATTGTAAAAACAGATGAAAAGAATGTAAAAACGAATGAAAACATGTAAAAATGGATGAAAACGTGAAAAACATATGAAAACGTGTAAAAACAGACAAAAATGTGCAAAAACAAACTTTACACGTGTAAAAAACGGAAACGTGCAAACCGAACGAGAACTTGTACCAACAGACAAAAACGTGTAAACGGACAAAAACGTGTAAAAACGGACAAAAACAGTAAAAACGGACGAACGTGTAAAAATAGACGAAAACGTATAAAGAAGTAAAAAAAAGGGCAAAAACGTGTAAAAACGAACGAAAATGTGTAAAACAGATGAAAACGTGGAAAAGCGAACAAAAATTTGTAAAAACAGACGAAAACGTGTAAAAACGAACGAAAAAGTGAAAAAAAGTCAAATGACTAAAAGTGAAAGTCAACACAAACCACAAAGACCATTACTGTAACTTTTATAACCGAAAAAAATAGTCAAAGGACGACCGGTGAAAGTCAACGCAAACCACAAAGACCAATAATGTAAGTTTTCTATGTGTTAACCGGTCAAACAGGTTACCATCTAGTCAATATTGCGTATATTGATCAAAATTTAAAAGTATTTTAGCGACACAAGTAATAGATTTAGTTGGTTACGTATTTCGTCTTTTTTAAAAAGTTTGTTGCGTATCATTAGACTTCACCTTGTTTTTTAAATAAATGAACAACATTCCACAAAGTTGAATTTAAAATAGCTTATCCTATCGTAATATACTGTTTGTTAAATGAGAGAGAATCTGACAAACATATATACAATACAAGGAAGTCTGGGCAATGGTAATACTTGATTTTCAGCAAGCTATCGGTCCCATTAGCGGGCAACAATATAGACACATAAATCTATGAGCATACATTTGTTTGGTGAAAAGGAGAAAATTATATGTATCAAATTACATAGCTAGCTCAAAATCCAAAATACATTTCCTTTCAGAAAAGCGAGTAACCAAAACAAATCACCAATCTAAAACAGCAACATGAACCGCAATACCAAATTAGTCTAAAAACTTGAACTTGATGCATCAAATAGCTTTGTCTTCACTCTTTTGGCATCATTTGTTAAGGCGAACTAGTCTCATCTTTCATGACTCACTAGCCTCCATCCAAATGATCCACCAGCTCAATGCCACAAATAAACTGCCACTCGAAACACCATGAGCATACGAGGAATTGAACTCTTTTGACTATGCAATACTGGCATGACATGCACTACATGATATTCAACTGCCACTCTTTTAGTATAATTTTTTGACATCTATGAGCACACTTGAGTTATTGCATTGTAAACGATGGTATCAAAGAAACTCCATGAGCTTGAATTTACGAAAACTAAAAAGAAGATGCAGCAAGATCTTTTTTTTTCCAATACTTCTTCACGTCCGAAAGCCTGTTAGCCCTGAAATCATGGCTAAACAAATAAAATGAATCAAGCCCCAATTACTCTCAGAAAGTCCAGTTACCGCCTTAGACTAGATCTAAGTTCTAGTGCTGCTAATTATTCATACTAGAGATGGACTCACTTAGAGTGTAGGTCCAACAATGCATCACCCATTCGCTTTGGCTGTACGTTGCAGATGAAAGCTTGTAAAAGTAGCTTCAAAACTTCCCCATAAATCAGGTGTCTCGGTCACTATTAAAACAAAATGGAAGAATAATAACCATATCAAAGTCAATTCAAACAAATTTACAGTACAAAGAAACTATTGATATGCCGTAAAATGGAAGTGAAAATAATCATTAGCTAGGTTAGGAACGTACCAGCTCAAAACTCAAGAAACACATGTGGTCGCTTGCTAAATTCAATTCTCTAATCATTAGTAAGTACATCCTTGACTATGCATGCTGCATAAGCCCTGCCTCATTCAAAATAGCACAAACTCACTTTCTCTTTGACTTCGATCAATTCTAGAATTAGAAAACATGTCAGTACATTGAATCATTATTCATTCAAATCCTAGTTCACCATTAATTTTGGAAATTGAAAAAATAAACTGTTGTAATGAAATGAAAGAAAAGCTTATTAGTTACTTATAAAATATACTTAGAATAAACTAAAAAAGTCAAACGGCATAGAGAGAACGCACCTTCATATTATGTTTGTGATTTAAAGTCTATTAGGATGCAAGGGATATGGGAGATTTGGGGCCAGTAGGAGCCTCCTCTACTGCATCTTTCTTCCAGATCTGGACATCTCCATATATTCAAACTCAAAAGTGAATGCAACAACGCTACTGGTAGTTCTTTCAAATTTGGGCAATCACTAATAAACAAATGCAAAAGTGAAGGAAACAACGCTACTGGTAGTTCTTTCAAATTTGGGCATCTGTTAATATGCAAACTCAAAAGTGAAGGCAACAACGTTTCCGGTAGATCTTTTATCTTTGGGCACCGAATAATGAAAAGATGTTGGAGGGAGGTGAGGTGTTGGAGTCCCTCTGAAACTGTTTCCAAGTTGTCAAAACTCCTTATTTCAAGAGAAGTAAGAGATGCAGGAATATGAAGATGAGACAGTTGACTCCAATTAGTTGCTGCTTCTGCTTCTTCTTCACCCATTAAGGATAGTTCAGCTAGTGTGGTTGGAAACTTCTGTGGGCCCCATTCTGAGATGGGCTTCTTCAACTGCTCAATTCTAAGTACACGCAAGTTGGGAGGCCAAAGCCCAGTTGCAACATCCATATCTGGACAATACAATATCTTCAGATCAGTTAACGAGGTCTGCAATTGAAGGTCTGCAAATAATGACTCCGCCATACTTTCACATACTATCAATCTGGTGAGGTGAATGAAGTTACCCCCAAAATCAATGATCGATGCCACATTTGGATGAATCCATATTTCTACAGATTCAAGCATTGGCATGCTTTTGCTGTTGATACGTAACCTATTCTTCTCTCTTCTTTCTCCCAACTCCTCCTTTAACAATAGTATATTACAATTGTTAAACTTAACTGACTTGAGCCTCTGCCCTCCTCCCGTTGAGAAAGAGACACATGCCATTGAATAACAGCTACTGATTCTCAATGTCTCAATGTTGTTTGGACAACTCAAAGTCTTGAAATTTTCACAAAAAGATATCTCTAACGACCTAAGAGATGTCAGGAGGTTGCTCCCATAATGATACTCCTCATCTTTCTCCCCTAAACTCACCAAATTTTTACAATTACTTACTTTCAACTTCCTTAAATTCACAAGAACCTTACTACTTGATTCCGAAAAGTATCCTATTTCATGACACGATCTGACTACCAATTCTTCAATTGCCTTAAGATCCAATATAACATCTCCCCACACCTCATTAGTAAGCCCTGAAATATTCCATATCTCCAACTTGGTGACTGATGGAGCTGCATGCACCAGACTTCTCAACAAACCAGCACCACATACAGCTATTCTCAAATCCCTCAATGAAAGTAGTGGTGCTTTAAGTGAGACTTTAACCAAATTTGGACAACTTTTAATACAAAGCTCCTGAAGACTTGGAAACACAGAATCTCCTTCAAGTGAGAATTCAACCAAATTAGGACAATTTTTTATACTAAGAACTTGAAGGCGTGGAAACACAGAATCCCCAACCCCACTTCTACTATTGGCTGACCATACCTCCCACCCCGGCATACCTTGAAACGTTAGTGTTTCAAGTGAAGGAAATGCAACACCAGTCCCAAGAAACTCTAAACCCACATCTTTCACATCATCCATGTGTTCGATAGATAACTCCTTAAGTGACGGTAGTTGCCCGAGTGGTGGTAGAGAAGTACACTTTTTACAACCATGTATAGACACACTAGCCAACCGGTGAAACGAGGGATCCCCAACCCATTTTGGAAACTCTAAACCCAGATAGTTCACAATGCCTAGCCTCTTCAAACATTCATTATATGGCTCCAATGCATCAAGGACATCGTTTTCAGTTGTCTCCTTTCGGGAAGCATCTGATACGTCGCTCCGTTCCACCTCTAACTCAGTAAGTCTCTTTTGTGATAAGTCTGCTTCTCGTGCTTCCATTGCGCTTTCTACTTTTTCGAGGCCCTGTATAGAAACTATCCCACGAAGATTCTCAAAATCTTTAAGCTGGGTTATCGAAAAGTCATTTTCTCCTCCAATAATGATTTTTGAAAGAGTTTGTAGGCTTTTCAACTTAGCAACCCCTAATGGCAAGACTTTTAACCGTGGAGTATCTCTAATGTCTAAATGCATAAATTCTTTAACTTTAAGAAGCTGTTAGGTAAACTAGTTAAGCTTGAACACCCAAAACAATCAAGGTCTCTAAGTTATAGAGATCACAAACATTTTCAGGTAAATGTTTGATATTAGTTCGAGATAAATTAAGATACCGCAAGTGCTTCAAACTACCAATAAACTCTGGTACCTCACTTATCTCAGAATCACTCAAACTTATTACCCGTAACAATGGTAGCTGCGGAAGTAAGTCAACTAGAACCTTATTTGACAAGTAGTTTTGCCAACTTCCTTTCACAGACAAGAATGTTCTCAAACCTTTAGCACCTTCGACTACCTCAAACTTCTTGTAAGCTACATATTGCTCAGAAACAAATGACATATGACGACACTTATCCAAAGCTTGTTTCCTAACATTCTTTCCCAATTCCTTCACTAGTCTAAAATAGAAATCTCCAGCAACAGAGGTGGCCAAATCATTCATCAGATCATGCATAACAAACAAAGACTCGTCATTAGGTGAGTGTTGAAAAAAAGACCGTGATAACAACTCATCAAAGCATTCATTACCCCAGCGTTCTACAGTTGACTTGCTTGGACGTACTTGGTGCAAAAATCCTTCCGCCATCCAGAGTAGAACCAAATCCTGCTTGTCAAACGCATAGTCCTTTGGGAACAAGGAGCAATATGCAAAGAGCTGCTTTAAGTAGGCAGGGAGTTCACGGTAGCTTAGTCTAAGAGCCGGAATAATCTTGCCTTCCTCTTTTAAGCTCCATATCTCGCTGTCCTCTATTTCTTTCCATTCAACTTCATCTTCTTTTGTCCTCAATAGCCTTCCAAGTGCTATTAAAGCCAAAGGCAAACCATCACACTTTCTGACAATGCCTTCACCAGGTGCTTTAAATCTCGGATGTGAATCAAAGTTATTTTCACCCAATGAGTGTTGAGCAAATAAACACATGGCATCGTCATAAGAGAGACTTCTCCTTCCTAGTTGTCATGATTATTTTACTTCCGGGAGCACATGCTCTCAAAGGGGCCACTAGTGATTCCCAATCATCACTATTTTCACTCCACACATCATCCAACACTAATAGAAACAATTTATCTCTAAGTCGATCTCTAAGAGCTACTTGAAGGAGATTTAGATCTTCAAATTCTTTTTTCCCGGTTATAGACTGAAAATAATCTTGCTCATCTTGAAGGTGTCCCATTCATCGACACACAAACCCAGGCCTTAAGTTCAAAGTGATGATTCACTTTTCATCTTCATACAATAATTTAGCTAGAGTGGTTTTACCTACACCACCCATACCAACTATGGGCACGATGCTAAAGTTTTCACTATTACGCGGTTCATCAACTAACGACTTGTGAACCAATGCATCTTATCACCTTGTCGGCCAACAATCCTAGATGGGTCTACCAAAGAGGTCAGGATTGTCTATTTTTATCTTTTGGCCTATCATCCTTTACTTCTAAACTTCCACTCTTCACCGTTAAACCAAGAGATTCTTTTTCCTTTTCTAGATCGAGTAACTTGTTGGTGATATAATCTAACTTACGATACAGCCTAGTACTTAGAGAGAAGTTTTTGCAACAAGCTGGAATGAGCTTTCTTAGCTTGCTGGTGCTGGCTCTGGATTGGTCGGTCAACTCCTTATGCATAGCCTCGGTTGCCAAGTCATCAAGTATGTCATCTATCTCATAAGCCAAATGCTGGAGATCATTGAGCCATACTTTTTTTGGTGCAAAGAGGAGAATTATATTAATGAAACCAAACAAATTACAAGAATACAAAAACTGGAATGGACATTACCCATCCAGAAAAACACAGATACAAAACTGAATACACATCAAACTAAGAATGCTCTCGCTTCAACCAAAATCTAATATTCAGAGAAACACAATTGCACTATAGTGTGAACCATGCCAATTGTCTTCTTAATTCATCCTCTTTTGCACCTACCATCTAGCTACATTTCCACATCACCATTCCATCCAAACCATTCAACCAACAACCACAATAGAATGGACAGAAAAGGAGTGTGGCTTCACTAGGAACCCGTAACCCATCCATTGGGGGGCTCTACTAGAACAGTCTACATTTCCTTCTCTATGAAAGGCTTCAACTGCCTAGGAACACACTCCCTCAATGATGACCAACCAAACCTCCTATGCCAATGTATTGAGTGGACCAAGCAGGATCATCTTTCACTCCTCGCTATTCCACTCAACATACATTTGCCGCCCCAACCATATACCCTTCACAGTGATGGATCCTACTAAGGTCTCACATCACTGTTATGGTCTGCATATAGAGAGAAAGACACTGCCATTAGAAAATCCTTTATGCAGGACCTCCTTTATTCTCAAAATAGAATGGATATATCTTCTAAAGTGAAGATCGAGATACATTCATTACCACCATCCAACTTTTAGCCACTTTGTCTATATTTGCATCGTTTAACTTTTAATCCAAGCAACTGCAGTCTTATATTGTCCATGATAGTTCTCAAACTGTTTGTGCATTTTGTTTTTCACCGATGAATAATCTTGAGTTCCTTTCCTTCCATATATAGTATACAAGTGGTAGCAAGGATTATCCTTTTAAAACACTTCCAATGGAGTTGTTGCAAGGGCCATTAACATAGTATTCAATCACATTCTCCCATATATTAGGCATACTTGCATCCTCCATCTTTCTTTTCATCTCATTCCATACTACATTGGAGAAATCACATTCAAAAACAAGTGCTTATGAGAATCATTTACCTTATTGCATAAAGAACATCTCATATCATCATTACCATTCCAAACCATAATCCTATCTTGAGTCTGCAACTTTCCCCTCAAAGCCATCCAAAGGACAAAAGCAAATCTAGGATTACCTTGTGAGAACCAAACCACCTTGTACCAATCAACTATAGCATTTTGCTGGCTTAATTCCTCCCATGCTAGTTTGGTTGAAAAATCTACAAAATTACCATTTCTGTCCTTCCATAAAGTCCTATCAGTAGTACTATTATTTAATTGAGGTACAGGAATATCATTCAATATAGGAAAAACATCCAACCATTCCTCTGGCCAATTCCACCTATCATCCACTACCATCTCACTTACAGCCATATTATCTTTGAGTCTAGCATCATACACATCCCTTCTAGTCACAACATTATTTAAAGTTCCAACATTACACCATTGATCATGCCAAATATTAGTACTTTTACCATCTCCCAAAACCTTCCAAACCCTGTTTTTTATTTTGTCTCTCAGGTCCAATAAAAACTTCCACATACAACTGTCTTTTTTATCTTTTTGAATCTCCCATATGTTCCTACCTTTTAACTTGAAAACATTAACCCATTTAACCCATAGAGAGTCTTTCCCTGCTGCTATATTCCACAGATTTTTTATCATTAAAGCTTCATTCCATGTATCCAATTTCCTCAATCCTAGCCCACCTTGACTTTTTGGAGAACATACAACTTTCCATGCCACTTTTGCTTGACCTTTTTTCAATTCACCTTTACACCATAAGAATCCTTTCAACACTTTATCAATATCATGTATGACTGATTTAGGAAGAAGGAACACATCAGCCCAGTATACATGCATTGATGTAAGAATTGAAGCAATCAATTGAAGTCTACCTGCATAAGACAAGTACTTGTTTTTCCAATCATTCACCCTATTTTAACCTTATCAATGAGCTGCTTGCATTCATTACTACCAATTCTTTTGGTGACAAGAGGAACTCCCAAATATTTAACTGGTAACTTGCCCACACTGAAAGGAAGAACTCCAAGAATCCTCTCCATTTCAACATTTCCCACATTACCAAAGAAGACTGTACTTTTACTCATGTTTGGTAATAGGCCAGAAGCTTTGCTAAATTCGATAAGTGTGTTTTTGACAATTCTGATTGAATTCACATCAGCATGACAGAGGACCAGTAAATCATCAGCAAAACACAAATGAGTCAATTTCAGTTCTTTGCAACCTGTATGATACTTAAACCCATCCAGTTGAGCATTCTTTTTCATCATAAGGGTGAATACTTCCATGACCAGAGTAAAAAGGTATGGAGAGATTGGGTCCCCTTGTCTTAGCCCTCTTCCGCTGTTGAAATAGCCTTTTCTTTCTCCATTCACACACAAAGTAAACTTTGCAGTTGTGACACATGTCATAATCCACTGGATCATCTTACTATGAAAGCCAAACTGAATCAGAGCCTCTTTCAAGAAATTCCATTCCACTGTATCATAAGCTTTTGCAATGTCAATCTTTAAGCAACACCTTTTTGGACCACTCTTCCTATCATAGCCTTTGAGGAGCTCTTGTGTAATAAGAATGTTATCTTGAATCAGCCTACCTTGTATGAAAGCACTTTGATTCAAATCAACCACTTCTTCGCACCATCTTTTATCCTATTTGTGAGAATTTTGCTTATACATTTATAAACCACATTGCAACATGCAATTGGTCTAAACTCATTAACTTTACTTGGGTGAGGCACTTTAGGGACCAAAGACACTAGAGTAGCATTCATTTCACCCAACAAACTTCCCGCTTGAAAGAACTCTTTGATTGCCAAGCATACATCACCACCTACAATTGACCATGCTTTTTATAGAAAGTTGAAGTGTAACCATCGGGACCGGAGCTTTGTTATCATTAATGTCAAACATAGCCTCTTTAATTTCAAAGATCGCGAACATCCTTCACCATTTCATTGGCTTCAGAGAGTTAAGGGTAGTACTAAATACCCTTCCATATTCCACTCCATGTTTGTATTTGAAGTACCAAGGAATGCTTTGAAATGATTTACAAACTGATTCTCCATTGCTTCTCCATCCAACATCATACCATCATCATTCATAATACTCACAATCTTATTAGCTTGTTTTCTACTTTTGATGATTTTATGAAAGAACTTGTTATTCCTATCACCTTTGCACATCCACTCTACTTTAGCCTTTTGAAATAAGAATTTTTCCTCTTCATCAACAGCTTCATTATAGTTCTTGAGGGCTATGCTTTCCTGCATTTTTAACTGAGAACAATAAGGATTATCATCAATTTGGCACTGAGCATTCTTCAATTTTTCCCTACACTCTTCAACTCTTTCATGTAAGTTTCCATTCCTCCAACTCAACTTCCTCAAGTGTTTTTTCAAATTCTTCATTTTTTGCACCAATTTATACATTCTAAACCCCTGAACATTACAACTCCATTCCCTTGTCACTATGGGAATAAAATCTTCATTGTCTGCTATAAAGTTGGCAAATCTAAATGGCTTCCTCTTAATAGGAACATTTGTAGGAATTTGAACCACCACAGGGCTGTGATCAGATACCATATATGGCATAAAAATTGCACTAGCCATAGGGAAATGATTCATAAAAACTTCATTTATCATAACTCTATCAAGCTTTTTGAGAATACTTGTCTGTGGCTTTGATGGAGACTTTATCCAAGTATAAAAAACTCCAGTGCTGCATAAATCCTCTAACTCCACACTGTTTATACATTCTATACAATCTTGCATGTCACTAGTAATCACAGACCCTCCAGCAGAGTGCTCCATAGTCTTCAGTGTAACATTAAAATCACCAATAATTAACCATGGCTGTCCACCGGTCATTCTCTTATCTCTAACAAGGTTTTTCCATAACTCTTTTCTTTCTTTACCTGTATTTGCAGCATAGACAAAAGTGCAAAAAAATTTAGTTTTGTTAGCCAGGATTTCAATCATACAGAATATTGCCTGTTTGGATGAATTAACCACCATCAAATCAACCATATTTCTGTCCCAACTAACTAATATTCTGCACCCATTCTGACTATGACAAACATTTGATATCCAATTCCAATTCCCAAAAGTGTTCTCACAAACTTTTGGAAGTTTTGAGGCTTAACATGTGTCTCCAAACCGCACACACCAATTCTTTCCTCCATGATTAACTTCCTAATTTCTTTTTGTTTTATTCCTTTATTCATGCTCCTAATGTTCCATGTTGCAAGTTTAAAATCCATTTAAACACTTGTATAGAAACATCGAGCATACCTCAATCCTTAATTCAAATATTGTTTCTCAAACCAATGACATTTTCATTTGCCATTGTTTGAGCCATCTCATTCATCCCTTCCAATACTTCCTCCACATTCTCTTTATTATTTTCCTGTTCTTTTAGTCTATCAACTTCCCATTGTCTCTTAAAATATTCCTCCATATCCTTTGTCCAACTCTTAAGTTCGATGCAAGTAGGTCAGTATTTTCTTGTTTAGGTACTTATCCACCACCATTCTATCTTTCATAATTCTCAACTCTCTAGCTTCCTCCTCCGCCATATTATTCAACATCTCAAATCTATTCATACCAAAGACTAGAACTACTTGTCGATCTACTCTTTTCCTAACATTCTGCTCCTTGTTAATGGTAGACTCATCTGACATCTTTTCTTTTCCTTTTCCATTATCCATATCCCTCTTCTTATACTCGTGTCTTTGAATTTGAGGACCAAATCTCCTATTTTGCCAATTATTCTTCTTTTGCATCACATTCCTTCTCTTACTCTGCACATTCACAAACTCATCAGTAGAGTTGTCATTTTTCGCTTCCAATTCTTGTTTCTCAGCTGCAGCTTTTTCTCTTAATTCCTCTTCAGTCCTAGGCCTAACATTACATTTGCTAAACATATGCCCAAACACTTTACAATGATTACATCTTTCAGGTTCCCAATCATATTCCACTTGTACTTCCTTTGACCCTCTAACATTTTTGTTGCTGTCAATATACTCAATTTTAACAGTTGACTTCAATTCCTTTACTGCATCCATTTCAACTAACACCCTTGCATAATTTGTTTTACCCACACCCAACTGACACATACTAGCAGTAGCTTGATCCATAACCTTTGGTACTCCTAGGCTACTTGCAATTGCACTAATCCCTTCCACACTCCATGCTTCCATTGGAATTTTCAAAAGTTTTACCCAAACTGGAAGCTTTGTTGGTTCTATTTTCTGCATACCAATGTCTGGATTCCATTTTGAACAATCGGGGCCTCACGCTACCATCCAAGGTCCTTGACTCAATACTTGATTCATGCCATTTTCATCCCTGAACTTAAACAAGTTCATGCCATTACCATTTTCTGTTACTTCCTTAAGGCCAAATCTACTCCACATCCTCCTAATATGATATCTAAGTTCATGAATGCTCATATTTTGACCCACAAAGTATCCACAGATAGTATGTTGCCATTTAATACTTCCTTTTTGAACAATTTCCTCATCAAAAACAACAGTCTCCTCACCTTCCTTGTTCACACTTGGGGCAATGTATACCAATTCCTTATTGATGATAGGCACATCTTTTTTGACCATCTTAGCATAAGAGTGTTTCTGCTCAACTCTAACTTCATTACTATTATCCCTATCACTACTCACAGTATCATTACAATGCATATTATCAGGACTAATAGTTTGAGTTTGATTAGAAAGTGCAGAATCACTTACATCATTGTGTTGAACAACTTCTTCAACTGTATCCATATTCTTCTCCTCAGATTGTGCTTTATTCCCCAAAATGTCCACCTTCTCCTTTACACAAACACCTTCAGTACACTCTATACCACTCCTCTTCATCATACTATCTCCACTTTTCTCACCTTCCTGATTCCCAGTTTGTACCTCAGCAAATTCCTTTTCCCCCAGATTCAGATTCCCATTACCATCCTCTGTTATCTCAATACTATTTTCCTTGCGTTTTTGACTTAAATTTCCCATCACATGATCATTATACTTCAGCGGAACCCTAACTTGTCTTTTGAGTGATTTCTTCTTATTCGACATGATAAAACTATACAGAAACTCAATTAACTATACAATTATCAAAAAAACATTGATTATTTGGTTGATTTTGAATTTTTGCGCCAAAACAAACCAACTCAATTACACGATGAATTTTGGGGAAAATTATATCATGTTATGCGGAATTGAATGCTGAATCTAATTATTGAATTACGGATTTGTAAATATGAATAGTAATGATGATGCAATTAGATCTAAGGACTCACTCAACGGCTTTCATTGAGCCATACTTGAACAGACTTCATTAGTAATTTCTTTATCCAAGCATCGTTGAGCGGTCCTTGGATCCTGGACAAAGTCCTCCCTAGTTTCTTCATTTCGAATGAATTCCCTTTGCACGAACAACTTGCTTCACGGCTTCATCGCCACGAAAAACGGCTTCAATGAGGGTAGATGCAATGACTTCACCATTTTTTGTAGTAATGATGATAAAGTGGGAGCTCTTAGATCTGAATAAATGGTAGGTATATGTGAATTGAGTGAGGTTGAAGAAAAGTATAGATCTTGCCTTAAAGTCAAAAGGAATTTGAAGTGGGTGGACCTCACAAATAATGTTAGCAACAATGAGATCACCCAACAATAAATCTGCAGCTATTGGAATTTTTTTTAATTTTATTTTTTTCAGAACAATTTATCTCTACTACAGTATATATTTTTGTTTATCATAATACCAATGGCTGCTCGGAGTGTATCCTGTTCGATCCAAGCGGAAGTGTTCAGTGTCATCTAGTAGGTATGAACTTGCCTAGCCGCCTTAGCGGTAAGTCATAATGGTGTTTGAATCAAAACCTGGAAACACTTTTTCATGGCTTAAACCTATGAGAATATAACTGCTTTTAATTTACAAAGTACAACAATATATATTCACATAGCTTACAACAAAACCTCAAAGAAAATGAGTATGATGCAAGTGATACAAAGAATGCTATGAAATGATGTCGTGAATTTCATGTTCATTTTCAAGCGCTAGTGGCATATAGATGCCTCTACTAGTAAGCTTTGTTTCCTTCCGTAGAATACATAAACCAATACTCCAATCACCACCACATCAAACGCGTATCCATGTACCAACTCTGCATGTTTGAAAATGTTCCATTTAGCATTTCACACAATGAAAAGAGACACTTAAAAGACTAAAACCAACGAACTCACCCGAGATTAATAAGAAGGTAGGCATTCACAAGAATACACGCCATGTGCAAGAAAGGCACAAATGGACGAGGAAACACGAAAGATATGCTATGCAATTAGTACAATAAAAATACTGATATACAGTAACACATTTAGCAGTATCAACATAGTACATTAAAAACTTATATACAGAATAAAACATAAAATAGATTAATAATATTATTTCTCCAAACGTGAACCTAGCATCATCCTGATCTATACAAGTCAACACGGTCAAACCTGACAATAGAGCAACACCTCCTAGCCCACACAATATGAGGCGAGGAACACTGATACAATAGGATTTAAATTAGTTATGTATGAGATGAAAATAACATAACCAACTTCAAGATTATGCTCCAAGCAGCCATCTTCCGTCGTCTTGCCTCGTTTCCTATATCTACGCATCAAAATAGATCAAGATTAGTATATAAAGATTACATTTGAAAAAAGATGCAACAGCAGAAAAGTAATAGGAAAGACAATACTAGCATTGAAGCATACATTGGCTACACTTTTTGAGTATGACAACTGGTCCCAAGATCTTTAAGATTTTCGCTGCTAATATCCATAATATCATTATCGAATTCGATGAGACTAAATCACCGATTCCGAGGAAGGTGATTGCACGAGGGTGATTTCTGTTGGAAAATTTAGTGCACTTGTGGGATTAGTTCACACCTTGTAATGGGTTAGGAGGTGCAGTGTACACCCATAAGGTCCATGAACACCACGACTCTAAGAGTGGTTTGTATTGATAGTGCTTGGTGAAATATCTTGTTGTGGTTAACACCGATTATCGGTGTATCCATCAAGCAATGATTTCAGCGAGATCGATGTTTCCAAGTAGTTTATACATCAAGCGTTGGTGTTTCCACCAAGTAGTGTATCCACCGAAGCACTATGAAAGTCTTGATATAAGCATTGATAAATGACGATTACAATCGCATCATTATGACCACGTTTAATTGGTCATGTAACCACTAACGGCTATAATGGGGATAATTATGAGGCTATTAATGGGCGATTAATACTCATAATTCCATTGGAGCGGTCAAGAGTATTATCCTATAAATAGGATATCCGAACTGTATGAAAAAACACGAAAACACTAAACACTTATAAGCGCAAGGGTTAAAGAATTGTGCCTAATTCTCTAACTGCATTTGGTCTTATCCCAAGTAGATATTCGTGATACCCAGGCATTAGGGTCGAATAGTTTACTTTGGAAAGTGATCACACGATTCCAAGTGATATCCGGTAACCACCAAGTGGTATCTGTTACTACTAACAGTTTGTTTGTTTCTGCTGAAGAGTTGTCCATTTCTGCTGAAGTTGATTATCTACACCCTGTTGCTGGGAGATAACCGCCAACAAACAAAGTAAACTATTTAGTGATAATCAATGGCAACTGCTGCTATGAAACATATGGCTTCAAACTTTGCAAAGCTTGATAAGTTTGAAGGGTGGACTTTAGGAGGTGGCGAAGAAGATGCACTTCTTCTCACAAGCATGAGTGTGGTTTATGTCTTGACTACTCCAATTCCTCGATGATGGGGATGATGCTACGTGGAGCGGATCGGAGGAGGAGCAAGTGGGAGAATGATGACTACATATGCAGAGGTCTTATTCTCAATGGTATGTCGATTCTCTGTTTGATATTTATCGAACTTTGAATCTTCCAAAGAACTGTGGATTCCTTGGATGCCAAATATATGGTCGAGGATGCATCAAGTAAGAAGTTCCTTGTTAGTAATTTCACAAATTACAAAATGACCGATTCAAGACCGGTTATGGAACAATACAATGAACTTCTTGGAATACTTGGAAGGTTTACACAACACAATATGCACATGGATGAGGCTATTTCACCTCTTGTGTTATTGACAAACTCCTCCTTCTTGGAAAGATTTCAAGCATACCTTGAAACATAAGAAGGAGGAGTTAACTCGGTTGAGTTGGGCGATCATCTGCGCATTGAGGAATCTCTCAAGGTGCGGGATAATGACAAGCCAAAGAGTGGCAATCTTCTTTGGACCATCTGTTGTCAATATGGTGGAGCATAACAACTCCACCGTGTACAATGACAACAAAGGCAAACGCAAGTATCATGATAACACAAGGGCGAGATCCTAACAAGAAGGCAACACCTACTTGTTGGAAATGTGGCAAGACCGGTCACATTAAAAGGGACCGCAAGGGTGTTAAAGTTGGTGGTAAAGCCAATGGATCGTGCACTAATGGTTCGGGGTGGTGGTTCACCAACTCACCGAAAGGTCGAAATATGTTTAATAAGTCTTTTGATTTATTATGTTACATATGTATCTCGAATCTTTTATGTGCGGATGATGATGTTGCGTGGTGGGTTGACTCGTGCAACAGTTCATGTGTGTAAAGATAGAAGTCGGTTCAAGACTTATGAGTCACCGAATGATGGTTCTATTCTTCACATGGGAAATGAGTCAACGACCTTGGTGCATGGTCGTGGTTGTGTAGATCTTATGTTTAGTTCAGAAAGATTGTAACTTTGTTTGATGTTATTCATGTTCACGATATCGGGAAGAACTTGGTTTCAAGTAGTATTTTGAATAATTATGGTTATAAACAAGTTATTGAGTCTGATAAATTTGTGCTTTCTAAGCATGGTGTTTTTATTGGTTTTGGTTATTTATGTAATCAAATGTTCAGGCTTAATGTTTCCACTGATAGTATGTCTGTTACCACTGACAATGTTGTTTCAGCTTTTGTGTCTACTTTTGATCAGACTAATTCTATCCTCTGGCATGCAAGACTTGGTCATGTACATTATAAGAGGTTGCAAGATATGTCTAAGGATGGGTTAATCCCAGCCTTTGACATGGACACTGAAAAGTGTAACACTTGCATGTTGACCAAGATTACCAAGAAACCCTTTCAGGGTGTTAGTCGTGAGACTAAGCTCTTAGAGCTTGTACACAGTGATTTGTGTGATTTGCATGCCACTCCTTCTTTAGGGAATAAGAAGTACTTTGTGACATTTATTGATGATGCTTCTAGATTTTGTTATGTCTATCTTTTACATACCAAGGATGAAGCATTAGATAAATTCAAAGTGTTTAAAACAGAAGTTGAATTACAACTTGGGTCTTTGATCAAAAGATTAAGGATCGATAGGGAGGTGAGTACATGGATACTCAAGACTTTCGGTCTGTTGGAATAATCCATGAAACGATCGCCCTTATACTCCTCAAAGAAATGGTATTTACGAAAGGAAAAAGCAGGTCTTGAAGGAGATGGTTAATTCCATGTTGTCCTATTCGGGATGAGTCAAGGGTTCGGGGTGAAGCTATGTTAACACTTGCTATTTATTAAATAGGGTTCCAAATAAAAGGAACAAGGTTACCCTTATGAACTCGGACTAAAAGGAAACCCAACCCGAATTATCTCAAGGTTTGGGGTTGTAGGCTGTTGTAAGACTCCACGATCCAAAGCAAAAGACTTTGGGTGAAAGAGGCATTGATCGCATCTTTGTTGGATATCTTGAGCATTCCAAGGCTTTTAGGTTCTATGTTATTGAACCTAATGAACATGTTTCAATTAACTCTATAATTGAATCAAGGGATGCAACTTTTGATGAGAATAGATTCACATCGGTCCCTAGACTAAGTCGAGGATTCTAATGGAACTCATGACATCGGTGTATCGAGGTCCTCGATGTTGAACCATCGGTGGTCCCCGATGAGGTTGTGGTTCAACAACTCGACACGTGCTCGGGAAGAGCAAAAGGGTCGGGACTCCAAAGTCATTTGGACTCGAGTTTCAACTATACCTAGTTGAAGGTACAAGGAATGAGGTCTCGACCAATACTCCTATTGCTTCATTGTTGAGGATGATCCCAAGACATTTGAAGAAGCAATGAAGTCCCGTGACATTGCTTTTGGAAAGAAGCAATCAATGATGAGATGGATTCCATCATGGGCAACAACACTGGGTGTTGGTTGATCTACCACCGGGTTGCAAACCTCTGGTTGCAAATGGATTTTCAAAAGGAAAATGAAGGTAGATGGAACTATTGAAAAGTTCAAGGCTAGACTAGTTATTCGGGCTTTAAAAAAGTCGTGGATAGACTATTTTGATACTTATGCCCCCGTGGCTCGTATCGATACCATAAGATCGCCGATTGCTATGGCATCTATTCACAACTCGATTATTCATCGATGGATGTGAAGACGACTTTCTTGAATGGTGAATTGGAAGAGGAGGTTTACATGAACCAACCTCGGGGCTTCATCATGCTGCAATGAAAACAAGGTGTAAACCGATTAAGTCTCTTTATGGACTTAAGCGGCACCTAAGCAATGGCATCAAAATTTGATGAAGTGGTTTTGTCTAGTGGTTATGTTCTTAACCAAGTCGACAAATGTGTATATAGCAAATTTGATGAATCGGTAAAGGAGTCATCATTTGTCTATATGTTGATGACATGTTGATCTTTGGCACCCACCAAAATCGAGTTGACTGACAAAGGAATTTTGTCATCAAGGTTCTCCATGAAGGACATGGGGAGGCGATGTTATCCTTGGTATTAGGATTAAACATGAAAGTAAAAGAATTTCTATCTCTCGGTCTCATTATATTGAGAAGGTCTTGAGGAAATTCAATTACTTTGATTGTACTCGATGAGTACACCTATGGATACTGTGAGAAGCTAATGCCTAATCATGGCAAGGTCAGTATCTCAACTTGAGTATTCTAGGGTAATTGGTCACTGATGTATGCCATGACTTGTACAAGGCCCGATATTGGCTTTGCGGTGGGAAAATTGAGCGGTATACTAGTAATCCTAGTGCTCATCAACGCAAGCGCCTCAAAGGGTCTTCAAGTATTTGAAGAGAACTATGAATTATAGTCTCTCGATATCTGGTTACCCATCGGTGTTGGAAGGTTACACCGATGCAAGTTGGATCAAGAACATCAAGACAATTCGGTGGTGGGTATTCCTACTTGGTGGAGGTGCAATTTCTTGGGCATCCAAGAAACAAACTTGCATCACCGGTTCAACAATGGAATCTGAATTTGTGGCTCTAGCATTTCTTTGGTAAAGAAGTCAATGGTTGAAAACTTGCTTCGAGATTCCATTGTGGCCTAAACCTATAGCACCCATTTCTATCCGGTGTGATAGTGCACCTACATTGGCTAGGGCTTATAGCCGATGTACAATGGTAAGTCTAGACACTTAGGTGTCGGGCATAGCATGATTCGTGAGCTTATCATGAATGGGGTGGTATCTATAGAGTTTGTTAGATCTCAACGAACTTAGGCGATCACTTGACGAAGGGACTGGCTAGAGACTTGGTTATAAAGTCTCGCTAAAGGGATGGGTTTAAGTCCAACTTAGTCATCGAATGCTAGGACACCCAACTCCTCCCGAGGAAACTTAGGAGCCGAGTTCAATGTGGAAAGTCGAATATTCGGGACCGGAGCACATGTTTTATTTACATCCCAAGGTTGTGCTCGAACCTCTGAAAGGAGGATGAAGTCTTTACTTAATGGTTATATTTTCTTTGAAAAGTGCTTGGCGAGAGCATGACTAAAGAGGAACCACCTATGTAAATGTTGAAGTTTTGCCGCTTGTGAAGCTTTGGACTTTAGCTTTTACAACATTTATGAATTTGGATATGGACACATGGCTTGTATAGTGTCGGGAGTCATTAAGTGTTTGAAAACTTGTGTGTAGTTATCTTGGTATTCAAATGGGTTGAAGGGTTCAATTCTTAGAACACCCCGATTCTCGAATATTTGAACGTGTAATTACTAAGATGGAAATTCAATCCTCGTGACATTTTCGTTTATGCACATGTTTTGCTTAATGTTTATTTTTCATGCAAAGGAAGAACTAAATTTGGGAGGATTGTTGGAAAATTTAGTGCACTTGTGGGATTAGTTCACACCTTGTAATGGGTTAGGAGTGCAGAGTGTACACCCATAAGGTCCATGAACACCACGACTCTAAGAGTGGTTTGTATTGATAGTGCTTGGTGAAAGTCTTGTTGTGGTTAACATCGATTATCGGTGTATCCATCAAGCGATTTCCAGGATCGATGTTCCATCAAGTAGTTTATACATCAAGCGATGGTGTTTCCAATCAAGTAGTGTATCCACCGAAAGCACTATGAAAGTCTTGATATAAATCTTCGATAAATGACGATTCTAATCGCATCATTATGACCACGTTTAATTGGTCATGTAACCACTAACACTATAATGGGGATAATTATGAGGCTATTAATGGGCGATTAATACTCATAATTCCATTGGAGCGGTCAAGAGTATTATCCTATAAATAGGATATCCGAACATGTATGAAAAAACACGTAAAACACTAAACACTTATAAGCGCAAGGGTTAAAGAATTGTGCCTAATTCTCTAATCGCATTTGGTCTTATCCCAAGTAGATATTCGTGATACCCGGGCATTAGGGTCGAATAGTTTACTTTGGAAAGTGATCACACGATTCAAGTGATATCCGGTAACCACCAAGTGGTATCTGTTACTACTAACAGTTTGTTTGTTTCTGTGAAGAGTTGTCCATTCTGCTGAAGTTGATTATCTACACCCATTCTTTGGAGATAACCGCCAACAATTTCGGGGTATATATCCGAGTATCAAGATTGAAACTGCTCTGCAGAATGCCAACAATGTACCCACACTAACTGCGGGGAAGAAGTAGAAGGAAAAATTACTATAAACTATTACCAAATATATATTTTCCATGTTTATCCGGAAATAACCCCGTAACCACAATAACAACAACAAACCCAATCCATTACGATGAGTCCGCTTATAATGAAGACTAAAACAGAAGAAGGATCAACTACAATTCCAAGAATGGTGGGACGAGCTAAAAAGCGGTGAGCTATCTTGACCGCCAAAAACAAGGCCTAAAATATATTGGTTCAAAATAGAAACGAAATATCTTTTAGAATTGAATCTTATAATCGATATTGTATCGTAGACACAATTTATAGATCCGAGACAACAAATTAACCGAATCATATTTGGAGATATGCCACGCGCAATAGCCGCTCCACCAGTGAATACTCCAATACTAGAGACCAACCAATCAACCAAGCAACACTAAACGCGAATGCAATATAAACGTCCATTAACAAAAGAACCAAATATCGAATTGAAGTAACATGTTTCAAAACTTAAAGTTAAGTTGATTGAGATATCATTAAAATTTAAAATGAAAGATTTTGATTTATGAACTTACCTTCACCAACACACGGATATGAATAATGATACGCACTACCAAAGCAGATGGACAACGACAAGCAAGTTCTCAGATAACACAATGCGTAAAGCCCAGACTATTCCAAAGAATTAGAAATGATATCGTGATAGCGAGCCCTGTTTGCTCTTTAGCAACTGTTCCAACAAGAATATAAACTCCAGCTCCAATTGTTGCTCCAACTCCTAATAAGATTGGTTTCAAGTTAATAAAAAGAAGTATACCTATCACCTAAACACCAGGAATACATACATATACATATACACACTTTTAAAAGAATAAATGGCATGTATAAATCGGACATGGTTTGAGAAATGTATTCGACTATTAGTCAAAATTCCCAAATTAAAATAAGCCCACAAAATAAGCTAATCCAAACAGTCAAACACCTACTATCCTCGTATATCAAAAACTTGTATTCATCAAAATGGAAAAATAGAGGTCATTAATCATTACACACACATGAAGATTTGTAACAATGTATAGTATTTGTATTAGCCAATTACAAGTTAGACAAATTCATGTCATTTTAGCCCAACCCAAGGCAAATTTACATTACAACTACTACTATTTGCTAATTTGTTTACCACCTAAAAAGTAAAAATGATGACCGGTTGTATTATTGTTTTATGGTACATCTCGGCCTACCCATAAGTGAAATACATTACACACAATGACAATGACATACAAGATCACTATCTTCATTCAATTATGATACTATGGGGTGTTTGGAACCACCACCAAATGGCCTAGTGGTAAGGTCCTTGACTTTCAAACAAGAGGTCAAGGGTTCAAAACCTCACTAGGTGTGTACATTTGGGGGTCGCCACCAGGGGTAACTTTGGGGGAGGTTGTTTCCCTTGGAGGTCTTGGGTTGGCGAAGTGGAAAAAAGGAGTGGGGTTTATTCCCCAAACGCGAAGGTTCGAGGAAGGCATACTGCCCGCTTGGATGGCACTACACGACTCGAACAACTAACTACTAACTAGGCGTTCTAAAAGAAACTATGGGGTGTTCGGACTTTGGCATGGGCGGAGATAGGGAGGGTCCCGGGGGTCACGTGCCTCTTAGCAAAAAAAATTGTAGTGTAAATTTTCTAAAGAGAAATGATACATGGACCTAAACTTAGGCCTAAACTTAGACCTAAAACTACTTGGCATCATCTTGATATGTTGTAAAATAAATGGGTCCCTGCATGTAACCATCAAGATGCTGACACTTGGTTTTAGGTCTAGGCCTAATTTTAGGTCCATGTGTCATTTCTCTTTTCTAAAATATCTAGATTTTTTTGTAATTTGCCCCCCTTAATAACCATTTTGTAATGTAGTTTCTAAAAATTATCAAAATGTGCCACCGAAAAAAATTTATGGCTCCGCCCTTGACTTTGGATTAGCATATATTTGACTATGAGAAAACTCATAAGCTCACTTTTTCTTTTTCTTTTTCTTTTTTTGGCTTATGAGCTTATCATTAGCCGGAAAAAATGACATTAGGAACTTTTGGAACTCAAATAAGCCTCCACTCCCCAGTAACACACAACAAAAATCAATATATATAACATATATAAATAAACAAATAAATTATCAATGGCAATAGCATGGGGTTAATTACTTAAAAATGTATCATACTTGTCATTTTTTGTTATTGTGTGTACTGAACTTTTTTTTCTTTTCTTATTATGTGTACTATACTTTCAAATTTTGATTATTGTGTGTAATAGTGACTAGTCAACAATGTAAAATGACCATTTTACCCTTCAAAATTTGAAAAAAGTAAGGGTAAATAGTCACAAAATGCACACAAAAACACAATAAGAAAAAAAAATCGTACACACAATAACAAAAAGTGGCAAGTTTGATACATTTTCAAGCAATTAACCCAAATAGCATGATTAGCAAGTACTTAGTAGACAAAATAGCATGCTAAGCAAGTTATATGTATTTAGTAAGGAATAAATCAAATTCAGATTGATACAAGTTAAACGAATGATAGTTAACACACCCCATTAAAAATTACAACCACTTAATTCCACACAAGCTTACAACCATATGTGTATCATAATACTATGGGGGGCGTTTGGATAGCTTAATCATCTGTTGGCTTATAACCTTATTGGAAACTGAAAAAAAAGCTCATAATCACACTTTTTTTCTGGCTATAAGCTTATCAAGCTGATCTTATGGAGCCAATAAGCTCATAAGGCGAAAAATGTGAGCTTATAAACTTCCCAAGTTCAAATAAGTCCACAAACTAAGCTAACCCAAACAGTCAAACACCCCAATAAGATCAAAAAAAATAAATAAATAAATGAAGAACAGATAGATATAAATTACCAATGGCAATAAGATCAATAACAGACAAGCGCTTAGCCAGCTGAATCCCATCATCAACTTTTTTTCTTCTTACTAAACATCCCACAAACCCACCGCTCACTTTTTCCATAACTAACTTTCATTAATTATTATTATTATAACTGAATGTTTTAGGGGATTAAAACCCTAAATAGCGTAATATGTGGAGGCTCAAATACGATGTTTTATACAGTGGTATTTTTTATTTTATAAGATGGTACGTGTAGTGGCAGAATATGTCGTGTAGTTTAATTATTTGAAAATGATTGTGTGATACGTATCTCATCCAATCTTATCTTGCATATCATTATACCGGTTAATGTTATTTTAATATTTTTTACTTGTACTGTAATTTTTATTTTTTTATAGTTTTGTGCATTTATTTATTCTTTTTCGAAGTTTATGTAGCATCCTTTTAAATCGTGTGATAGTTGTGTGTATTATTTGACCGATTTACTTTTGATCAGGTTAAATAGGAGCACGTAAATTAAAAGATAAAATGATCAATTAATATATGATCACACAAAGGATTTTTTTTTTTTTATTTTTTAGAAAATTATCTTTGTTTATTTTATTTCATCGGATTTATATAGAGTTTGAAGATAAACGAGCAACAAACTGCCCCGCTAGTTTTTTTTTATTGTAAAACTAATTCCTTTAAAAACAACATTTGTGAATCTAGGTGTCATAACATTTCTATGCATAACACGTTGAACTCTGTTGAGAAGCTCCACTGCCTCAGATGCAAGAAAACTAAAAATATCAAACAAAAATCAGCAAATAAATGACATTAGGAACTTTTGGAACACAAATAAGCCCCCACTCCCCATTAACACGAAACAAAAATCAAATATATAACAGATACAAATAAGCAAATAAATTACCAATGGCGATAAGATCAATAACAGACAAGCGCTTAGCCAACTGAATCCCATCAGCTTTATTAGCATCATCAACTTTTTTTCTTCTTACTAAACATCCCATAAACCCACCGCTCACTTTTTCCATAACTAACTTTCATTAATAATTATTATAACTGAATGTGGAGGCTCAAATACATGTTTTATACGGTAACAGTAGTATTTTAGTATTTTATAAGATGGTACGTGTAGTGGCAGAATATGTCGTGTATATGTAGTTTAATAATTTGAAAATGATTGTATGATACGTATCTCATCCAATCTTATCCTACACTACATATCATTATCACGGTTAATGTTATTTTAATATTTTTTACTTGTTTGGAAATGTAGTTTACTTTGTTATTTATTTATTTTTTTATTTTTTTTTTATAGTTTTGTGTAGTATTTTATTTCTTTCAGACGTTATGTAGCATATTTTTAAATTGTGTAATAGTTGTGTGTATTATTTGATCGGTTTATTTTTAATCCAGTTTAGTAGGAGCGCATGCTGAAAGATAAAATGATCAATTAATATATGATCACACAATTGATGGGAATTTTTTATTTTTTTAGAAAATTATCTTAGTTTATTTTATTTCATCGGATTTATATAGAGTTTGAAGATAAACGAGCAACAAACTGCCCTGCTAGCTTTTTTTGGATTGTAAAACTAATTCCTTTAAAAACAACATTTGTGAATAAATTATTGACAAGTTGTGGCGGTGTGTTCAAAGGGTAACGAACAACATCAACACCAAAGTCAATTGGAGCTATCGGGTGAACAAAGATGATGATGCAGGAGTCTCCTGTGAGGAATCTCCGGTGAGGGAAGCTTTGTCTCGCCTCGAGGATTATATACCTCCCGTATGATCCTGCGGACGAGGAGTATTTAGATTAGGATTTAAGATTTAGGATTTATGTATTATGTATTTCGTATCGTTTAATTTTAATATATTGTAATGTTTTTATTTATTTTAATGAATTTTAATCTTGGTTTTAAAAATATTTGAATTAAAAAAATCTCGTGTCACCATCAGAAGCAACTAGGTCGTCGGAGAGAGAAAGTCGATGTGGCACAGACGAACTAGTTAGCCAATGTCTCTACCTTATATACTCCACACTTTACTCCAATATTAGAGAACCATATTTGGAGATATGCCACGCGCAACAACTGCTCCACCAAGTGAATACTCCAATATTAGAGACCAACCAATCAACCAAGCAACACTGAATGCGAATGCAATATAAACGTCCATTAACAAAAGAACCAAATATCGAATTGAAGTAACATGTTTCAAAACTTAATGTTTAGTTGATTGTGATATCATTAAAATTTTAAAATGAAAGATTTCGATATATGAACTTACCTTCACCAACACATAGATATGAATAGTGATACGCACTACCCGCGGATGGACAACGACAAGCAAGTTCGCATAACACAATGCGAGAAAGCCCAAGAACTATTCCAAAGAATGAGAAATGATATCGTGATAGCGAGGCCTGTTTGCTCTTTAGCAACTATTCCAACAAGAATATAAACTCCGACTCAATTGTTGCTCGACTCTAATAAGATTGGTTTCAAGTTAATAAAAGAAGTATACATCACCCGGACACCGTGAATACATATACATACTTTCTTATTATGTATAACTTCGGACATGGTTTGAGAAATGTATTCTACTATTAGTCAAACTTCCCAAATTCAAATAAGCCCACAAAATAAGCTAATCCAAACAATTGAACACCTAATATCCTCGTATATCAAAAACTTGTATTCATCAAAATGTAAAAATAGAGGTCATTAATTATTACACGCATATGGATGACTTGGTGGGCCATGGCCACCCATGAAGATTTATAACAATGTATGGTATTTGTATTAGCCAATTACAAGTTAGACAAATTCATGTCATTTTAGCCCAACCCAAGGCAAATTTACTTTACAACTATTTGCTAATTTGTTTACCACCTATGTTATATAAATGATGACCGGTTGTATTATTGTTTTATGGTACATCTCGGCCTACCCATAAGTGAAATCCTGATTACACACAATGACAATGACATACAAGATCACTATCCTCATTCAATTATGATACTATGGGGTGTTTGGAACCACCACCAAATGGCCTAGTGGTAAGGTCCTCGACTTTCAAACAGGAGGTCAAGGGTTCAAACCTCACTAGGTGTGTACATTTGGGGGTCGCCACCAGGGGTAACCTTGGGGGAGGTTGTTTCCCTTGGAGGTCTTGGGTTGGCGAAGCGGAAAAAAGGAGTGGGGTTTATTCCCCAAACGCGAAGGTTCGAGGAAGGCATACTGCCCGCTTGGATGACACTACACGACTCGAACAACTAACTACTAACTAGGCGTTCTAAAAGAAACTATGGGGTGTTTGGACTTTGGCATGGGCGGAGATAGGGAGGGGTCCCGGGGGTCACGTGCCCCTTAGCAAAAAAAATTGTAGTGTAAATTTTCTAAAGAGAAATGATACATGGACCTAAACTTAGGCCTAAACTTAGACCTAAAACTACTTGGCATCATCTTGATAGGTTGTAAAATAAATGGGTCCCTGTATGTAACCATCAACATGCTGACACTTGATTTTAGGTCTAGGCCTAATTTTAGGTCCATGTGTCATTTCTCTTTTCTAAAATATCTAGATTTTTTTTTTGTAATTTGCCCCCTTTAATAACCATTTTGTAACGTAGTTTCTAAAAATTATCAAAATGTGCCGCCAAACAAAAATTTCTGGCTCCGCCCCTGACTTTGGATTAGCTTATATTTGACTATGAAAAAGCTCATAAGCTCACTTTTTCTTTTTCTTTTTTGGCTTATCATTAGTTGGAAAAAATGACATTAGGAACTTTTGGAACTCAAATAAGCCCCCATTAACACACAGCAAAAATCAGTATATATATAACATGTATAAATAAACAAATAAATTACCAATGGCAATAAGATCAATAACAGACAACCGCTTAGCCAATTGAATCCCATCAGCTTTATTAGCAACAGAAGATGATGATGCAACATCAACTTTCTTTCTTCTTACTAAACATCCCATAAACCCACCGCTCACTTTTTCCATAACTAACTTTCATTAATTATTATTATAACTGAATGTTTTATACAGTAGTATTTTAGTATTTTATAAGATGGTACGTGTAGTGGCAGAATATGTCGTGTAGTTTAATTATTTGAAAATGATTGTGTGAAACGTATCTCATCCAATCTTATCCTGTATATCATGTTATTTTAATATTTTTTTTTACTTTTGTTGTACTTTTTTTTAATAGTTTTGTGTAGTTGTTTATTTTTTTCTAACTTTAATTAGCATATTTTTAAATCGTGTGATAGTTGTGTCTATTATTTGACCGATTTATTCATAATCCGGTTAAGTAGGAGCGTGTACTGAAAGATAAAATGATCAATTAATATATGATCACAAAATTAATTGGAAATTTTATTTTTTATTTTTAAAAGAAATTATCTTATTTTATTTTATTTCATCAATTAATTTGAATTTACAGAGAGTTTAAAGGCAAACAAGCAACAAACTGCGGCGCTAGCTGTTTTAGATTACAAAACTAATTCTCTTAAAAACAACATTTGTGGATCTAGCTGTCATAACATTACTATGCATAACACGTTGAACTCTGTTGATAAGCTCTACTTCCTCAGGTGCAAGAAAACCAAAAATATCAAACGCAAAAGGAATAAAAACATGTTAATTTTCAATGCACGCTTTCTCATGTTTTGCCACTTTGTACGAGGCGGCTTTCAAAGCAACATGTCCTACTGTAAAATCTCGGGTACTTAAACCCACGAGAGGAGAAACCCCGGTTAGATCCACACACGCATGTTTTCCTCCAACCCATCCAAAAACCAAAATGTATGTCGGTCTGAGTGTGGATCTTTCATCCAACGGGTCAGCCAAAAAGTTCACATGTGCTTCTTTCTTGGCAGAGATCCTGGCACGCCTATATCGTCAAAAGGACGTCCTTAACGATATTGTGTCTCATACTTGAAGCCCGGAGCTCTTTGCAATGAACCGCATGTCCCCAAATGAATCTAAACATGCCTTGTGACAAACGGGGCATATCTTATCAACCGAAATAAATTTGTTAATTTATTAATAAATAATTTTTTGCCTATTTTAATAGAGGAACAAGCTTTGAATTAGTATAGTTGGTAACTAAGTTAGTTTAGTGAACAAGCTAATGTTTTTTATAAATAGAGTTCATTATTTGTTGGTTTTTAGAGGAGGTGAGAAATAAAAAAGGTCTTATGAAAGTCTCTCTTTGTCTCTTGTGGTGGTCTCGGTGATTCAATAACGATAGAGGTGAATTCCATTATTGTAATAAACTATTGAGAGTAATGTGAGGATATTCATAAGTGTCTAGAGCTCAACAATTGGTATCAAGAGTCGAGATTCGAGAAGAAGTAATCATACAACTTAGACGAAGCCATTAATAGAAGAACGAACTTGCGTTCGTCATATTTTGCGCAACAGTGATAGAAATGTAGAATTGACATTGTGCGTTCGTTAACGGTTGGATCTTCATGATTTTTGGGCAGGATAACAAGACCCATAGATCTACAATCTCACCGGAGGGATCAATATAAATGTACCAGTTGAGATTTATAGCTTGTCGAAGGCGCTGCCAGATTGTTGTGTTGGTAGGTTTTTTTCAAGATAAGTTTTGGTGTTTACAATGACAATGAAGATCGAGATTGAAGACGGGTTAACAATTGAATGTAAGCGGTATAACCTAGTTGTGATGTGGTGACGTGTTGTTCAAAGATGATCGACTTGATGGAGTATGTTGATCGCGAGGGTTCCTTGTGTCGAAAGTCTTCCTAACAAGGACATGGTTAGCGGCATGTCCCAGAGAGAAAGCGGGATACAATATGATAGATCAAAGTCATTATCGTTGAAGAAGAGATCCACATCATTGCAGAGGTTTTAGGATTTTGAATCAAAAGAGAATTTGATGGTAATTGGTTCACATTCCTAAAATGGAGTTGTTAATTTAGTAATAATCTAAATCAAGTAATGATGTTTGTTGCCTATTTTAATATGAGTTAATTATTGGAGACAAACTTATATGTGGAAGATTAAAGATTATTTACATACCAAGCTTTTCTCATGTATACTAATGGATCAATCGAACTCCACCCTTCATCTTTATTTAATCTAATGGATGAGATTAATCCCAACAATTTAAAAAACCCACTTTCATCATTTTTTTAAAAATATTAATATCTTTTAAACCGTTAATCGTTAAGCGAAAAAAAATATACCATCACGACGAGCATTTAATTTTCATTTTATACATTGGCACTTTGATATACTTTCGACAAAAAAAATTGTTTTTTTACTTTTTTTTACGTTCTTTTTTTTTGTTATTTGAAATTTGCATAAAGAAATTCATACGTAATTAAACACTAATTTGAATATACTAATAAAATCATATGTGGTATTAATGTTAAATCATATATGATAGGTAATAAAATCACATGTGATATTGTTGTTACATCACATATGATTTTATTACATATCATATGTGATTTAACACTAATATCTCATATGATATTATTAGAATATTCAAATTAGTGTTTAATCATATGTGATTTCTCATGCAAGTTTCAACAACAAAATAAAAAGAAAAAAATGAAGAAAAATGTGAAAAATGAATAAAAAATTACGTAGAAAATATATCAAAGTGCCATCTATAGAAAGATAATTAAATGCTCGTCATCGCGATCTCAGTAATTATTTTCGATTAACGTTTAAAAGAAATTTAAGTTATAAAAAATATGTGAAATTTTAAAATATTTTTAATCTCAACCATTGATAGATGAAGGGTAGGTATGAGTCCCTTGGTACGTAAGAAAAGTTTAGTATGTAAAATAACTCTCCTCATATGTGGAATTAGTAACCTTGATGAACAAGCTAACGTTTTCTTATAGATAGAATTCATTAGCTATGGGTATTGGAGAGGAGGTGAGAAAAAGGAGAGGCCTTGTGAGAGTCTCCCTCCATCCCATGTGGTGGTCTCAGTGATTCAATAATGATGGAGGCGAATTTCATTATTGTAATCAACCGTTGAGAGTGGTGTGAGGATATTTAAAAGTGTCGAGAGTTCAACATCTCAAATTTTGTAATATCTTTTATATAGTGAATGTTAAGTGGCCTACGGGCCCCATTATGTTTACTCTCCTTAGAGAGGTATGTGTGTGTATTATTTTCGTTTTTTTTATTGTTTGTTTTTGTTGTTGTGAAAAACTAGAAGGGGGGGTTGAATAGTTTTACCAATTTAAAACTTCCTTTTAAATATTTAGATCGACTTATGTCAATCTATTTGGTTGTTTATGTTGGACGTTGATAGATAGATATATAAACATGTAATGAAAGATAAAGAGTAAGAAGCACATCACCACGACACAAGTATTTATAGTGGTTCAGCTACAAGGACACCTTCCTTGCCCTACTCCACTCCCCGAGTCACCTACTCGAGAGTTCGTAAACACTACACCAACTCCTTATGGTGGAGAAGCCTTCACAACGTAGCTTAACTTTTTTTCGGTACAAAGCTAAATACCGAGTTCCTTCACACCAAGGCGAACCACACCTAACACAACATCGCCTATGTTGGGTTTTAGGTTCCTTGCATCAAGAATTACTCTAAGTACTGGAACCACGGACGGGTTTGATATAACCACGACAGAAGTGTGTAACCACGGATGAAGTCAACATGGCTAGTAGTATTGTGTAACCACGGATAATATATTGTAATCACTTTGCTAGTCTTGTATAGTCGGTTAGTTTATTGTATTAGATAAATATGGAAAAGATATTTATCTTGTAGGTTACGTATTGTATATTGTATAGGACTCCTTAGCCTATAAAAGGAGGTCCTAGGTTAGGTTAGATATCATGTATGTTTTATATCTAAGGTCGATACACTTCAAGGTTGCAAAACCCTAATCTTTGTAAGAGTATTCGTATTAATAAATAATATTGAGGTGTTGAATGTTTAATGTTCTTCTTCTTAAGATTAAGTATTAAATTCCGTAATACTTGATAAGCTTTTGTTACAAGTCGGTTTCTATATTAGATCGTTTGCTCAATAGGGATCAACAAGTGGTATCGAGCTTGTGATCTAGAAGCGTAACCAAGAAGAAGTCTTAATCTTTATTCAAGTAAGTTAAGATGTCGTGAAACTCACATGGTGATCGCTTCAAAAGTGCCCATGCTCAAACATGGTGAGTACCAACCGGAGGATGCGAATGAGGCAATACATTCGTATGATTGATTATGCTCTACGGGATGTTGTTGAAAATGGAGACACTCTTCCTAAGAAGGGTGAGGATGGACCGAGATTGCTATTGTTAGTGAACCTAATAAAGCTAAGAGGAAAATGGAGATCAAAGCTCACGAGATTCTCTCCATGGAATACCTAATGAGTTTGCATTGGACTTTGATCAATATGAGTCTGCTAAAGAATTATTGGATGCTCTTGAATTAAGGTTTCTTTGGTAATGAAGCTACTAAGAAGTCAAGGATGAATATGCTCAAGCATCGGTTTGAAACCTTCACTTGCTCTTAGTGGAGAAAAGATTGATGGTACATACAATAGACTTCAAAACTTATCACAATGAAGTCGGTGGGTTACAAGTTCCTTCAAGAAGATATTAATTTGAAGTTCATTAGGAGTTTATCATCCGAATGGGCTATTCATACAATTGTGTGGAGAAATAAAGAGGACTTTGCTACGATGACTCTTGACAATCTCTTCAATAACTTGAAGGTTTATGAGTCGAGAATAACTTTTCTCACTCATCTTCTCGCTAATCAAAACATTGCTTTTGTATCCACTAATCACAAAAGCCCACAAGATGTATCCATTCTCGCCTATGGTATAACCACGGCTATTGCAAATACTACCACCGTTAGTGATAATATCGGTGATGGTGCAATCGGCTTTTACATCTGATTTAACTACAAGTGTTCTCAGGTTTGAATCAAGATCCGGATCAAATTGATCCCGATGATCTTGATGAGATCAATCTTCATGGCAAATGGCTATGTTGACTCTCCAAGCAAGGAAGTTTCGAGGAGGACCGGAAGACGGGTCAAGTATGATGGTCAAAGGAGAGCTGGATTCGACAAAAGCAAGATGGAGTGCTTTAACCGCAAGAAGAAAGGTCACTTTGCTAGGGAATGTCGAGCTCCTAAAAGAATTGAAGGCATTCGAAGACATCGGAAGAGCTGCGCTTCTTGACTTTGGTTGCTCGGGATGGGATTGGTGATTATGATTGGGTGATCAGTTGAAGAAGGTCCAAATGCGACTTTTCTTGCTAGTGAAGCTTCAAAAGAGCATAACTTTGCTCTAATGGCCTATGCTTCATCTTGGTTCGATTAAGGTATCTAATGATTCTAAAACATCTACTTGTTCTTTTAAATCATGTTACGATAACTTAGAATCTCAAAAAGCTATCAACGAGAGTATGAGAAAAGAAGTAGAGATTGACTCTAGATAACTTAGGATATAGAGTTGGTCTAGAAGGTGTGGAAGAGAAGCTAAAATTACGTATTAAATGTGAGTTTGAGTATGTAGAAAAGATCAATATACTAGGTGGTGAAATTGATCTTAAAAGCAGAGAGATTAAAATGCTTAAAGATAAACTAGCGAGAGCAGAGAGTGTAAAACAAAAGGCCCTAGATGAAAAAGAAAAACATGTTGTTAGGGTTGCTAAAACACAATATGCTTGATCTAGTAAAGAAGCCAATAGGTCAAAAATTGTTCAAAGATGGTCTTGGTCTTGGATACAATAATATGCCACCACCCTCTTTGATGAAACATGCACCACCGCTAAAGAACTGTCATTTAGTAGTGAATTCGGTTTTAACAAACTGTTGAAGAGATAAATAAGATGAAACACCTAAGATAAGTTCGATAAGTTATCGATGCTCCCATAATAGAAGATTGGGAATAAGATTACGAGGATGATAGAACCGAATCAACTAAGTCGAAAAGATAAAGAAAGTTAAGAAAGTTGATTCTCGACAAGTCAACCTTGTACCTAGATTTGGAGCTAAAGTTACCAAGAAAGTTGTAGAGTGCAAAATTCCTAGGAATGGATGAAACAATATAAACCTAGGGGTAATCAAAGAAGCTTAAATGGTATAATTTCTATGATTAGGTGATGAGTTTCAATGTGTTAAAAGGCTTGTTTTGTGTGTGGTAGTTTTGAACACTTACGAGAAATTGTCATAAAAGCAGACCACACGTTTGGAATCATTGGAGGAGGGTAAATCATCAAAACTTTTCAAAAATACAAACCTTCATCCTAACAATAACATGATTCCAAGAGCGGTCTTGATGAGGAATGGGAATACAAAATCTATTGTCATCGCTACACCTAAATGGGTTCCAACCATCGCTAAGCAAAATGTAAACATGGCTGCTAAATCAAACCATCATAAGCAAAATATCACCACCGATTCAAAAGAAGTTTTAAAAATTCCAAAGGTGATAAGCGACATGTGGTTGGAAATCATTTTATCTTTATTAAGGCCTTAGCAAGTTGGCAATGGAAGCCTAAGACTAAGGTTTTACCACATGTCAACTGTGCATCAATGGACCTAAAGAAATTTGAATATTTTGATGCAGGCGCACCCAAGTCGATCTTGGCTTGGGTCCACAAGAGGAACTAACTTGTGTAATTTTATATGCGGCGGTCTTCAAACCGAGCTAAAAGATAAAGGAATTTTGATAGTGGTTGCTCTGGGCACATGACATGGGATGGAAGCTTTTGATGGAGGATATGTGGCTTTTGGCAATGATCCAAAGGGAGGAAAGATACTTGGCGAGGCACAATCGAGCAATTTAGACTTAAAAAGTCTATTTGGTACAAGGACTTAAGTACAATTTATTTAGTGTTTCTCAAATGTGTGATAAGAAAAAGCGGGTACTTTTGGGAAACCGAGTGTGTGTGTTTGATATGTGCTTATTCACATATTTTTCATTATCAAAACCGACCCAAAACAACCAAGTAAAAGCCGTTTATTGCTAATATTTGTGGTTTTCTTGAGTTTATGCTTGTGCAGTACGGATATGCAAAACACGCAAAAGGATCCAAATCGGATGTAAATCGAGCACGAGAGATTAAGAGAGTTTTAATGAAATGGAAGGTCAAGATTGTTTATTTTGGAAGATTTTATTCTCGAAGATGATTTTGAAGTTTCGGAAAAGTTTGAAGAAAAGTCATGATTAGTCCACCGACTTTGAGCTTTTGACAAAATGATCCCTTGAAAATTCAAAAGTTACAAATCTCACCCTTGGATTATTGAAGTTTGGCAAGATTGGCCCTTGGTTAAGATTTTCAAAAAGTACATTTATGGTCCCTGGATTTTCAGTTTATTCATTTTTGGTCCCTTAAGTGATACTTGGGTTCATATTCAAATCCAATCCACTATTAAAACCCAAGGCCCAAAGTGTAATACTCGGATCATGGCCCAATGACCAAAACAATTACACCCGTTATCTTAACCCAAATAATTACCCAAACCCGGTTCAATAACCCAGGTCAACGAACCCACAAACCGGTCAAAAAAATGTTTGAAATATAATAAATAAACCCAAAAACAAGACCCGCGCTAAATTTTCCCCAAATCTGCTATGCCTAGAACCCTAAAATACCCTTTCAGTCAATTGGTCAAATCAGTGTAATTAGAGGGCAATTATGTACTTTCCCTGACACCCTATGACACACCTGACACATGGGGGTGTCCAGGTCATCAATCCGTGTGACTTACTCTCCTCTCATTGGTCGATTTTACACATGCTCATGATCCAAGGGTTGTAATCAAGAGGTGATGCGTGGGATTCAATCCAAGGGATGTAAGGGACTCAGAAGAAGCACAAGATGGGATTTCGAAGCTTCCACCTCAAGCTCTCCTATAAATAGCCCTCTTCTCATTCACTAGTTGTATCTTAATTCTCTGTTATTTTTCCTTCTCTAGCTTTAGTTGTAGTAGTTATTTACATTTCAAATGTTTTAAATCCTTTTGTAATTCGTATTTGTACTCAAAATTTCCATTATTAATAGAATTTGCATTTCAATTTCAAGTGTTTGTTTATGTTTTTTTTTTATATTCCAAATCTGATTATCATCCTAATTTAGATCTTATTTTAGTTTTATCAAATTGTTTTTAGCTTCTATCTTCATAATCTCAAAAATACAAAAAAATAAGAGAAAATATTTGAAAAATAAAAATCCTAGTAGATCTGTTATGTAGAGTAATCCACACTGATCTACTGTTTTGTTAAGGTTCATATAAGCTTTCTATAGCTTATAGTGAAGCTTATTCTGTTTTTCTCACTCAATTCACAAAAATCTCAAGTTTATATCAGATGCTACAGTTGCTGTCTTAATCTGTTGGAATTGGATCTGGTTTGGTGTGTTAATGATACTGGATTGGGTTGAATACTGAGCTGGAATTGGATTAGGATTAGGGTTGATAGGTTAGAGTTCTTTTGGTTCAACTTTGGCAAGCCACAGTGGCTATAGTACTTGTAAGTCTCAATTCTGTTTTACTGTTGAATTTGTTGTTTAAATCTGTTTATTAGTGATAATTTGTAGTTATTAATCTGTGGTTGATGTTTGTTTAGTATAAGCTTATCTAGATCTGTCATTTAGTTCATTTAAGTAGTTATACTAGTGTTTGGTATTACTGATAGAACTATGGCTTAGAGTTATTGTTTCAGATTTGAGTATTGATACAAGCTTATATAGGTATTTGATATTGAATTCAGGTCTTTGATATAGCACTTGCACTCAAAAGTCAAAAATCATTTGAAACTGATCTATTAGATTAATCTGTTAATATCAGTTGGCATAATCTTGCAATTAGGATCAAAACAAGTAGAACTAGCTTACTGTAATCACTAGTAGCCTTTAAACATCAAATTCAGTGAATTAATTTGGATCAAATCTGAATAAAGTCAAACATAGCTACTGATTTCAAAAGTCAAAATTCATGTCTGCAGCAGTTTATGCAGATTTTGCAGCTGATGCATTAGGTTCAATTTAGAGAGTTAGAAGCTAGTAATTGGCACATTTGTAGCTAGCCAGGTGGTTCATAAGACAACCTATCTGTTTTTGGCTTTAGCACTCTTGATAAGTTTTTGAATAAGCTCAAACCAAGGGGTGTTCACTGTTTTGCTTAGACTCATCAGTTTGCTTAGATCTTGATCAGAGCTTTAGGCTTGTTAGGATTAGGTTTAGCTAGTTGCTTTGAGCTTAATTTAGTATACATTAGCTTCATCATCCTTTGTTTGGTTAGCCATTTAGCTTATTTGTTTTTTTTAGTAGCTTATTTCCTAATCTCTTGCACTATAGCTTGCATATTTCATACATAAGCTACTTGTTTATCATTTTTCATAGATTCAATATAACTTTTTAGAATTTTCCTGAAGATTTCATAATTTTTGGTCTTTATTTGCTATTTTTCTCAATATTAAATTAGATTTTAATCAATATTAAATAGGTTTTATTACAAATAATTGAGAAAAAGTTCCAAAAAATAACTTTTCAATTTTAATAGTTTAAGAAAAATATAAAAAGCATAAAAAAGATTTTTCCACATTTTTCTCCCTTTAATTGGTATTTTTCACAATTTTAATTAGATTAAAATAGATTTAAATTTGTAGAAAATAGAAAATTAATCAAAAATACAAAATAGTTTTAAAAGTCTTTTATGTTATTTTATATTTTAGAAAATAGTTTCATATTTTCTCTTTCTTTTTATAATATTTTAATTAATTTTAAATAGTTTAAATTAGTTTTAATTTTTATTAAATCAAGAAAATTCCAAAAAATAGTTTTAATTCTAAATTAGTTTTCTACATTACATTTTAGAGTAAAAGTATATTTAGGCATTTTTAGGATCTAGATTAGACGTAGTTGCTTTTTATTCGCGTTTGTTTAATTTCACGTTTTATTTTAGTTTGCCTTAGTTTTAGGATTTCCGTAGAATAGCTTACCTTAATTACTTTCCTTATCCCGTAGTTTAGATATTATCATCTTATGCCCTTTTCTTATTTGAATCCGATTATTGAGGCGTGAGTTGAAATTCCATTCAACCTCGTTCGAACGATCTCGGTGCTCAAACCTAACACGTTTGAGTTACCCGTAATACTACATAACTTCTCTATTATTGATTTTCACTGCGAATCAATTTTTGCGCCACGCGGGAGGGCTTGTAGCGAGTTTTCAGTATTCCGTCTCGTATCGCGTGCATTTGAAGATCCTTCCCGAGTGAAGTTCCGTCGTTTTGTATATATATTTTTGAAAACCCAAAACATTTAAAAATACCAAAACATTCTTCCTAGAGTGTTTACAAAACCATAAAAAGTAAAAACCAACAAAAGAAACCCGAACGTCAATTGTTACGTCGGCTCACCTTGAAGGTACAACCTATACACGGGTATAAGGAAAGTCTTGACATTAAATTGCGATGAAGAACGATCCACTCTTCGTTCCCGCTCATTGCTGCATTTTTGAGAGCTACCAGCACCGATTGACGTGACGGTTACAAAAATATTGTGTTTTCTAAAATAAAAATGTGATTTTCCTTTTCAAAATATGTTTTAAAACCCAAAATATTCTTCTTGTATCCTCTTAACCCGATAATTCTTTTCTTCAACCTCTATATGATTAATTCTCATGGATACGATCGATTATCGTCGTTGTTTTCATTGCAAAGGCCGTATGGAGGAGAAACAATATTGTTGTCTTAATCCAGAATGTGTATGTGGTCGATGTGGATATCCTGGTTCTAGAAAATCTTGCTATTGGTGCGACTTAGCCGACAAAAAATCTCATGATGAACCCTCGATTCCTACTCCCTCTCCGGTGAGGGAGGTGGAACATGTTTCTAAACCCGAGTTGACTCCCGTTCAAGAACCCGAGCCTATCACGGAAATAGCTAACTCTTATCCGGATAATTCTTCGATTTATCAGCTCGTGTGTATATGGTGCAGCGGACCCGAATATGGTGGAAATTGTCCCGCTTGTAGTGATGGAAAATCAGGAACCGAGTTTCACCACAATCCTGACTATGAGCCAACCAATTTTCCTAACCAACCTTTGTACCATGAGCCAGAACCCTACTCTTGTGAGTATTGTGGTGGTCCTCACCAAGGTTTTCATTGTCAAGTTCAATTTAACAACTCAACCTATGGTTACGAACCTTACCCATATTCGTCACAACAATCATATTGTTGTGAGTATTGTGGAGGTCCGCACGTTAATTCCGATTGTCAGATGCAGAACCCGATTGTTTACGAGCAAGTTCCTTTTTACAATTACGATTATGCTTATAACCCACCTCCACAATACCAAGAAATTCAACCACAAAATCCGTCAGATAATCAAGAATCTCACCAAGGTTTTCTCAAAATATTACAAGAGTTAAAAGAATTAAAAGAATTGCTTCTGGAACATGTTCAAGAAAGAGATCCTAATCAGAAAACTTATCGTGAATTATTAGCTGAAGAGGCCGCGAAAGTGATCCAACATCGTCCTACTACCTATTATTACGATTCTGATTCTGATGACGATTATACGCCTCCGAGTGACAATCCCACTCCCGTTTCTGAGCCTTTCATTTCCGACTCTTCCCCTTCACTCACGCCGGTTGAGAGAAGTGATGTTCCTTTGGAAGAGGTCGATGATTCTATTGTTACAGACATTGTTGAACCCGTTGACTCTTTCATAATGGGGGATGAGCATCTTAGTACTATTCCGGAAACGGAAGAGACTAGTGTTGAGATCCTTATCCCAATCCCAATTGAGTCTGGGGTTGTTGATATTTGTGATGAGCCTTCTCTTGATATTTCAAACGATCATGTTGAGATGTTCTCCGATTCCGATGATGATTCTTATGGAGACATCGATTTCGTCGACGATTTACCTTCTGAGCCCGAGCCAGAAGAAGAAGAGATTGAGCTCGATGATATTGAGATCGAGGATCCAGCATTACGTGAAACATTATCACATGTTTATCTTCTCATTTCCAAGATTGAAGCCTTGAACGATAATTCAAGTTCGCATCCTATCTCCGTTAAAGATAGTGATTTCTCTCCCGAGCTTGAGACTTTCCGATTTGATGAAGAGATTAGTGGCAATCCCACTATTGATGATGTTTATCCTCCGATTCTCGAGCGATTCTACTTTGATATTGATATGAGCAAAGTTTTGAACGAGATTTCCGATACTCCGACAAATGACCCGATCATTGAGGAAGTCGACTCATTTCTTGCTATTGATGACCCAATACCACCGGGTATTGAGGATGTTATGAATAATCCCGAGGGGGATATGGTTGTTCTTGATGGTTTTCTTGACCCTCCTTTTTCTGATGAGTCCACCATCACTTATCCCGTTGAGCCCGCATGTGAAGACAAGATCTTTAAACCCGGGATATTCATTGATGAGCTTTGTGTTAAAACCATTATTCGAGATAAGGATCCTCACTTGGATGCCTTCATTGTTACATTTACACCTCCTTTTACCATGAGCTCCCATCTTCTTTGGAGTTTTATCACTTTGATCCGTCATTTTTTCGTCCACCCGCAAAACCACCGGATGATGGATCAATCTTTCTTGAAAAACCTTTTGTGAGTTCGGGAGGATTTAACCCTTATGTGCTTGATGCCCGACATTTTCTTCACCTCCCAACCCACTCGGTCTCATTCCTACGGGAATGAGGACACCGTTTTGACCCCAGGTATCTCTACCACTTTCTTCCCAAGGACAAATGAATTGGGGACGAGTCAAGCTAGCGACTCGGTGATCAAAAACGATGGCGCTTCGTGGGAGGCACCCATGCTTATCCATCTATCTTCTTTCTATTTTCTAATACGTGACGTGAAGGGGTCTGCCTCTTCGATTTCTCGTGTTTGGTTGTTTGTGATGTTTAGGATGTTCCCGATATGAAGACTCTCGTGCTCGAAGTTTGTCATTTTCTCCACTCGAGTCTCATGATCGATGCTAATGGAAATCCGATATCCTAATCTTATCGACTAACGTTTATCTTCTAGCATACTTTATAAACGGCTTTTAGATTTTCGTGATACCCTTGCTTTAAACATTGAGGACAATGTTCCATTCTAGTCTGGGGTAGGGTAATCTTGATTTGATTTGACCGCACTTGCTTATTTCATTGTGTTTCTCTTGCAACCCGTTTTCCTTAGAAAATGAAAAATTGTGCAAAAATGTGAAAATTTAAAATTTTTCGTAAGCTTTTGCTAGTTTTATGATCGAAAAGTTCTTGCTAGTCTCTTAGAAGTTACTTTAAATATGCGTTTTTCTTGAAATAGCCTTTGCTAATTGCTTAGACTAGAGGCTATAAAATGCGATTCTAGCTCACAAGGCCAAGATTTTGCAAGTCTCCCTAAGTGATTTTAAATATGCGAAGCTTAAACAAGGATTTGCTAGTTTCTAATAAGTGACTTTAAAAATGCGAGACTTGAGATTATTAGACGAAACATTTGCTAAGTTAATGTATGTTTTGACACCTTGATTGACTTTCCGCTGGTGAGAGTAGGAATAGAATTCTGACTTGACCGGGCGTGTTGAGCCCTAGCTTGTTCCCTTAACCATAGGTAATCTTAAAATTATCGGCTAAGCATCTGCGGATCTCATTATTTGGGATTTTAAATTTGCGAGATCGAGAAATGATAGAGTTACTTATGAGTTTAGATGCTAAGCGTGGAGTAGTTGGTTCTCTTTAGAGCCCATCAAGGTACTTATGGCTTTTTGTTCCCACAAAATTGTTTCACCCATATCTGTCTAAATAATTAGAGATGTCGAGTTTTGGCGATAGTTAGTTCTTTATCTTCTTAAAAGAATCTTTGTTTTAAAAATTGGGTACACATCAAGGATCCGTAATAAATAATTGAGTAATCAGTGATAAGTGATATGTGATAAAGTAATAAGTAAAGTTGTGAGTCATGTGTCGAGATCGGACCCTTGGATCTTTAGCCGGGATTGAATGAGGTCTTAGCCTAACCACCGGGATCCTCATCTCATGAAGCCTATAGTCTTGGAATTACCCGTGAAGCTCCGTAGTTCACACTCATATAAATAAAGGTATAAGTGCAATGTAAAAAAAAAAAAAAAAAAAAGTGAAAAATGTTGAAAATTGAAAAATCAAAAGTTAGTGAATAAAATTCCTTGATGTGGACCTCATTTTACGACAATGGTTCTTGAGAGAAGGCGGATAACTAATTATCAACTTAGCTTTGTATCTTTATCGGAATAACTCTTATCGAAACGAGAATTTGAGGAAATTCATTTCTCACAAAAATAAAAAAATCTAGAGGAAAATAGGAAAATGGGAACAAACGGTAATTACATAAGTAACTTCCATGGGTAGTGTTAGCATCTAGAGTCATTTGTAACAATGATTTCGGTTTTACGCTTAGTTTGGGAGCTTGTGAAAAATCAGGGACGATGTATTCTATCCGTATGGTCACTTCACGCTGTGTTGTGTTTTCTACTCCGTGATCCTAACATGTCGTTTGAAAAATGTTTGAGTTATTAATCGACATGAAAGTTCAACAAACCGTCATTCATAATCGGATGTGCTTAATCGTAATATCTATACTTGTGAGTTAAAAGGTAAACGGGGCGTTTTTAGAATTAAGGTTTTCTTAATCTCTTTTGAGGAATCTTTGCTACTTCTTCATAGGTTTAGTAGAAAGAGATTGAAATCCTTGGTTTTAGAAGCGTGAGTTGATTGCATTGCGTGAGGACACGACAATGGTCTCGTCTGGGTATTTTGATATGTGCTTATTCACATATATTTTCATTATCAAACCGACCCAAAACAACCAAGGAAAAGCCGTTTATTGCTAATATTTGTGGTTTTCTTGAGTTTATGCTTGTGCAGTACGGATATGCAAAACACGCAAAAGGATCCAAATCGATGTAAATCCGAGCACGAGAGATTAAGAGAGTTTTATCTGAGCTGGAAGGTCAAGATTGTTTATTTTGGAAGATTTTATTCTCAGAAGATGATTTTTGAAGTTTCATAAAAGTTTGAAGAAAAGTCATGATTAGTCCCTGCACTTTCAGATTTTGACAAAAATGATCCCTTGAAAATTCAAAAGTTACAAATCTCACCCTTGGATTATTGAAGTTTGGCAAGATTGGCCCTTGGTTAAGATTTTCAAAAAGTACATTTATGGTCCCTGGATTTTCAGTTTATTCATTTTGGTCCTTTAAGTTATACTTGGGTTCATATTAAATCCAATCCACTAACTAAAAACCACTTGGCCCAAAGTGTAATACTCGGATCATGGCCCAAGCCCAAAACAATTACACCGTTATCTTAACCGGTTTAATATATTACCCAAACCCATTTCAATACCCGGTCAAACGAACCCACAAACCGGTCAAAATGTTTGAAATATAATAAATAAACCCAAAAACAAGACCCGCTAAATTTTCCCCAAATCGCTACTCCTAGAACCCTAAAATACCCTCTTATCAATTGAGCCTAATCAGTATAATTAGAGGGCAAATTTGTACTTTCCCTGACACCCTATGACACACCTGACACATGGGGGTGTCCAGGTCATCAATCCGTGTGACTTACTCTCCTCTCATTGGTCGATTTTACACATGCTCATGATCCAAGGGTTGTAATCAAGAGGTGATGCGTGGGATTCAATCCAAGGGATGTAAGGGACTCAGAAGAAGCACAAGATGGGATTTCCAGAAGCTTCTGACCCTCAAGCTCTCCTATAAATAGCCCTCTTTCTCATTCACTAGTTGTATCTTAATTCTCTGTTATTTTTCCTTCTCTAGCTTTAGTTGTAGTAGTTATTTACATTTCAAATGTTTTAAATCCTTTTGTAATTCGTATTTGTACTCAAAATTTCCATTATTAATAGAATTTGCATTTCAATTTCAAGTGTTTGTTTATGTTTTTAAATTGTATTCCAAATTGATTATTATCCTAATTTAGATCTTATTTTAGTTTTATCAAATTGTTTTTAGTTTGTTTCTTCATAATCTCAAAATACAAAAAATAAGAAAATATTTGAAAAATAAAAATCATAGTTGACTGTTATATGGAGTAATCCACACTTAGCTCTTTGTTTTGTTAAGGTTCATATAAGCTTTCTATAGCTTATAGTGAAGCTTATTCTGTTTTTCTCACTCAATTCACAAAAATCTCAAGTTTATATCAGATGCTACAGTTGCTGTCTTAATCTGTTGGAATTGGATCTGGTTTGGTGTGTTAATGATACTGGATTGGGTTGAATACTGAGCTGGAATTGGATTAGGATTAGGGGTTGATAGGTTAGAGTTCTTTTGGTTCAACTTTGGCAAGCCACGCTGGCTATAGTACTTGTAAGTCTCAATTAATTTCTTGTTGAATTTGTTGTTTAAATCTTGCTTCATTTAGTGATAATTTGTAGTTATTAATCTGTGGTTGATGTTTGTTTAGTATAAGCTTATCTAGATCTGTCATTTAGTTCATTTAAGTAGTTATACTAGTGTTTGGTATTACTGATAGAACTATGGATTAGAGTTATTGTTTTAGATTTGAGTATTGATACAAGCTTATATAGGTATTTGATATTGAATTCAGGTCTTTGATATAGCACTTGCACTCAAAAGTCAAAATCATTTGAAACCTGATCTATTAGATTAATCATGAATCATCGGTTGGCATAATCTTGCAATTAGGATCAAAACAAGTAGAACTAGCTTTCCTTAATCATCAGTAGCCTTTAAACATCAAATTCGTTGAATTAATTTGGATCAAAACTCATAAAGTCAAACATAGCTACTGATTTCAAAAGTCAAAATTCATGTCTGCAGCTGTTTATGCAGATTTTGTAGCTGATGCATTAGGTTCAATTTAGAGAGTTAGAAGCTGGTCTAATAATTGGCACATTTGTAGCTAGCCAGGTGGTTCATAAGACAACCTATCTGTTTTTGGCTTTAGCACTCTTGATAAGTTTTTGAATAAGCTCAAACCAAGGGGTGTTCACTGTTTTGCTTAGACTCATCAGTTTGCTTAGATCTTGATCAGAGCTTTAGGCTTGTTAGGATTAGGTTTAGCTAGTTGCTTTGAGCTTAATTTAGTATACTTAAGCTACTGTCACTGTTTGGTTAGCCATTTAGCTTATTTGTTTTTTTTAGTAGCTTATTTCCTAATCTGTTGCACTATAGCTTGCATATTTCATACATAAGCTACTTGTTTATCATTTTTCATAGATTCAATATAACTTTTTAGAATTTTCCTGAAGATTTCATAATTTTTGGTCTTTATTTGCTATTTTTCTCAATATTAAATTAGATTTTAATCAATTTTAAATAGGTTTTATTACAAATAATTGAGAAAAAATTCCAAAAAATAATTTTTCAATTTTAATAGTTTAAGAAAAATATAAAAAGCATAAAAAAGATTTTTCCACATTTTTCTCCCTTTAATTGGTATTTTTCACAATTTTAATTAGATTAAAATAGATTTAAATTTGTAGAAAATAGAAAATTAATCTGAAAAATACAAAAATAGTTTTTAAAAGTCTTTTGAGTTATTTGTGATTTTTAGAAAATAGTTTCATATTTTTCTCTTTGATTTTTATAATTTTTAGAATTTTAAATAGTTTAAATTAGTTTTAATTTTTATTAAATCAAGAAAATTCCAAAAAATAGTTTTAATTCTAAATTAGTTTTCTATTACATTTTAGAGTAAAAGTATATTTAGGCATTTTTAGGGTCTCGTTTAGACGTAGTTGCATTTTTATTCGCTTTGTTAATTTTGTTTTATTTTAGATTTAGCGTTTAGGATTTCCCGTAGAATAGCTTACCTTAATTACTTTCCTTATCCCGTAGTTTAGATATTATCATCTTATGCCCCTTTTCTTATCCTTATCCCGATTATTGAGTGAGTTGAAATTCCATTCAACCCTCGTTCGATCTTATCGCCCACGTTTGAGTTACCCGTAATACTACATAACTTCTATTATTGATTTTCCGCGAATCGGTGTTGTCTCCGAGTTTAAGATGCCGATGAGAAGTTTATACAACTTAGGGTACCTAGGAAGGAAAATATATATTATTTTGATCTTAAAGATGTTCTTCCTAATAGGTCCTTATGTTTGTTTGCTAAAGCATCTGTTGATGAATCAAAATTGTGGCATAGAAGGCTAGGTCATCTCAATTACAAAACAATCAATAAACTGGTAAAGGAAACTTAGTGAGAGGTTACCTTCAAAGGTTTTGAGTGTAAGGAACTGTGTAGCCTGTCAAAAGGAAAACAACATAGAGCTTCTTGTAAGACTAAAGCTGTAAACACCATAACACAACCATTGTTTATGCTTCATATGGAATTATTTAGACCTACCTTTGTTAGAAGCTTGAACCATAAGCGATTGCCTAGTTATCACCGATGATTATAGTAGATTTCTTGGGTATACTTTTTGGTCGCTAAGAGTGAGACTAGTGAGATTCTTAAGAGTTTCATTACTAAGATAGAAAATCTAGTAAATCATAAGGTCAAAGTAATCGGATGTGATAATGGAACCGAGTTTAAGAATGATGTGATGAATCGATTACTGTAGCTAAAGGTATTGAAAGGCAGTTTAGTGTTGCTAGAACACCACAATAGAATGGTGTAGTGAAAGGAAAATAGAACACTAATTGAGGCTGCTAGGACCATGTTGTCGAGTCTAAGTTACCAACTACCTTTTGGTGCAGTCGTAGGAATTGCATGTTATGTGCAAAAGCAGTAAGGTAGTGAAGCCTCATAACAAGACCCCATATGAGCTGTTTCATGATAGGAAGCCAATGATTGCATTCCTAAAACCTTTTGGGTGTCTTGTTACCATTTTGAATACCATAGACTACCTAGGCAAGTTTCAAGAAAAGCGGATGATGGATACTTTTAGGCTATTCTACAAATAGTAAAGCCTTTAGAGTATACAATAGGAGGACTAGACTTGTTGAAGAGAACCTACATGTTCAATTCGGTGAAAAGACTCCTAGTGTTGAGACCAAAGGACCAGACCGGTCGCTTAACATTGATATGCTAACCAAATCTATGAATTATGAGCCTATCATTGCGGGAACTTCCACTAATCTTGATGCGGTATACAAAGGATTAAGGTAGATACATCTTCAAAGGAAGCCGATTCTACTAAAGAGTTCTATTTGGTTGAAAAGTGGAAAGTGGTTCTGCTCCTTCCATCATACAAAGCAAGGTCCCTCCGATGATGATGTCTTGAATCTGGAGGCAATGTTGATCATCATCAAGATAAGGATGAGTTGTTGAAAGATAACTCGATTATCGGTGAAGAAATTGAAAAGAAGAAAAGCGATGCAAGCAAGCAACTGCTAAGCCCACCGAAAAGCACCGAGGCCAATCAGAATCACCGACAAGCCATCTTCTACCACCGATAGTGCAAGTGAAATTCCGGCTACAAGTATCGGTGATAGTACTTTCTTTGGACCACATCCAAAGCCACTATTTGGTGATGAGGAGTATCCACATGATCCTAATATGCCCGATTTAATAGAGATTGATACTCCTACCGATGATGAAGACATGGATGAATTCTTCAATCTTGATTTATCTAATTTGGAAACCGTAATTAATGAAAGTCCAATTACTACTACCATAATTCACAAGATTCATCCCAAGGAATGATTCTTGGAAATTTGAATACTCCAGTTCAAACAAGAAGCGGGGTAAAGAACACGAACCCTTTCACGAACATGGGTTCTTTGCAAGATCTCTTCACAAAAAAACAGTCATAAAGATCGCAAAATTGCATGTTTGCTTGTTTTCTGTCTCAAAAGGAGCCCAATAGAGTGGAAGAAGCTTTATCGGAAGAAGGTGGGTAGAATCAATGCAAGAAGAGCTTCTTGGTTCAAACTTCAAGAGGTTTGGACATTGGTTGATCTTCAAATGGGAAGAGGGCTATTGGGACTAAATGGGTGTTCGAAACAAGAAGGATGAAAGAGGAATTGTTGTGAGGAACAAGTCAAGGTTGGTTGCTCAAGGATACACACAAACCGAAGGTTTGGACTATGATGAAGTATTTGCACCGTTGCAAGGATAGAGGCTATTAGATTGTTTTTGGCTTATGCTTCATTCAAGAATTTTGTTGTGTATCGGATGGATGTTAAAAGTGCATTTTATATGGCACTATTGATGAGGAGGTTTATGTTTGTCAACCTCACGGTTTTGAAGATCCCGATCATCCCGACAAGGTTTACTGGGTGAGGAAGGCTATGTATGGATTGCATCGTGCTCCTAGGGCATGGTATGAATGCATATCTACTTATTTGATGGACAATGGGTTTAAAGAGGACTGATTGATAAAACTTTGTTCATTAGAAAGCACAAAGATGATATTTCTTGGTTCGGGTTCATGTAGATGACATCATCTTTGGCTCTACTAACAAGGAGCTATCTGAGATTTTGAGAAACTTATGCATGATAAGTTTCAGATGAGTTCTATGGGAGAACTCACTTTCTTTTGGGGCTCTGAGTTCAACAAAGGACCGATGGTATTTTCATTAGTCAAGACAAGTATGTAGCGATGTTTTGAAGAAGTTTGGGTTTCAAGATGTAAAGAGTGCAAGTACACCAATGGAGACTCGAAACCTATGCTACGGATGATGGAAGTCCCAAAGTTGATTTGAAGTTATACGGATCCATGATTGGATCTTTGATGTATCTTCTTGCATCTAGGCGGACATTATGTTCTCGGTCTATGTATGTGCAAGATTTCAAGTAACACCAAATACCTCACACATGAATCTTTGTTAAGCGGATCTTTAGATATTTGAAAGGTCATCCTAAATTGGGCCTTTGGTACTCTAAGGATTCCCTTTGATTTGGTGGCCTACATCGATAGTGACTATCTTGGAGCTAGTCCGGATGGGAAGTCTACCACCGGAGGATGTCGGTTCTTGGGAAGCAGATTAATTTCTTGGCGGTGTAAAAGCAAACTATTGTGGCTAATTCTACAACCGTTTGAATATGTGGCTGCTTTGCTAGTTCTTGTGGTCAAATTCTTTGGATCTGAGAATCAATTGTTGGATTTTGGGTACAATTTTATGCATACTAAGATTTACATTGATAATAACAATACAATTTGCATTATCAAAAATCCTGTTTACATTCTAGAACTAAACATATTGAGATAAGACATCACTTTATTAGAGATTGTAATGAGAAAAGGTTGATTCAAATGGTAAAAATACATACTAATTTCAATGTTGTCGATCTTCTCACCAAAGCTTTTGATGTGGGAGGTTTCATATCTTGTTGTTAGTATTGGAATGATTAATATTTAAACTCTCAAATTGTTTTGTATAAGTTTGTATAAGTATTGACCTTTTATTATGTAATCTTAGTATTGCTATTTCGCTTTCTATCCAATCGATAGTGTTGGTTCTAACCAGCGATAGAGTTGATCAATCCATTGCTAGTTGTTACGTGTTTCCACTAACCATTGTGTAGATAAAGACAAGTCATTATAGAGATTCAAAATCTTGAAGTTACATTGTTCATTCAACAAAATAGTTTCTGACTTCGACACAATGAAACTTCAAGTGCTAATTAAAGACTACATCTATACATGATTTTCTACTAATATTTCTACTACTACTATCCTTGCTTATATCGTTTAAATGCTGGATATGCACTTATCATATGCATGACCAGTACGACGAAGCAGCTAAGGATCAAAATGGGAAGGATGGATTGATGCAAACGAAGAAGCTGAAGCTGATTGTGGCAGATAGATGGATGATATGATATTCTTCTTGTGCTCCATCTACACTTTCCACCATTCAGCAACTTACTCCATCTTCCTTTTTCCCTTCCTTGTTACGATGTGTGAAGAAGCACCATGACTTGGTGCACTAAGACCAAGAACCACCTCTCTGTCCTTAGGGAGTGGTGGGTTTCTTGCTCGTGGTCTTGGTTGGGGGTTAGATGATGAAGGTTTGGGGTTTGAAGTCCTCTTCTTAGAAGAGTCATGAGTCTTGAAGCATCACTGGATTCACCACACTATCATCTTCGATGATGGAAGAAATGGGGATTTTAATGGTCGTGGTTCTTGTGGAGGTATGTCAAATCGCCATGGATTGGATTCTTGTAGAGGTGCACTGACTGCCATGGGAGAAGTTTCTTCGTCTGTATCTTCATAGGGTGATACATACGAACTTAATGAAGAGCTATTCTCTCCTTTGCTTGGATTTCTTGCCAAATAGTTCTTTTTCCATCTCTCCAGAATGCTGTTGAAGGAGGTATTGTCATCTGATGAAAGATTGATTGGGTTGGGGCTGCTCATTATTGGGATTTTTGGAGCAATTAGAGTTTTGATTTGGATTGGTGTGTGCGTTATATGAGATTAAGGGTTCTTTTTATAAGTGAAGTTTAGGGTTATTGAAGTAAATATGGGGCAGGTTAAATGTGGTTGGAGAGTTAATGAGTTTCTTGGGTATTGGTGAGATAAGTTCTAGAGTTGACTATATTGACTTACCTTTCTAAACCGCGGATAGGTCTTTTGTAAACACTTACGCTATTCCTAACCACCGACAACAATAATCTTTGTCTCTGTGTTTGTTTTGTGTTTTGACTTGCGGTATGAAGGATTCGTATACATAGGAGTGTGTGTGTGTGCTTGTGTTTGTTAAAAAAAAAATTGTGTAATCCTTCATATTTGTGTGAGCTCTTTCTTGATTTAACACCGCCTTACTTGCTCTATCTCTTGGATATTTGGAGGAGTGATCATCTATTCATCTGTATCCACTGATGGTTTGTTACAACCGCGGATAGCGATTATGGAACCGCGGATAGTATGATACTTTGTTTTGGATACTACGGGGGTTGTTTCGACACTTTGGCAAAGTATATATCTCCCTAAAATCACGGATGGATCAATTTATTTGATCTTCTAACCACTTCAATTGGCGCTCAACTTTAACCCTAATCACTTTCTTTGATTTATTCACAAAACCCACTACATATCCATCATTAATCACAATGGTGAAAAGTATTCCACTTCACATAACCTTGTTGCCGTACTCACTAAGGATGCTCGATCCGAAGGGTTTCATCAAATGATTGATTTCCTAGTTCACGGTCCATTCACTATGCTTTAACAGTTGAACCTACCATTCTTAAAGCCTATATACATCGATTACGGAGAAATGCTACACTTGAAGAGGTTGATGGTTTGGTGGTGTTTAATCTTGTTGTGAATGAGAATGCTATCTCTTCTTCGAGGAGATAATTAGAAGTTTTAAAGCTTGATGATGCTGATGGTGTTGATAATCTTTCCGATGTTGAGATTGTTCTTGGTTTAGAGAGATTAGGATATACACAGAGAGGTGAAAAGGTACAATTTTTAAGAGTTTGTTTTCACAACAATGGAAGTTTTGATTCACACTTTGTTGATGTGTATGAGTAACAAGACCACGTGCTTTAATGACTTTCCTTAAAAATTACTCTGCTATTATTTGTTTGTCCGATGGAAGGAAATTCAACTGGTCTAGGATGATATATGAGGGGTTAGTACAGAACATTAGTAAGAAGGGTAAATACTATTTGTATCCTAGGTTTGTTCAACTGCTTGTGGAACATCAAATAGTGGAACCTGTTGAACATGATAGAGTATGAAGTAAATCATATGCTTGCTAGAGTTTTTGCACATATGAGGAATCGACCACAAAATGTTGTCATTAGAGATGTTCCTTTATTTCCTCACATGCTTACTTTGCCTCATGATTACGAGTTTAATGAAGGTCTTGCATCATGGACTAGGAGAACACAGGCACTAAGCTTCCTCGGGCTAGTGTTAGTGGTATGGTTAATGAGGCATCACATGGAGTGGAGGTGACATGATTGGAAGGGCTTCACTCATCGATTCATGCTTTGATGCTCGTCGGGATAGTGGAAACATCAATAAGACCCAACCATTGGCAACTCCTAATGTGGAGAGTTCTTTGGAACTTAACACGGTGGAGGAATCCTAGCCAACCCATACTGCACAGGTACATAGATGATCGAGCTAGGTGCTCGTGCTATGTCTTCTATATCCAAGGATTCACCTCTCGGAGCGCTTAACACGGCTTGAAGTGATGAGGATAGATTGGAACCCGACATTGAATTAACGGTTAATGACTTTGTACATGATGAATTTTCCAATGAACCACCTATCGGACCCGGTTCACACAGTCGGTGTGGGAGGAGACTCTCTCTTGTTACGAATCTGAAGGATGTATCAAAACAGGGAGGAGTGATGGCATGAATTGTGGGAGGCTGTGGATGTATCATTAGTGTACCTATGGAAGAAGATGTTGATAGTGGAGATCAAGATTTTTGTTTCGATAAAAATGGGAATGAGGTTGTTCTTGAAAATTGAAGAATGTTGAAGTAGTGCGAACACAACAAGCGATAGTATACACGAAACCATGGTTAGTACTCTTGTAACCACTAATGCGAGTTTCGGACTTGGCTATTGTTCCTACTCTTCGTCACACCCATCGCTATCATAACCACTTCCACCGTTGTCACAACTCTCTATATTACCACCTAAGCCTAAAGAAGTAGAAAGAAGCTGCAAGTACATTGATTAATCTGAGCAAAACATCATCTATTTCTACACCAATCATTGCACCTGCTTTATCTGTTCAATCTACTGCAACCAAACCTAAAGGAAAAAGTTTAGTTATTGGTGAATCATTGAAGAAGAAAGTGGTTAAATCCAATATTGGGAAAGGAAAACGGATTGCTGAACCAGAGCTGAAGTTTAAAAGTAAAGCAGAACAAGAAGCTTATGATGAAGAATATGGAAGAAACTTGGTGGCTGAAGAACAAGCAGCTTTGGATAAAAGAAAGAAAGAAGAGGAAGAAGCTAGTGAGAAATGGTTAGCTATATGGTATGAATCACAAAACTATCTTCAAGCTTCTTTACAAATACTTGATGAGTTCTTGCACAAGAATGGGCACTTTGTTGGATGATAAGGAGAAAGCTAGGTGATGAGTGGATGGGCAAGGAATGTGAGCAAAACAAAGAAACATGTTATAAGAAAGAAACCTCCTACTATGGCTCGGATGAGGAATGTATTGATGAAGATTATTAAAATTTAGGCATATATGTTTCGATAATCTCGGTGGGTGTTCATTTGAAAGAATTTTGGAAATTTATGAGAGATGTATGAGGATTAATAAAGATGATTTCAGTCCAATGAATTCTAAAAGGGAAGAAGAGTGGATTAAAAAAGATGATGAATGGATTCAAAGTAAAAGAAAGAGAAAATCTGAGGTTCAGGAGACATCTGATTCTAAAAGATTGAAAGTTGTTGAAGATGTAAATCAAATCATTTCTTATGAGTTTAAGCTAATAATTGGAAGTGAAGGAGTTTGGAAAATTCAAAGACTTAACAATGAAGTTTCGAGTATAATAAAATTTTCACGGATGCTTGATATTTTGATAGAGATGATTTGATGAATCTTTGGATACTTTACAAGAATAAATTTGGTGAAGTACATCCAAATGATTATCATGAGAGGTGGGTTTATCATAATTTGAAGATTCTATTTGAACCTACTCATGATGAACACGAATGGCAAGGACTCTACAATGGTCAAGTTACTAGATGGTTTTATATCAAACTTGTGGAGTTCATGTTTTAACTGCTTCGGAAAGGTTATTCATATGCTTGTAGAAGGTGATTATCCTCAATGAATAAGCATCCGGAATAATTGCTCGGATGTTGAATCTGGTTGTATCAAGATGTTAGTATCTTATGATGGTCAAGCTTACGATTTGTTGCTGAAGTATGAGAAGATACTTAAAGCTAGTAAGTGTTTGGCTACATCCTCCAATTCAGATGTTTTGAGCTTAAAGAAAACTTGAGAATTCTGTTGGAATTTATCAAGTTTAGGGGAGGATTGTTGGGTTTTAGGTTCCTTGCATCAAGAATTACTCTAAGTACTGGAACCACGGACAGGTTTGATATAACCACGGACAGAAGTGTGTAACCACGGATGAAGTCAACCGCGGCTAGTAGTATTGTGTAACCACGGATAATATATTGTAATCACTGCTAGTCTTGTATAGTCGGTTAGTTTATTGTATTAGATAAATATGGAAAAGATATTTATCTTGTAGATTACGTATTGTATATTGTATAGGACTCCTTAGCCTATAAAAGGAGGTCCTAGGTTAGGTTAGATATACGTATGTTTTATATCTAAGGTCGATACACTTCAAGGTTGCAAAACCCTAATCTCGTAAGAGTATTCGTATTAATAAATAGTATTGAGGTGTTGAATGTTTCTTTCTTCTTCTTAAGATTAAGTATTAAATTCGCGTAATACTTGATAAGCTTTTGTTACAAGTCGGTTTCTATATTAGATCGTTTGCTCAACGAGGATCAACACCTACCCTTTATACGGTGCTAGGCTAACCACCGAGTTCTTTCACACCAAGGAGAATTAATCCTATCACAACGTCGCCTACCCTTTATTAGGTACTAGGCTAAGCACCTAGTTCCATTACTATGGAGGAACTACTACCCTTCACAACACAACACCTAATGTCAAGGAGATCCACTCCTTGTTACAACACCATCAAGGATATCACCATCCTTGGAAATAGACAAACACTTATATGTATAACGATGCAACTCATCGATTATACGACCTAGGCATTCTTCCCAAATGCCACTTGATTTGATTCATAGGCATCCTTCACTAATGCCTTTGACACAACGCTTGGCACCCTTCACTAATGCCTTCGTCTTGACACCTTTAGCATTCTTCACTAATGCTTTGACACGGACGATAAGCACCTTTCACTAATGCTTTCATCTTGACACTTTCAGCATCCTTCACTAATGCCTTCAACTCAACATCTACGATGGAAGAAAGAACTATCAACATGAGAACCTTAGTTGTCTTGATGATGACGAAGCATGGCAACTCATGGACTTGAGCTTGCTCGTCTTCAAGAAGTGGTGATCTCGCCTTTAAGAGGAACCTAGAGAATCACACAAAAACAAAAGACAAAATACATAGATCACTTGGATATGAGGATAGAGGGTTATAATACTTGGGGAAGTATGTGTGTAAAGTGGTAAGTAGAAAGGAAGAAATGGATCTCTATTTATAGAGAAAATTTTCTACTGTTCCCCGGATCCCGCGGATCCCTCCCACAAAGGATCCGGCTAGCACAAAGCTAGGGGTCCGTGGGACGCTCCTCTTTGCTCATGGGTATTTTTGGTTATGGGTCATGGGTTATTGGTTGATCCATGGTTTTATTTCTAGATACAATGTATCTCAAGGATACAATGAACTTGGTTAAGTGGTATATATAAAACCATGGGTTATGGGTCAATACCATTTGCTAGTTTTTACTCATTTAGTGTATACTTGTTTTTACCCATTTTAGTATATACTTGTTTTTACCCATTTTAGTATACTTAGTTTAAGTATATGCTAACCCAATATGTAAACACTAGTTGTTGTACATATGTATCTAAATCATAAAATCACTTATACTTGTTTTAGTGTTTTATGTGAAAACGTAAGTGTGTTAGGAAACTATTGACTCAAACTATTTACGTATTCTATTTGTTTCGTTAAAATGATTTTACGTTTGTTATCGACAAAATATTAGAAGATCGTAAAATATAAAGAAACGTTTTTACGGCTTATTTGCATTAACAATCTCCCCCTTTTTGTTGATGACAAACATATAATTATTTTAAGGAAAAGCTAAAATTCGTAAAAGTTTGAATTTGTAGTTTTACTTTCTTCTCCCCCTTTTTGTTGAAACAAAGAGTGTTAAAAGAGACTAACACAATTTTTATAAAAAAATATGTAAAGGAAAATATGAATAGAGCAAGTGACGGGAATGGTACTCGTCTTAACTCTCCCTTGACGAGTCCATCCCTTTGAGAGGGCGTCAAGAACATGACGTAAAATAAACTAATGTGTTTGCAAATATGTTTACAAATGGTTCATCTAAGTGACGAAAAACGTGCTCCCCCTAGAGGATTGCAAAGTTGCAATGGGGTGTCATGAAGTATAATCCAAAATTGGATTAAGTTGCAAATGTTTTTGCAATATCGTTTGACACAAAGCTCCCCTAGCTTTATGGTGTCAAGATCTTCATATATATTTTGAAAATCTACAAAGTAAAGGTTACAAAACAATAGTATAGTGCATAATTTTCTGCAAATAAAACTCAAGTTAGTAGAAATTTGTGCTTCTGTACCACAAATCCCACGGTTCCCTTCTTGGAGGGATCCGCCTAGGCATTTTGGAGGGATCCGGCTGTCTGTTGACAGTTTCTTCAGCAATGAGAATGTTTCAATCAATGCTAATGAAGATGTGAAGTAGTATATGATATAGCAAGCACAAAGCACAAAGCAAAAAACAATTATGGCATATAGATATTCATTCAATAAAAACAAGAGATGATCAAACAAATCTCTAAAACTAAGAGAATGAACTAGCCATACAAGTGCTACTAATGCTAATGATTTACCCAAACTCAAGATTCAACTAAAGGCTTAATGATGATCAAGGATGAGATAAGTTTCCTAAACGTTCTAAGTTTGAGCTTGTGACTATGATGCTCATTGTAGTTTAGGCTTGTTGAACTCTTCGAAACGTTCGAGGAGGTGATAAAACGTGAAACGTTTCTCTTCACGTAGTTCATGTATCAACCTTTCAACATGTTTACAATGATAGCAATCCATGGTTTTGAATTTCTTGAAGTGGAAGTTCAAGTAAAGTAGGTTGAGGATCTTCAAATGAAGGAGGAATTTATGGAGGCTCATTAAGTGATGGCTCTACAATGTTTGAGGGTGGAGGTAAAGAAGCATCAACTTCTATGTGGTCGGATGGTTGACTTTGATGTCTTCTCATAATCCAAAATGGACTATTGGGGGGAATGAGAGAGTTTGATATTGGATCAAGTGTTGATTCAACATTTTGATTTTGTTGCCCAACTTTTTCAAGTGAGTTTTTTGGTAGTGGTGGAAGGTGAGATGGCCAAGGAGGTAAGTCTTCTACATTGTGAGAATGTGGAGATGATTGTGAGGTGGCTCTAGGCACCAATGATGTTGGTTGAGTTGTGGAGGGTATGTTTGGTTTGGTAGAGTTTTGTGATGAAATCCTAGTGGGAACAATTTTCTTGGGGATTAGTTTGATCGGTTTCCTTGGTGTTGGAGAAATCCTAGCATTAGTGGACTTAACCGGAGATGATTTGGTTGAGGAAGCTTCATGTATGATCCTAGCAAGTTTCTTGGGTGGTTCTTGAGTGGATGAGTTAGCACTATGAGCCTTTCTCATGATGAAATGACTAAGGAAGATGGTTGTAATTGCTGATAATTGTGTTTGTGTTTGATGACTAAAGTGTTCTTAGCAATATGGCTTATAAAGGGAAGAACTTGGCAAGTGCATTTAAGACTTAAGCCACTAAGATTCTTAGAAATGTGATGATTAACATGCACACGGTTGAAGTTCAGAGTTTCACTGATCTAGGAACTCATTTAAGATGAGATGGAGTGTTTGAGTTAGGAAGATGAGTTGAAATGATTGTTTTAGCAATGTTTGACATAAACTGTCACCCGGATCCCACGGTTCCCTCTCTTGAGGGATCCGTCTAGGCTAATCCTAGGGATCCGGCTCTCAGCAGTTATGACAGGTTAGAAATCATGTTTCTAAAAGCTAGATCCTATATTATTTTTGAGTGTTTCAGTCCTCCTAAGTTCCTAAGATGAGAGTACTCTTGAATGATCAAGAGTAATGAGTGTTGTAGCAAATGATTGCTTTTTATGGAAAGAAGATGGGACTAGATGACTACCAATGGATGTTCAAGGAAAACACTAAGGGTTTTAGTGGTGTCAAGTCATAATAAATGATCCTAGAGATCGATTTTAGCTTGAGGTGAAATTTGAAAATCCTTAAAATTACAAGAATTGAAAACTAATTTTGACCCACTTTGAGATAAAGATGACTAAAAACAATTTCCTAAAAATGTTCAATATGTCCACTTAAGTGTTTAGGAAGATGAGAGACAATTTGTGTGTATTAAAGCGGAAATATGGTGAGTTTTGATGCGTTGACAAATCAAGAGGCATTTTGACTAAGATCTTAAGTAAGCCATAAGTGAGTCTAATCCTTTCTCATCCTTAAAGTGGACTTAGTTGGGTTCTAATATCATGTGTTTAGCAAGATGTGATGTTATCTAGAAAGCTATCTTGATGTAAGGGATGCTGTATTGCTGATCTGATGTCACGGATCCCACGGTTCCCTCAAGGGAAGGATCAGTCTAGGCTAATCCTAGGGATACGGCATTTGCAGATCAGAATCTTCACAGAATTGATGTGCAGATTTTGCACACTAATAAATCGTTAAGCTAAGCAATAAGAACAAGCATGTCATCACAAAGCACCATTTATAAAAACATGATAAAGTAACAATATCCAAATTACCACAAACCAAAAGTGCAAAAGCGTAATCATTCATACATAAAATAAAAGAAAATAAGCATATTCCTATTGTCTCTTTCGTCAATCCTTTCTTTTCCTTTTTGACAGCTTAGTGAGGTTGTAAGCAAGGTTTTGAATCATGCCCCTCAATTGTTTGAACTCCGTGGTTTCGTTTGGAACGGTTGGAAGTTGATCATAATAATCAAAAGGTTCTATTTTGATGTTGGCTATGGGGTCGACATCTTCTTCTTCTTCATGTTCTTCTTCTCCTTCCGAGGAGTCCGAGAGAGCTTTAGGTTTCTTTCCATTGAACTTGAAGCGTTTAGAGAGTATTTTGGTAAGAGGTAACATTACATGATCGGCAAGGAAATGATCGTTGTTGATAGGGGATGGTTGCAATGCACTAACATACTTACAAAGTCGTGTTAGGAGCATACTATATGGAAGTACCATGTTGGAAGCTTGAATACCCCAGCTATTCTCCTTACCATGTAATAGGCGAGATTAAATGGCTTTTGGTGGATAAGACAATAGATCATTTGCACAAGACATGCGTTTGGATGATCTTTGTTTCCAACTAGGCTTATGACGTTTTCCCTAAGGATTTCTTCCCATTTTCTATACATGGGATGGATTTCGAAAAGTTCCATTTGAAAAGGATTACGGTGAATGAGTTTCTTGTTTCGGTCGAAACGGGATTGGTCGGCTCTTATTTTGAAAATAGTGTCTCGGATTGTTTCGGGTTCATCAAGAGGAGTATGGTACATTGGTTTAGAATCAAGTGCAAGGTTTTGAGTGTTAATTGCCCAATCTTGAGAGTACATACAAATTCCTTCACATGGAATGCGGAGACTTTAAGCAAAGGTGTTGAGAGGAAGAGTAAAGTTTCGTGTATTGATGATGAAAGCGATTGAAATTCTATCATCGATGTTTCGAATGATCCTAATGCTTCTACAAAACTCAAAGATGAAGACCGGCCAAATTTGTTCATCAACGTCAAGAAGACAATCAAAATTGATTGCTGAGAAAACTTGACGAATGTCGATATCCTCAAGGAAACATTCCTTGATTACACGACCTTCGTGAATAAGACGTTTTTCGAGCTTTTTGAAGACCTTGCGGTCGGTTTTTGAGAATTCCTCATTTCGATAATAATGAGTAAGGTAATGGACGGTGTCATGATGATCTTGTTGAGTGGCTTTAGGCATGGTTGGTCCTAAAAACACAAAATTTTCAATTAGGTAAGATTAGTTGAGGTGGGTTTATGGTTTTGATTTGTATTAACAATGTTGTGAACACAAGTGAACTTAGTTATGTTAAAAGCCCCTTTTTATGATTAATTTTGAAAAACCCTAATTAAACTAATTGATTAGAGATTTGTGAAACCATAAACCCTAGAATGAGGATGATGAAAATTAGAACAAGTTAATGTAATTACTTACAATGGTGTTCTAGGTAGGAATACTTGAGAGTATGGAATCCAATGAGGATGAAATCAGTGGTTTGGACGTTTTTGTGTTATGTGAGTAGAGGGAAAAAATCAGTGGTGATTTTTTGAAAGCGTATATCTGAGTTCTGTTCCACGGTTCCCCCGGATCCCTTGTATTTGGGATCCGGCTAGTACAACTAGAGGGATCCGGCTCGTGTGACGAAAAAGGGTTGTTTGGCATTGTTTTGTAGTAGGCTTTATAAGCTAGCTTACTAAAAAATAGTTTGGAGGTATTAGATGAAGATTGTTTTTGGATGACGGGTTTTGATGAATCACATATCGAGGGTTCATATGTGATGACGGCGTTAGTTTGACGAATCAAAAGGAATATTATTCCCGATGATGAATAAGACGGAAAAGTGACGAAAGAGACTTCTAACAATGCTAGTAATTATTTAAACAAGGAGAACTATGAAATATAATAAACTCATGTAACCTATCTAATGAAAAGTAAAACATACCTCTATGCTTCTTGGTTTGGCATAATACCAAAAATACTTCATGAGTTTTTAAAGTAATCCTTTGTACTTGGTGTACGAAAGTTGTGATTACTTTTTAGATCCTTCCTTGAATATTGACTTCATATTCTTTGAATGAAGATTTTGGAAAGATTCTAGCATGAAGATTTCTTGAAAACAAAAATTGTTAGAATGATCTATCAATGTCCAACAAAATGATTTAAAAGAAACTATGACCTTTTAAAAATCCTTCTTTGTAGTTTTCAAACATACACGGATCGTATCAAGTTTTTAAAGTACAACATACTTTAAGAAACTTGGTAACGAAGCTCTGATGCCAATTGTGGAAAACTAGAAGGGGGTTGAATAGTTTTACCAATTTAAAACTTCCTTTTAAATATTTAGATCGACTTATGTCAATCTATTTGGTTGTTTATGTTGGACGTTGATAGATAGATATATAAACATGTAGTGAAAGATAAAGAGTAAGAAGCACATCACCACGACACAAGTATTTATAGTGGTTCGGCTACAAGGACACCTTCCTTGCCCTACTCCACTCCCCGAGTCACCTACTCGAGAGTTCGTAAACACTACACCAACTCCTTATGGCGGAGAAGCCTTCACAACGTCGCTTAACTTTTTTCCTGTACAAAGCTAGATACCGAGTTCCTTCACACCAAGGCGAACCACACCTAACACAACGTCGCCTACCCTTTATACGGTGCTAGGCTAACCATTGAGTTCTTTCACACCAAGGAGAACTAATCCTATCACAACGTCGCCTACCCTTTATTAGGTACTAGGCTAAGCACCTAGTTCCATTACTATGGAGGAACTGCTACCCTTTACAACACAACACCTAATGTCAAGGAGATCCACTCCTTGTTACAACACCATCAAGGATATCACCATCCTTGGAAATAGACAAATACTTATATGTATAACGATGCACCTCATCGATTATATGACCTAGGCATTCTTCCCAAATGCCACTTGATTTGATTCATAGGCATCCTTCACTAATGCCTTTGACACAACGCTTGGCACCCTTCACTAATGCCTTCGTCTTGACACCTTTAGCATTCTTCACTAATGCTTTGACACGGACGATAAGCACCTTTCACTAATGATTTCATCTTGACACTTTCGGCATCCTTCACTAATGCCTTCAACTCAACATCTACGATGGAAGAAAGAACTATCAACAAGAGAACCTTAGTTGTCTTGATGATGACGAAGTATGGAAACTCATAGACTTGAGCTTGCTCGTCTTCAAGAAGTGGTGATCTCGCCTTTAAGAGGAACCTAGAGAATCACACAAAAACAAAAGACAAACTACATAGATCATTTGGATATGAGGTTAGAGGGTTATAATACTTGGGGAAGTATGTGTGTAAAGTGGTGAGTAGAAAGGAAGAAATGGCTCTCTATTTATAGAGAAAATTTTCTACTGTTCCCCGGATCCCGCGGATCCCTCCCACAAGGGATCCGGCTAGCACAAAGCTTGGGATCCGTGGGGCGCTCCTCTTTGCTCATGGGTATTTTTGGTTATGGGTCATGGGTTATTGGTTGATCCATGGTTTTCTTTCTAGATACAATGTATCTCAAGGATACAATGAACTTGGTTAAGTGGTATATATAAAACCATGGGTTATGGGTCAATACCATTTGCTAGTTTTACTCATTTAGTGTATACTTGTTTTACCCATTTTAGTATATACTTGTTTTTACCCATTTTAGTATACTTAGTTTAAGTATATGCTAACCCAATATGTAAACACTAGTTGTTGTACATATGTATCTAAATCATAAAATCACTTATACTTGTTTTAGTGTTTTATGTGAAAACGTAAGTGTGTTAGGAAACTATTGACTCAAACTATTTACGTATTCTATTTGTTACGTTAAAATGATTTTACGTTTTTTATCGACAAAACATTAGAAGATCGTAAAATATAAAGAAACGTTTTTATGGCTTATTTGTATTAACAGTTGTGTTATCCATTGTCGTGGGTGTAAGATCCCAACAACAACACACCAAAAAGATTATATTCAAAAGTATGATACATACCACTAAAAAATAAGTGGTATTTTTAAACTTCGTCTTAATAACATATAAAGATATTTTGCATAAAATTAGTGTAGGAAAAATTTTTATTCGTTTTTAAGAATAAAAATTCAAACATGTAATAACTTGTAATTGATCATTAACACATACTTTGTTTTTGTTTTGTTTATTTGTGTCAAATACTTGTGTAAGTGTTTTATAATTTTTTGCAAGAAAATGGACCTTAGAAAACAAGTTTTTCAAGAAAAAAATTCTAGAAAACAAAACAAAACAAATCAGTCAAGTCAGCTTGACGGCGTCACCACCAGTAGTACGCTTTTTTCAGATATTTGTTAAATGTCTAAACTTAGTTTTGAAAAATTCCTGGAATGTTTATATGTCCAGATTTCTTGAATAAATTAATATTTCATAAACCTTAAGTATTCTATCTTAATTTGTTTTATTTAATGATTCAATATGTTGTATATTATCTCCCATCGATTTTACGCGGGTTATACTTGTCTTTTTCTTAGAGTTACAGGTTATATTGGATAAGAAGCGTTCGAGAACTCCTATGCTTATGCCTCTTGGAGGAAGATGTAGCCGTATTCAGTTCTTCGTTCATTCCGAGAAAACCAATGGAGTACTCTGTTTTTATTGTTTTCTTTTGTTAGGATAGAATGTATGGAAGATTTGGTGATTCAGGAGGTCTTGGAAGATGGAAGAAAGCCATCTTCAAGTTAGAGAGAGAAACAAGAGAGAAGGGAGAGAACTATGTGTTATTTTATTATGAAAGGAAAGCTTACACTAAGAAATCTCACCCCTCCATGGAAGTATGGAGGGGTTTATATACCCAAACACATACAACAATGGGTAATTGACATAACAAGCCCATGTGTTTAAGGTAAAAGATAGAAAATGTAATCCGTCAATGTCGCTCCATTTACGAGTTAGGAGCGATTCAACAATCTTCCCCAATGGGACGACATAAGGATTACTTACACCATTTTCTACAAATATTAAAAAAATAAAGAAAGGTCTTCATAAGCTCTTCAAGTCTTGAGGATGATGAAATTTTACGCTCTTTGTCTTCTTCTTGTACCTTGACTTGAGAACCGTTTTCTTCACTTGTAGGCAAATGATGTAATATGCATAAATTGGATTAACTTCCCCAATTCATGTTGCATGACTTTAGCAGATTCTCCATACACTTCTTTTGGCGAAGTTTCAATCGCCTTCCCCAAACCGACAACCGTCTTTAGCGATTCGAAACTTTGATGTAGTACACATTTCTTCTAACTTTTGAAATTTTTCAAGACGCTGCCGAATTTGTAGATGAGCGATAAACCACACAAGGTAATCGACTTGTTGCGGAAAATCCGTTCGGGGTAACATGCACGAAATCAACAAGATCTTCTCACGTATGTAGATGCTTCACACCAAACAAACCACGAAAGACGAAATGAAACGACTTCCCACAGAATGTTGCGGTCTATCGAATAATAATCACTTGTGAATATGCAATTACTCGATAAAATGACCGTGTGTGAGGCATCACAACATCATATTTAGGTAAGTTCACACATGATAACTCTGTGTGTAAGATATAACTTTTCACATACACATCAAACCATAACACAAGGTAGCATATAGGTGGAATTCTAGAGAGAGAAAGTTAGAGGTTTAGGGAACTTAGTGAGAGAAAGTGAATCATATTATTATGAGCTCCAACTCTCTACCTTGGGAGGTAGAGAGTATTTATAGTCTTACATAAATCGCCACACATCGGGTGTGGATCGGGCATACGGTGGGTAAAGACCGTCCGTCCTCCACGGTGTTACTAAACTAAATACTACTAAACTTAAAAGAACTACGACTACGAGCTTTCTAACGATTACATATACTTGAGGTGACCGACTCTTTAATACCGGAATTTCTAATTCCTAACAATCTCCCTAAGGGAGGTTGATAACGCTTCTACGCGTCGTCGGGGTCAAGGAAACTTCCTTTTCTTGAGCAAGTTTTATAGCACCCTAGGCGATGAACCTAATCGTTGTAGTGTAGTAATTAGGGTAAGCCACGGTATTGATATCGCTCTCTGGGGAATAGGAATGCTAGTAAGGAGTTACTACGCTAAGGTTAAGGTTGAGGAAGATTATTTTTATCTTTTTATGTTTTATGAAAATGGAAAGGTACGAATCTCGGGTATTGGATTTGGGGGTTGGTATTTCTACCGATTACTCTACTATTATCTAATTATCTAAACTAAGGTTGTGGGAGTCTATGTCTAATTAATGTGTGCTCGTATGATAGTTTAAAGATGTGTTTACTTAGTTTGTATTACTCCTTAATTATCTCCTATTGATGGTTGAGTGTCACGTCTTATTCCTAGTTGCGTTGTGTGTCTAAAGTTGTAGGGTATCGTTTCTCCCAACTCTTTGAACTTACCAAAGGGTCTTGTCTACAAACCCACTTAGAGATTATAGACTCCTACTCTAAGGCGCTCTTGGATGGTTTAGCCTACAATCACTCGTGTAATCATACTCTAAGGTTCACAAAGATGAATCAAGCATTAAGTACACAACGAATGACCTATTGCATTACTAGATCATTAATCAACTAAGATAAGAAACAACCAATCAATATTTAATAATTAAGTTTCATACTTCCTAAGCAAACACACAAATAAATTAGCGGGACATGGAGAACATGCAAGCATACACACAAATAATCAAAGACATAATTGAATTAATGAAGTAAAGACTTATCTTGGTGTAAGATAGGGTTTAAAACCCTAAAATCTTGTACAAGACACCTTAGGTTCGGTTTTAGGTTTTACTCCAAAGACTCTCCACACAAAGACCGAAAAATTCGGATTCTATATATAAGATTACAATTGCGACGCGCCACCTTATGTTTAGTGACGCCGTGTCGCCGCCATTAGGGTTTCGTCTTGGCCACGTTAACTTGCGACGGCGTCACCTTATGTCCGTGACGCCGTCCTCTTGACTTTCGGCGTCGTCTGGATTGCATCTAGGCCGTCGAGTAGCGACGGCCTACTCTTTCACAACTAGACGCCGTCTCTTGAAAACACGAGTTTTGGGTTCGCCCGTCACAATAATTTTGGGACGGCGTCGCCAATATCACCGACGCCGCCGCCTTTAAACTTTCAAAGAATCTGTGAGTGTCTCGATTTCGACTTTGGCCATTTTCTTCATATATTCGCGCTTTTGTCCAAATAAGTGCCATTCCAGATTTTGCCTTCACGAGACCTAAAAGTGAAAAGGAACGATATTAAGCAATAACGGATACAAAAGTGATCAAATAAGGACTTAAACGACCCTCAAAATGGTACCTTTTAAAACCTTATCAAATATCCCTACACTTGTTATTTGCTTGTCCTCAAGCAAATGTGCTTTTAGCCAATTAATTTATAAGTTAGGGGTCATGAAGCATTAATTCAAAGCGGTCCACAACACATATAAGCCCATAAAAGTCATAACAAGCACGGAAAATACATACTAGCACCTCACATGGGGTGTTTGGATACTCACATCTCTCTCGGTGTGTATATGGAATATAACAAATTGGAAATGGAAGATAAACACTCATTAACCGGTCCTAGTACATAGATTACCATAGGCTTGAGAATAGATCAAACCTCCATCGCTTTGGCGTAAGCACCTAGGAAAGACTATCAAAGAGGTCTTTAAAGGGTTGTAATGTTAGGCTTACGGTTAGGAAATAAGGGTTTGGTGGGATAGGCTATTTAGTGGTGGTAAGTCAAAAATCTTTATGTTAAATGCATATGAAGAATGGCGTTGCTAAGCCAAGACTCGACACTCTAAAACTCTATGTAACTGAAATAAACAAACATAAATTTAAAGATAGATGTAGGATGATAGCCCGTATGTTTTTTTTTTTTTTTATCACTTTATTTTTTTTTTTTCTTTTTTTTTTTTTTTTTTTTTTTTTTTTTTTTTTGCACACTTTTACTCTACCATCCTCTACGATACATCAAAATAATAGGGATTTATTAGACACATCCCTACACTTGAGTTTTTATTACTCTAACACTAATTTGACCCGAATTGAAAAGATCAAAACACTTGGGGTACATTATTACGCAAACAAAGGGAATTTGAATTTAATGTTCTCTTCCTATATTTCATAAACTTTAACTTTTCCCATGAATCCCAATCGTCCCAAAATGTATACAAAGGATATGACTCGACTTAGCAACTTATGCAAGCAACTAGATAATTGAACTAAGGGTTTAAGGTGATAACAAACATTTGCACTAAAAGTGAGTGCATAAGGGGTAGGCTAAGGCGATTTGGGTGTATATTTGGGGTGGGGTGTAAACAATGCTCTTCATTGATATTCGGAAAAACCAAAACATCACGAGAACCGCGAAAAGATAGGCTCGAGGGGTTAACTAGGGTATCGTGTACTAAAGATGAGTACAACGCAAAGGGTGTGGGGAATTACTCAACCGAGTGGAAGAAGTAATTATATTACGGTATCAAACAAGGGTTATCCTAATGCCTCTTATCATTTAGTTATTCCTAACTACACAAGTGTAGCCTCACTTGCGATCTCGAATGCATCACAAAACAAGTTCTAGAATCTAATATACTACCGGTTCACACTCTAAGCATTAAAGATGAATGCTTTTAATTCCTACTAATCTAAGGGCGATCCTCACATTTTGGGTGGAATTTGGGTGGTAAGGGTTTTGTGCTAGTCATGCAACTTCCTATCCATGAGACGCTTTTGTTAAGACTAATGGCCCACCCTATATGTCATGAAAATTTTAAATTTGGTGCCAAAATTACCCTAACCGATATTTTCTCATGGTTTATTACACAATCACAATTGACAAAGCAAATAATCAAGGATAAGTATAGTTTCAAAGTTCCGTTTTATTTTCCCTCCTACACTTAAACCGAACATTGTCCCCAATGTTCCCCAAAGTATCAAAGTTATGATAAAAGAAGGTAATTAAAACGAAAGAAACTAATACTCCCCGATTAGCTCGGTAGGATCCGTGTAAAGTGGTGGTTAAATCTTTTCAAGAAGAATTTATGCGTGAAAAGCTCCTTCAATCTTATGTAACTTCTTCTTGACAAACTAAACCCGCACACTTGAAGAAAACAAACGAAACCTTCGCGTAAAATCGGCGGTAATAATATATATAAGACTCGATTTAAACTAGGATATAATGCTTGTGGAATGGATGTTTACTGAATTTCTAAGAAAATTAAGACCGGAAAATTCCAAAATTTATAAATAGCTCGAAAAGAGAAAAAATAATCTAATGTTTTACTCCTTCCTCGACGTCAGTTGCAATCTGACGCCGTCAGTTATCCCGACAAAAAGCGGTATGCGATTTTACGAAAAAAATTCGGAAAATTTGCATCTTTAAAATCGGAAAAATTTCGCAAAAACATCCATTATGACTCGATACAAGCATTTGACTCGAACAAACAAACATAAATATCTTTTAGTTAATTGTTATTCTCATGTTCACGTTTCTTTTGAAAACATGTGTAATCCTCCCTACACTTATCCCTTATGTAAAATACCTTTATATGTAATTAAGATGAGGTTAAAGACAAAATAAAGCATTTTACAAATTCAAACATGAGAATAAACAATTAATAAAAGATATCGACACACAAATGAAAATGAAAAAAATACACATGGGTTGCCTCCCAAGAAGCGCTTGTTTTTGTTCGAGTCACGAGCCCGACTCTACCCTTATTTAACGAGATAAAGGGAAGTTTTTCCTACACTTAAGTTTAAGTGCGGGTGATAGTAGCAATACACACCCTTAAGGTAGAAATTTTCTACGTAAGGAGAGGGTGATGGGTGATTTATATGCTCAAAGGGGTGTGCTCCATTCATTATAACCTTACCTAAGTCTATTGGTGTAGCGGGTGAATCAAATCTCTCTCCTAAAATGGATCATCTTCTATCAACTTCAAAAGATTCTTAGTTAAGGATCCATCTTGACCTAATAAACCCGTTTAAACCCATAGTATTTCTTGTTATCAACCATGAATAGGTGATATAAGTGTGTAAGGTCATGGGTTACTCCTATATTAGCTTCCACTCTACATGGCCTAGAATCTACCACCTTTATCAAGCAACTACCGGACTATCTATTTTGATGGGTGGATTGGGGCTAATTCAATTCCAAGATTCACATCTAAAGACGGAAAATTGGGTAAGGTTTTGGTTGAGGCTCGGTTCATCAAAATTAAGAACTTCCCTAGGACTAAGAGAGAGTCATGACAACAAGCATCTAAACCTACATTCTCTAGTGGCGTTTGGTCCAAAGGTTCTCCTTCAATCGGGTTCCTATAGTCTCTTCTACTTCTTCCGGGTAAGTTATAGGTGATGTGTGCTCCTCAAGTGATGGTAGGACTTGTGGGTTATCCGATGGGATTGGATTTTCTACTCATCCTCCATCTTATCAAGATCACCTATGTATTCATTTTGTCTTGTGGTAGCGCCTAACCATGACATGCACCTTGGTACCTCAACTCTAATCATCTCCTTCCTAAACAACCTTTCCGACCAAGTTTCCAAATTGAAAATAGGTCTAAAGATTCGTTTTTGGGTCCCATGTTCCACTTCTAAATTGGGCGTGAATCTCAAAGGTTTCCCATGCAATTCGAACACCACGTCCCCAAATATCCCCATCCGCTACATAGTCAAGTCTCCTTTGGGTTTCGTGGGCGTCTACGAGTGTTAAAGAATTGTAGTGGAAACAAAAATCAATACCATGATAAAGGACTTTTGTAATAAATATTTAATTCGAGTCCACGCCTCGGGAAAGGATTCATCATGATGTTCTTTGGAACCTCAAGATCTCATTTTGGAGTGGAAAGGGTAGATTATGTAGTAGATTTTGTTGATTGGGTGAAAATTTTGGCGATTCGCGTTCTCCATAACGGTTAACGGAATAGTCAATGAAAATGGTTACGAACAAAGGTCACGAAGAAGGGGATAGACTAAAAGAAAGCTAAAAATGAGAAAAATTTACTTGATAGGAATCAAGCAAAGAACCTAAACGAGGTGGACTACTAACTAGCTATTCTATTCCCGTGGCGCGCCAAAACTTGATAACGCTACACGCGTCGTTCGGGGTCAAAGGAACTTCCTTTTCTTGAGCAAGTTTTATAACACCCTAGGCGATGAACCTAATCGTTGTAGTGTAGTAATTAGGGTAAGCCACGGGTATTGATATCGTTCTCTAGGGAATAGGAATGCTAGTAGGGAGTTACTACGCTAAGGTTAAGGTTGAGGAAGATTATTTTTATCTTTTTATGTTTTATGAAAATGGAAAGGTACGAATCTCGGGTATTGGATTTGGGGTTGGTATTTCACCGATTACTCTACTATTATCTAATTATCTAAACTAAGGTTGTGGGAGTCTATGTCTAATTAATGTGTGCTCGTATGATAGTTTAAAGATGTGTTTACTTAGTTTGTATTACTCCTTAATTATCTCCTATTGATGGTTGAGTGTCACGTCTTATTCCTAGTTGCGTTGTGTGTCTAAAGTTGTAGGGTATGCTTTCTCCCAACTCTTTGAACTTACCAAAGGGTCTTGTCTACAAATCCACTAGAGATTATAGACTCCTACTCTAAGGCGCTCTTCGGATGGTTTAGCCTACAATCACTCGTAATCATACTCTAAGGTTCACAAAGATGAATCAAGCATTAAGTACACAACGAATGACCTATTGCATTACTAGATCATTAATCAACTAAGATAAGAAACAACCAATCAATATTTAATAATTAAGTTTCATACTTCCTAAGCAAACACACAAATAAATTAGCGGGACATGGAGAACATGCAAGCATACACACAAATAATCAAAGACATAATTGAATTAATGAAGTAAAGACTTATCTTGGTGTAAGATAGGGTTTAAAACCCTAAAATACTATACAAGACACCTTAGGTTCGGTTTTAGGTTTTACTCCAAAGACTCTCCACACAAAGACCTAAAAATTCGGATTCTATATATAAGATTACAATTGCGACGGCGTCACCTTATGTTTAGTGGCCGCCGTGTCGCCGCCATTAGGGTTTCGTCTTGGTTACGTTAACTTGCGACGGCGCCACCTTATGTCCGTGACCGTCCTCTTCGACTTCGATGTCGTCTGGATTGCATCTAGGCCGTGCGAGTAGCGACGGCCTACTCTTTCACAACTAGACGCCGTCTCTTGAAAATCTGAGTTTTGGGTTCTGCCTCGTCACAATAATTTTGGACGGCGCCATGAAATAGCACTTGCGTTGTCGCCTTCTACTTTCAAAGAACTATGAGTGTCTCGATTTCGACTTTGGCCATTTTCTTCATATATTCGCGCCTTTTGTCCAAATAAGTGCCATTCCAGATTTTGCCTTCACGAGACCTAAAAAGTGAAAAGGAACGATATTAAGCAATAACGGATACAAAAGTGATCAAATAAGGACTTAAACGACCCCTTAAAATGGTACCTTTTAAAACCTTATCAGAGGTCACCTCAATCATGTACCAAAAATACATTGAATACAACCAGATAATACATTAACAATTGATCTTGCATTCTTGATGTAGTCCTTTGCTCCTAAGCTCGTAGTCATTGATTCTTCACATTGCATGTTTGGTTACTTCAAGTGAAGGTCTTTTACTGATCCACGTGATAATAATTTTGAGCCATCATTTGAGATCATCAGCTATCAAACATCTCTGTGACATCCTTTGTGGTGTTGGTATTATGTGATGTTGTGACTTTGGGACCGACATGCTCACATTCTGGATCATGATATCTTCTTATCAGAGTAGCGGAAGCATTTGTTGAATCATGATATTGGCGGCAGTAGAGCGAAGCATGGAGTGAGAATATCGAGTCATTGATGCACTAATCATGATTTCTTTTGAGATGAATGTGTTAAGTGAGCATGCGGCTATGGATTGACCGCTTCATTCGATCACCGCAAGCGTCGTGTGTACCGCATACAACATTAGCAATAAATCGCACGAAAGTGTCTTTGATCACTTTCGTTGAATTGAGGTACACGCCCACGGTTCCTCGTTGATCGATACATGTCTTGCCTATGATCGGTATAATTCCTAAGAATTTCCTTGACAGGTTTCGCAATGCTCTAGTTGTTCTCAAACCGAACGTCTCAAAGAAGACAACACGGAGTGAGTGAACCAAATAATTTTAAGTCCACCGATTGATGAAAGATATTTGAAAAACAATCGTGTATTGCTCAATAGAAATTGTTTTTGCAATACAACGAAGGTTTTAATGAAAATCAATTATCAATCATAAAACACCTTTGATTTGAAATATCCGAGTACACGGTCGATGTGCTAAAGAAAAGAGTTTTTAAGCACAAAGACCGGTTTTCAAAGGTATCCGTCAATCCCAACTCGAACCGGGATTGATTCAAGAAATTGAATCGCCCATTGTTTCTGTCGGTTGTCACATGGTTGATCCATAAAATAGATCTCACATGCCACCTACCGAGCTTGTTTGATGTTGGCTCTAGAAGGCTTTCCATCTTCATTGTGGATGTAAACACATCACTCGGATGTTCCGCAATACCACAAGGATAATGCGTAGGACTCAAGATATAATCTCTCTTCCACATTGTGTGAAATAGAGAGTCTTCATTGAAAGTGTCCTAATGAGATTTATTGATGATCTCGTGGCTCTAGACTCAATTTGTGCATATTTGGATCCCGTGTCGGAGACTAGGGAGAGGGTCTCCTTCTTCAATATCAACAATCTCTAAGAGAAAGTCGATAGATAATGTCGGTTCCCGTGAGAATGAAACAAGTCCTTTTAAGAGGAACTTGAGTGGTTTGGAAAGTTGAAGTGCGGTCGTCATTGGGTCCATGACGTCTTGTCTTCAATACCGATGTTACCATCGAGCATATGAAGTGAACCGGTTTACGCCCTAAGGTTGAATAAATGGAGGGCTATTTGATTTCACCCTTTCTCATTCAATTCTTTTAATTCTTCAACCACTTGATGCTTACCGAGACTTCATAACTAGAACCTTGTTGGGTTTATTCCAAGACTAGCTCGCCTCGATCCGCACTCTTCCCATATCTCACTTTTCTCCTTTTATCATCATACCTAAGGACTTCTACACTAACTAGTGGATTGTCCTCGGTAGATCCCTCCGGTTCGGCGGATCATGGGAACCAATACCTAACCTTATCATCCTTATATCACCGTACATAAAGTAAAGTTGGTCGGTCTATTTGGTATTGTTCATCTGCCATTGGAACCAATTGAAAACCATTTGAAAATCAATTCGATACTTGTGATATATTATCAAAGCATTTTGTACTGAATTGTTTTGATATTTTAGAATAAGTGCTCCCCTCAACATGTGCATCAAATGTTTGAAATCGTTTTGCACACGGAGGCAAGAGGAAGAAATTACTTCTTTGATTACCATTTTCTAAAAATATCACCATCACTTCCTTGATCAAATCAAGTAGATAAAGCATTTCGGGAAGGATGAGGTTTCCATAATTTGCTCCCCTCAATATGTGCCTTGAGATTAGAAAAGAGTTTTGCACATACTAGAGGAACTGCACATTGGGATAAAGATCACGTTTCAAATCATAGGTTTAAGATAGATGCTCCCCTCAACATGTGCATTGAAAATTTGAAATCGTTTGTCACATGTGGGAAGGATAGCATGTACATCCTTATAAAACCATTTACCTAATTATCGCTTTAAATCCAACATTCTCCCCGATCACAATTATCAAATCATTTGAGATTTGTGATCTCTTATAGATTTAAATTGATTTTGAAAGCTTTTAAGGAGAAATGTGACTTGATTATGAAAGTTTAAATCGATAAGGATCGGATTTAAGACTTTAAACTCCATAGATAAAACATGCATGTATATCTTTTGAAAACAATATAATGCCAAATAACTTTTTAATTTAATTGAAATCATTCTCCCCTCAATCAATGACATAGGTTGTTGATTGAGAGATAGAGATTTTGACAAATAAGTCCCGATGATTATCAAAAATAGAGATCGAGTTATTTTTCAAAGCATTTAGTTTTCAAAGAGATAAATGTTTATAGAATCGAGCATGGAATTTTGAAAACATGATAAAACATGGCTCTGTTCTTTCTTTTAAAACCGGTTATTGCTCAAATGACAATAAACCATTTTTTTTCTCTTTCTCCCAATTTTTTTTTTTTTTTTTTTTTTTTTTTTTTTAAGAATTCGAACAACATCTAAAGTCCCGTGTCATTCTTTGAATGACATCACAAAGACCGTAGATATTATCGAACCGAGAAAAACATGACAAATTGACAATATTTTTTTTTTTTGAAGATTTTTCGAATTTTTCAGATTTTTATGGATTTTGAAAGTTTTATAATTTTCTATTTGATTTTTGAGAGTTTTATAATTTTGTATTTTGGTTTTTCGAATAAATATTTACAAGAGATAGATGAAGGAAACCTTTTACTCCTCGTCTTCCTCCTGAAGACGTTTGAGAGTTTCTGGTTGAAGGCTTTTCAAGCCAAGACGTGGAAGAATAAACTCAAAACGTTCTCTTGGAAGAGCTTTGGTGAAGATGTCGCTAACGATATTCGGACCTCACAAAATATAGTTCCACCACACCTT